>JAEMWC010000671.1:140000-232500 GCA_016490735.1 Pachyseris speciosa
GTACGCAGAAACAATATTCTCATAGAAATTTAATCTTGCCTATGGCCTCCGCTGGTTTGCAAGGACTTCGAGTTGTTTCTGGAACCGAATCATCTTTTTAACTGTCTTTTCTTTTTTCTTTAACAAATTGACAACTAATTGACGTTGTGAGAAGAGTTTTCGTGAAGATGTTTTCAAACACTCTGTTGTTGTTTTTGTAGAATGCACGTCTCCAACACCAAGAAGTCGAAACGAGAAGAGAATCAGCTCAGCATTAGATTTGGCGCGAAAAATCACCATGTACAACAATCGCTACAAGACAGCCGGGATTACAGGACAGGAGACTGAGCTCCAACCCTCTCCTTTGCTCAGACCCAGGACTCCCGTTCAACCTTACCCATATTTTCCGTGGCAGCCTAAGGGAGACTGTTTATCGAGCACCAAGGTATGAGTCATTTACTGTAGCTACAAAGTGGTGCCTTGAAAGTGGCCATTCAGATGAAAGTTGCCGAGCAGTACTTTGCTCACGTGGCAAAGTCACGACTCATCGTGCTGTACCGGGTGTTTAAGGCTGTGGATGAAATATTCAAATGAAAGCTTCTGAGCAGTACTTTCCTGTGATGCTGTTTATTGCGCTGTAGCTGTACAGGGCTCTTCTAATGTTTGAGTGTATCGATGAAATTATAAGCATTAAAAAATTCAAAGTTCCTTCTGTGGGCAGTACTTTCTTGTGCTGTTGTGAGTTATATGCAAGCCGGTGGACCACTCGTGTTGAGTTTATGGATAAAGTACGAAAACCTTGAGCCCCACTGAGAGCTATGAAACATGTTTGTAGTTATGTACAACTTGAGTGATACTTGAGAGTCGCTGCGTGAACTCTTAACTGAAATGCGGTTACTCCTTTGATGCAGCAAGAACTGCATTGAGGAGGATTTGTCTTGTTGTGTGTAGGCTCGTTTGGTTGCTGTGCTCATTGGGTCACACCATGCTGTTTTTGTTCACCTGCATGGACCTGGTTGTGGATTGCTCTTTGATTTTCTCAAACCCTTCCTCTTAACCTAAAACCAAAAAATATGTATTAAAACACTTAGGAAACCCTATAGTTTTACTCCCGCGATGTACACAAATATCCATGTGTGTTAATACCAAAATGCACTTCCACGTAGTAGGACCTCATCCTACTATATTCTAACGATGTACTTTGTACGTGATAAAAACGACAGAGTCGTTGTGTGAACTCTCAACTGTAGTGCTGGGACTTTTTCGCTGCAGCAAAAACTACATTGATGGGGTTTGTGTTGTTGCGTGTAGGCTCGCTTGTACGAGTCAAAGCCTTTACCGAGGGAGCAGGAATTGAGAAAGTCCTTGTCTCAGATGTCGCTAGAAGAAAGAAAAATAAAGAAAGCAAGTCACAAGAATTCCACGCGAAAACAAGTTGCATCTGCCGCTGCAACTGAAGGGACAAGTTGGCAACGAACTCATGAACGAATGGGGAAGAAAAGAGAAGGTATGTCCTCCGTTTAGTGTGAGGTAAATTTCAGTCAAAAGAGAAAGATAGTAAATATTAAGCTATTCTTTAAAAGACCACGACGTTTTTTAATTTGAAAGTCGTCTCGATGTTGCAAACATCGTCGTCAGTTACAAAGTGTTTGAAAAACTTTTGGAAATATAACAACCAAGCGAAACGTACGTGATGAGTTAAGATCACGTGCCAAAGTTGACAACATCACCATAGTTACAAAGTGTAAGAAAAATAGAAATCGTTGGAGTAAACAATTTTACTTGATACTATCCGGTTAACAACCAGTTGTTGCCTATTACAAGCGCAGAAGTCAGTATTGGATGTAAAAATGTATTGTTACCACCGATGCTAAATGGTTCGAAAGTCACTGCTATTGAAATCAACACAGCTCTAGCGATGTCGTAATTTATGGAGGGAAACGTTTATTGATAGTTTCGAAAACGCTTTTCCTGAACAAATCAAAGAGCAAACAAGTAAAGAGAAACACAGCAATGAGATGCAGAAATTTAAAATGAATGTACTGGTTCTTACACCAATGACGCCATGCTAAGAAATATCTGAGGATGTCCGGATAGACAAAGTACCAGAAGGCTCACCGGGAGTCAGAGTTGGCGCAGTGGTGAGAGCGCTCACCTTCCACCAATGTGTCCCGGGTTCGATTCCCGGACTCGGCGTCATAAGTGGACTGAGTTTGTTGGTTCTCTACTCTGAGAGGTTTTTCTCCGGGTACTCCGGTTTTCCCCTCTCCTCAAAAACCAACATTTCTCCCACACGGCCCACAAGCTTGCAGCTTTATATCTTTACCGTGTATAAATAAAGTTTCTTTACCTTTTACTGGTTAACTCTAAGAATGAATGGAATTGTTTCCACGTTCCGCGCGCGATCGTCGCACATGACAGCGCACTCTCCACGGGATAAGTTCTCTCATGTTGGCTTACATGACGCCGGAGAGCACGCAAACAGTTTACATGTATCTTACATGAACTATTAAGCATATTGACTGAAGAGGCTCGAAGAGCGAAATATATTTCAAGACTTTTAGTTTTTATTTTACAATTTTTAGTGCGTCGAATGTGTAAAAAGACATGATGTCTTCTTCTAGTTTTAGTTTGAAAACACTGTCGGCCTTACAAAGAACTGATTGATTGCAACACAGATGGATATTTCTGAAATGCAACGACTAGCGTGAAGCGTTACAAAAGAAGTACTAAAACATTGGAGTTTCGTAGAAGGACAAGAGACAAGTTTTCACATGTAAGAAAAATGCTAACACTTAAAGTACCTTCAGTTCAACAGCTTGAATCCAAACCTATCTCTCGAGCTCCAAACAGCGGTCGTGTGGCCACGACACAGCTGAGTGGACTGGGAACGCATGTTCAGCCTCAGCCACTGGTGGGACCCAGGCCTATGAAGAAATACACGGGCAACGGAGAGTCACTTCTGAGTAGAAACCCCACTGACTTGGTAAGTGAAAGAGTTTTATTTTCACTTTGTGTTTTGATGTTTTTAATATAAAATTGTCTCGTTGTTCTCTTCTTCTCAGACTCCAAGTGCAATTGACAGATTCCACTTGCCTATATCAAAGTCACATCCTGCGTTGAACGACACACCTCGATTTACAAGCAGTAATCCGTCGTTGGTCAGCGGTCGCCATTCTCCAGTGTACGTGGCAGTTCCTGTCGACAGACCCCCTGTGAAAGTCAAACCCAAGGCGCGCGCTTCTGCGCATGACACATTAGATATATCCACGATCAACGAGCTGAGAAACAAGTTGTTGCATGTCAACGACTCTGGGTGGGTACCGTCAAACTCAGAACAACTAAAAGTTGTAAAGCCACATAGAATACTGTTTATTAAAGAAAGATTTCATGCAAAGGTGATTTTTTTTTTACAAAATTTAATCGGCTTCTGTCTCAGCAGCAACGGCACCAGCAGGAAATAGTATTCGACCTACTTCATTTGTCTGTACACACTTTGACCTTTTAAGGGGGGACTAACTTAACTACAAAATTAGCTAACATTGTTGCTATGGAAAGTTCCCAACCCTCATACCTTGGAAACCCTAACTTGCACAAACAAGCTGTCTGGCTATGTATTTACAATAAAAAAGTTTTACAAGATTTTCGACTCACAACCATATTTAGTAAGTCACGTGACCAGAACAGAAAAAGGCCTAAAACTCGAGTGGTGTACACTTCTGGGTATCGAAAATGGTGCCAATGGTTAACGATCGCCAAGGTGCAAAACTCTACGTATCGATTTTTGGAAATTCGCGTTTTTGTGAGATTTATGACGTCATAAGCACGCAAATTCATATCATTTTGTCATTATCATTGCAGTTATGTACGTTAACAACAATTGCTTACGTAGGCTTGTAAAGAAGGATGGAATATCTTCGATTGGCAAAAAAAAATCGGAACTTCACATAATTTTCTCCAAGTTTTAGGGATTTTTCTCTCTAAAGCGCGGTTGGGGCCTGGGGCAAGTTACGCATGCGCAATAGCAATTTATAAATTTTACATGTTCACCTCTTCGCACGTCTCACCAATATAGTGGCAAAAACACCGAAAAACCGTGTTTTACAAATACAATCCGTAAAAATCCCTTGGCAACAACGCTAAGTCTGTAGTTAAGTTAGTCCCCCCTTAAACCCGGAAAAGTTTACTCAGAAAAGCTTTGGCAGACAGACTTGGCCTGGGAAATGAGTACAGTAAATTACAAGTGATTTCTTTCGTTTGATCTTGGCAGAACATTGGTGACGTATGCTTTACAGAACCAACGTGAGGAGGTAGGAATCTTAGCCTTGAATACCTTAAAACAACGTAAATTGACCACCGTAAAGAGATTCAAAAAGCTGACGTTCCGAGCATTAGGTAAAAAGTTTGCCACATGTAGTTGTAATTACAAGACGAACAAGTTTCGATTTTATTGTGCACTATTTAGGTAATGTTTAATAAATGAGCAGGAGTGTTTTATCAAGTTTAAAACACGAGGCGCAGCCGAGACTTGATAAAACACGAATTCAGTGCGAATTTATTGAACGGCTTGAAAAGCTTTACTGTACATCTATCCATTCTTACACTAAAATTTAGATTTTGGATTATTTTGGCCCAGAAAATCGGATGTAAAATTTAGCCGTGTCTTTATCAGATATAAAGACATATTAAAAATTAATTTCTTTTGTAATTCCTTCATGAATTATGAGTGAGATTTTTAAAGAATAATACAGACAAAGAGAATACCAAATAGAAAAGGAAAAAATATGCATAGGAAAAGAATAAATAAGATGCAACAGATTTGTTGCTATGTAGACAGTGACCAAAGTAGCCAGAACTTTCATGTTGGTCACTGCCATGTTTAGATAAATAAGGTGAGACCAAGATATATGTGTAAGGTAGTGCAGTACTTTGGATTGTTAGGTATACTTAGCTATACATACTGTACGTATGTAGATTTATACTAGGCTTAATGATATAACTAACTTTAATGCTATACAAATTAATCTGTACAGATTATCCAAGTCTGTAGAGACATATTCCTCACCTGTTCAAATAATCCTTACAAAGGTGAAATCACATGAAAATGATAAATAACTCTGAAACGTTTTGGGCACCCAAATTCAAAAGTTACATGACTTTCTGGGCACAAATGATATAATTTTGTTTACAATAACTATTTAAATTTCTTTAATTTTGACCGTATTGATGTGCCATAATGACAAGAAGTAACTCGTTGATGAATGTCATTCACAGTCATTAAAGCACTTGCTATGCTCAAATATGGTTACGTTCATTCAGGCAATGTCCCTGCTGATGACTAAATCTATTCTCCTCACGTTTCTTTGTGACAATGAGTTGATATTACGAGGAGAAACAACTTGTTGATCACTCGATGTCTATTGCAGCAGGCCGGTCCAAGCAGCAGTGGCAGTGAGAGGGATAACACCAGTTCGCCTCGGAAGAAGAAGCACGAATCCAGCGGTGTCACTATGGCAACTGGAGTGATTCCCTGGGAAGACGACAGTATTCACAGCGTTGGTTTTGTCACTGGAAATCATGGCCGCAAGTCTCAGTCCCCTGTTGTCTCGTCCGGTATGTCACGACCGCAAAGGGCTGGATCTATTTCTATGCTTGGGTCTCTTGTGTTAAGTAATTGAACCGAAGTAGAACACCCCGCCAGTTGAGGGGGCACTGTCCTGTAGGTTATTCTCATTTTCTAATTTTGGATTTTTAAACTTTGACTAAAAACAGATAGCATTATTAGCACCAAGAATTAAATGGTTCCCAATTAGCTAAAAAACGTACAGAGTAAACTATTTAGGGGACTAAAACAAGACTGGCCGCTGCACTCAACTGGCAATACGCAGAACTCTTTTGTCTTTTCCTTTGCTATACCCACAGTTCCCCTGCAAATGAATAATGTGTACTTTGTCGTGTCTCCGTAGGAATAGTCCAAATTGGCAAGGGGCTGGGAGAGGAAGGTACCATTTCTGGTGGCGATTCCAAGAGGTCCAACACTCGTCACAAAGCAGCTATAAGTCCCCCCAGGAATTCAGAGCCAGGTATGTTCTTTTACCGTTTGTCCTGAAAAACTAAGGACTATTGGCCATGTTCTAAACGAGTGAGGGCCTGGGAATGAGTTTTAAAATTTATCGATTGGAAAAAAATTGTTGGTACTGCATGAAAGAGCATCTCAAAAATGGTCACCTTGCCAACTTTTGCGCTGTTCAGTTGAATTGCAGCTGAAACAAAAGTTTTGAAAATTGTGAAAATTAGAGACTTTGTATGGTTTGGAGGGACACACTTTCCGAAATAGAGACATTTGTATGGGATTTTTTTAAAGATCTCAATGCATGTCAACTGGCGACTTTTCGACCAAACGTAGTCAAACTTGCTGAAAGTACTTATTTTGAGATACTCTTTTATATGAGAATCGATTTAGTTCAATGCCATTGATTTTCAATGAAGTTTGGATTCTTTCCCAGGCCCTTACTTGTTTAGAACATGGCCAATAGTTGGATTATTTGTGAATTCTGTGAAGTCCGAAACATACTTTTTCGTCCAGATGCGGATTTTTTTTCCGGCTCCACTGTCCGCTTTCCGCCATCCCGCATCTCTTAGTATGGTGCGAAAAATCCCCATCCTTGTTCCGCTTTAACACAAATGTAGCAAACAGCCATACTGGTTTTCACAGATTCTTTACGCGAGCGAAAGTTGTGGAAAGGTCAAGAGATGAGTGCAAAAGATTAATATTTTCTCTCAAACTTCAGCGAAGGAGAAGCGAGCCGCTTTAAGCGCGCGTTAAGTTCTTGTGCCGAGGTTGCTGTGTGACTTAAGTCTCTAAACGTCATATTCCAGCAGCTGCACCGTCGACCATTTCTCTGACGTTCCAGTTTAACTCTGGCGTTTCGCCTAGAGAGCAAAACACCTCGCCACCACAGAGACCACCAACCTTCCCTCCCCAGTTAAAGAACTTCTTTAGACCGCACGGTCCACCAAACAGATAACAGTTACCGCTTAATCTGGGACACAAGGCTGCAAAACAGATGACACCGATGAATTATCACCTGAGGAATCAGTCCCGTTTAGCCTCTGTTTTATGTCATTACGAACGAAGCAGGACTGCATTTGCTCTTCATTCACCTAAGCCACGAGGGCCTTGGAAGCGATATTGATGTGGACATGAATCTTGTCTCTCAGAATTGACCGAGCCTGCGATATTCCGTGTCAGTGGTGTTGCTAGGCAAGGTCCATGACCATGACACAATCTATATCTACGTGCCAAACTCTTCCGCTGTCCGTGAGCTCTTGTTCTTATTTTTAATGACCAATCAAACGTTTCAGTTACTAGTACAACTGCCAAACATCAGTTACAGTCAAATCGCCTGAAGCGTTCCGCCTATAAAATGATTAATGCGTTCATTACTCGAGAGCCGCTTCGGTTCTTGGCTTCAAATTTCGAAAAGTCAACTGAACATTGTAATCATCCAACCGTAGCGTCCATTCGAATATCGAATGTTGATAGGACTAATGACAAAGCGTATCCAAATAAGGAAATTTTGCGCATCACGTAAGGGTAAAATGGCGGCCAGAAATGTGTTGGGGTCTTTATCAACCAGGTAAATCGTTTCCATTCCCATGAGAGTGGAGATAATAATCGCTATAATCTAGGTTACCGTACAAGGGAAATTTCCCGATATTTAAAGGTAACTGAACGTACAGTGCGGAATATACTGGACCATTTCAGACGTTATGGAATCAACATTCGATATTCGAATGGACGCTACGGTTGGATGATTACAATGTTCAGTTGACTTTTCGAAAGTTGAAGCCAAGAATCGAAGCGGCTCTGGATTAATGAACGCATTAGTCATTATTTAGGCGGAACGCTTCAGGCGTTTTGACTGTAAAACTTATTTTATCCTGGGTTGTGTAACTGAGCTTGAAATTTTATATTTAATATATTTTTCTAATTCTATGTTTTGATATTGAAATAGTTTTGCGTTGTACGGCAGTATTTAATATTTTTGTTTAGAAAGTGTGAATTTGATCACCATGAAATAAATGTGATATTTTGAACTGCTGTATGTCCATTATTTGAATTGTGCTTATGTCTCGCCACACTATGTAAATTGGAGAAGAGAACGTGGAAATATTGGAGAGAGGGAGGAAAAGGTACGACTGTGGATGGAGGTTTCTGATTGGTCGATTAGCTGTCAAGTTGTCCAAGAACTCATCTCTCTACGGTTATCGACAAGTGAGACGACTTTCGTGAGAATGCTTGGAAAACGGATTGGGCGGAAGATTTTCGGCGGATATGCGAGGATTCCGTTGGAAGGATAATTTTGAAATCGGAATAAAGATTCTGAGAGGGAATCTAGTCAATTCTACGAGATCCCGGTTCTGAATTCATCCAACGCCGGAACTATCAATCAAAGATGTGTCAACGACAGTAAATCACAAGACTTCCGCGGTCTCTTTCTACACCGCGTTTCACGAGGCTTGTTGCGGTTTATACGCTGCTCGCCGCGTGCTAGATCCAATTCGCGCTACAGAAAATAGATGAAGAAAGAGTGCTAGTCTTTCTGAAATAGTGCCTCCTTTCATAAGCCCTGTCTGATCCTGGTAAGAGCAAAAAAAAAAAACCAACAACAACAACAGTGGAAAAACATTTGGTTTTGATGATCACCATTGCCATAAATGGCATTAGATAAATATGCTATGTTTTCCAACAACGTTTTGTGTTTACCGTTGTCATTAGCATATACAAATGTCAATATTTTATATTTTTAGCACCAGTAAGTTTCACGTTCTTACATGAGGCGATCACAACGATTGACAGCATAACGGAAATTGTAGGTCACGAGAAAATGGCCCCCTCCGGCTGTGAAAAGCGACTGTTGTGACTGAAAACTTCAGTGAGTGTTTCTTGTTTTGGCTTAATATTTACGACCAGCTTTGCCACTGCAAAGCTCCAAATGCGTCAGTAACCTTTATGCGACTATCGTGAATTTAACTCGACTCGTCATCTTTAATGGGCAGTTTACAAAATAGAAACAAGGAACACTTTATTCAGCTAAATAAACAACGACATGGTCATAGTGTAGCTACTGAGAGTAGAAAAGAGCAGCCTAAATTAAGCTATCTACGGTTCTTAATCTTTGACGGTGGTCTTTGCTTCAGTGGTCACATAAAAATGTCAATTAACTAGTAATTTCATTTTATCTTGGCAAAAATTCAGCCATTTAATTGATATATGTTAATTACATGAATGAAGAAACTAAAGCCTTTAGTTCGGCTATCAAATGTCACTAAATTACTTCGTTTGCTTAGTAAAATATAGATGTCAGCGTTATTACTTGAGCTCAGAAACTGTCCTTTGCTCCTAGCAACAGAACTAGCTTTATTAACCTTCGATAGTTAGAATGACTTTCATAGCGAGTTATTGGCAAGTTTCAGTCACTGACGCATTTGTGAAGGGAAGTGTCATTTTCTCAAAGCAACATTTACAAATTAAGATAAAATCATTAAGATTATGCAAAGAGGGCAATCATGGAGATCCGAATGATTGATCGGAGTTGCGATTGATTAGAGAATTGTCTTCTCGGCTGAACGTAAATAATTCTTTGCAAATGAAGAGTTACTGCCACCAAAATGAAGAAGAAACTACTGGTGTTCCTAACAATTTTGATAGCGTGCGCCAAGGAGAGTTTCTTCTAATTTAAGCGCGAAACCCAGGGGTTTTTTTTTGCATTTTAGAGTCAAAAATAGTCTACCAGACAACCCTTAGGTTGATTACGTAACTAGCCTTTGCCGATTAGCGGGGAATAAAAATGGCAATAAGCTTATTGGCGAAATAAAGATAACAGATGCGGTCTAGTAAATTAAATCCTTATGTCATCCCAGCAACATACCCAGTCTTCACCAATCACGAGGCAGCAGAGGTTGGTCAAATTTGATCAACATTGCCCTGTGTTCATTGCATAAATCAGCCTTTAAAAGAAAACGCGACAGAGTGTTACGGCTTGAGATCAAAATCATAGGTCCATAGCCATGTTTTAAAATTATAATTCGAATATCAACCCTCGAATCTTTCAAGAAATCGTTCCGCACGGTTTGGTTTGACTAGGCGCGAAAACAAGATTTAAAACCTAAGTCTTTCATTCGCCTCAGCAAACTGGATCGTATCAACGAAATGTTTGACTCCTACGGCTGTTAAGGAAGGATTTAACAGAAACAATGACTGTATTTGGCGGATGTTTTTAACACAGTGCGACACAGACCAAGAGGCGAATGCAACCTGACAATGAGTATTACCACAAGAGAATCTTTTATACTCATGAAACCCCGTGGTGTAGTGTTTCTACTCGATAGACAATGACCTGGTACAGCAATAGTACTTCTCAAGTGTTTCATGAGTGTAACAAGACTCAGGAACTCATCTTTTTAGCGTCATTTGGTGTGGTTGGTATCTTAATGTTCTTTGGTAATGCCTTCGTCTGTATGGTGTTTATCGCAGCCAAGAAATTGCGCCGCAACAACATGAATATTTTTCTACTGAGCCTCTCTATCTCAGATATGCTAATGGCTGTGCTTGTCATACCGTTTTACACAGTCCACTGTTTCCAAGACTGCTCTCACTTTCTAACCCACGTTTGTTGGCTTTTACGAGTGGCAAGAGACTTTGCGCTTGGTACCACCACCCTTAACATTTGCGCTATAACGTACGACCGCTATCTCGCCATTTTGCGGCCGCTACAATACAGGGCGAAGATGACTAGAATCAGAGTTGCCGCCATTTTAGCAGCAGTTTGGCTTCTCCCTGTTGTCGTAGCAGCAACGAGGAACGCCTGGTACCACACTACAGAGAGGCGGCAACGCCATCTGACCATCAAGTTGTTCGACATTGGAATTATCATCGCGCCTGTCATCATCTTCCAGGCTCTTATCTTAGTGGTTAATATTAAAATAATGTGCAAAATCCAAAAGCATAGAAAACCATTGCGGAGATCTGACGCTTGCACATCGCCGCACCGGTTGAGTTTCGGAGATCAAGAATCGACCGATGATGTTACTCGGCTGCGGAAGGGAACAACGTCTTGCGTTCTTGTCGTTCTGACATTTGTTGCTTGTTGGCTCCCCAAAACTGTTCATAATTTCAGCTATGTCGTCGATACACCAAACACTTTCTTGTCAAGTCCTTTGTTTTTCCGAATTTGCTTCCTTTTCTTGTTCGTCCAGTCCTCGTTCAACCCGTTTATTTACACTCTTTACAGAGCCCAGTTCAGACAATCTGCTCGGGCCCTTGTCGCCAGATGGTTTCGGTACAGCTTCTAGCTAGCCAGCATACGCGCCGGAAAAACTGATGTGGAAACAAAATTTGCGATCGATCTACTATTCAAATTTTGTAACAAACATTACAAGGTGTGTGAACTTTACAGCGAACCATTGACAAAGGTCGGGAAACAGACTTCCGGATGAACCAGTGGTGGTATTGTAGAAGAACAACTTCACTTGAAGTTTTTTCTGACCGGTGCTTCAACGGGGGATAAGTTGGCTTAGTACGGCAAAATAATCTGTTGCCATCATTTTATTTCTAGCAAGTCAGACCATGAGCAAGGAAGTGTTTCTCCATTTAAATTTAATCCGTTGTAGAAATATTTCCATATGATTTATTAATAAGTTTTACTGACAAGTTGGAAAGCTAAGGGTCGGTAGACGGTGTTTTCTTGTAACAAAAACGTGGTCTTATTTAAACTCAGTTTGACCAACTTCAAAATAAAAAGGTTGTCCCGTGCCAAGAAAATATATAACAGAAATAACTAAACTTTATTTGCACGAACGCACCCTCACAAAAAGATATAGCGGTCCTGATTGTACAAAACCGCGGTCTTAACCTTAGACTTCTTTTAAATAACCGACCCTAAGTGTTTTTACCACAAAGTTCTGATGGGTTTCTTAGATCTCCATGTTTGTGTCTGTGCTTATATAGGAGCATTTACGTTTTAAAATACTGAACTGGTCCATGATCGTTTAGTTGAAAATTAAGTAAGCATAGTGTGTGTTATGACGATTCAAACTCGAGGGTATTTGCGCCGATCAACTCGAAACTTCAACATCCCCCCTCCCCCCCCGGCAAACCCCGGGCATTTGAATTTTTGAAGATTGGATCGTTCAAATTCCCGCCCCTTGGGCCAAAATAGTGTTCAAATGCCGTCGAATTTGTCTGTCAAATGCCCCTCCTAAAGACCAAAATGGAAACCTGTCTACGAGGTACGCGGTACGCTTTAAGAAATAGAAATACATATTAATGAGTTAGCCGGCTACGTAGACTGTTCGAGTGGCAGGGTATTCTGCAGTTTAATCCAAAGCGGTTGTTTTTCATTCGACAATTTTTTTTCTTTCACTGTTCACTGCGGGACAAAGCCGCAGCTTTACTCATTGTATAAAAAAATCTACATCGTTTATATACAATCTATAAAAATCATTAATATTTAAGCACTCTATACTTTTCATACATACCTTCAAAAATACTACACAACTGTATCTCTACACGTGCTTATAGCTTTTAGCGACTTCAGCGCCCGAAAAAAAAAATTTGAAACCTGACACTTCCAGTTCAATTTTCCCCACACCACCCAGGTAAAGGTCAAATTTCCCACCCCGGGAAGGCCTTACCTGCCAAATTCCCCACTCCCCGTGCACAGAAAATAGTCAAATGCCCGGGGAGGGGGGGGGGGGGGAGGAGTGTTGAAGTTTCGATGTGATCAGCGCATAATTTCCCATTGCCATCTGGGTTTCAGGTCCTTCGTACAATAGAACACTTAAATATGTAAATAACACGGAATTAAGTAACCTTTATTTGCAAAAAAATACCACCCTCACAAAAAGATATAGCGTCCATTGTATAAAACCGCGGTGTAGAAACTTTTAGGGTGCTTTCGATTGGGAAATCTGGTTTAGATCTTAAAATCCAGATCTTCGGATTTCCAGTCGAACACAAAATCTGAAAACGGATTTCGCTGCGGATTTTATTGATTGAAATCCGTGTCGGTGAAGGATTTCAATTAACAAAATCCGCGGTGAAATCCGTTTTCAGATCTTTTGTTCGACTGAAAATCCGAAGATCTGGATTTTAAGATCTAAATCTAGATTTCCCAATCGAAAGCACCCTTTCATTAGACTGACTTCCTTTAAATAACCGACCCTAAGTGTTTTGACCACAAAGTTCTGAATCTCCATGTTTGTGTCTGTTCTTCTTGGAGCACGATTTGAGTTTAAAAATGCTGAACTGGTCCATTTTCTGCTTTGGAGATCGTTTAGTTGAAAAATAAGTAAAGTAAGTAAAATCTTTATTTAAAACACGATTATCGTTTAAGCGCTACATGCTTGAGGGGTCGTGTATCTAATTAATTATCTAATCATCTAATTACCTACTGATAAATGAGTAAACTAAAAGTGTAAAATAAGTGAGCGTAGTGTGTGGTAGGACGATTAACTAAAACATATGATTGTAATTTTTCAGTGCCATCTGCATGGGTTTCAGGTTATTCAGAAAAATTGAAAGGAAATAGACACGCGTCGCCGTTTAAAATTAGCTATTCAACTGGCTATTCTGGCAAACCACAGGAACAGCTGGGATGAAACGTCGTGGCGCAAAATAAGTCGTATCAGAGTAGAGTAGAGTACAATCCCCGCACGCAAAAAAGAAAAACTAGTAATATTGATATTAATAACAATATTATTACTATTTGATATCCCGAAAGAGCAGACAAATGAATTAAATTGCGGTGCAAAATTAATGTTTCGTTGCCAAGACTGTGCATTGATAGGAGCCCATTACTAGGAGCGTACAACTCCCATACTAAGCCTATGTTACAGCATTTTTACAGACCGATCTATTTGGACTATCTTTTCCCGCGAAAATGGGCAACGAGGACGGCAACGACAACGAGAGCGTCACAAAACAATAGTTTTAATGAGCGAAACTAAAGGCTCTGCAAGTGCAGATACTTGTGGCACGTGTAGCGACTTGTGATTAGTCATTGGGCTCCTGCGGGATTTTGGTGGGAAATTCAATCTAAAAATAAATTGGTCTGTGAAAACGCCATGACAGTAATATAGGGCAGTTGCACGCTCCTAGTGATGGGCTGCTGGCATTGATCTACTGAAAACTTCAACTTTCCGTTAATATTCCTCCCTGAGAAGTCATGCTGTGGTCATACCGCCATCCAATAGAGGCCAATCGAGGAACCTCCTGAAGAGGATACGTGAAAAACTAACCTCATTCATTTGCGGGAAAGCTGATTCCATGTTACCCGACAGGCAACCTCGTTCCCAGGGTCTCTCCTCTTCCTGTCCCCTGGAGCGAGAGAGGTACGGGAAGAGGAGAGACCCTGGAAACGAGGTTGCCCTCCAGGCTGAGTATTTTTTCTTTTGGTTATGATTGGAACAAAGCGGTTTGGTGCAGGCAATTCGTCTGAAAATAAAACCAAAACCACAGACGAGAAATTGGTTCGAATCTTGATGTAACCAAAATATGCATTTCGAGATACCGAATGAAGCTTCCCGCGAAAAATGCCAAAAGACTGCTAGATCCTTAATTGCAGTTACCGGATTTCGCCGACACTTTCAGCTATTTATTAACTGCGCTCGAAAATCTTTTTTGCCTTCGTTTACTCATTTTGGAAATTTTCCTTTGCCAATTGCTACATTGATTATTCGTCTAACCAAGGAGCGCAAAACTCAGATTTTGACAATAAATAGTACCCGAAGGTTTACAGTAACCTTAAAAGACAACAGTCAAACGAAAATGAATAACGACATCCTTTAAACTTCTCGTTACTTAAGATATCTGAAAGGTGTACCGAAGTTATTAATCATGTTAGTTCAGTCTTCTTTTCCTGTGCAGTAATGCACAATAGGAAGCACGTGGCGATGTTTTCATTGGACATTCAGCGATAGAAAGCACGTGGCGTCATTAACATATTTACTGAGGAAAGATCGACTGCGAATAAAAATGTGCTTTGTTTACGTTTGCGCTAACAACATATTACTTTTAGTCAACTTTTATCGGATTTGTCGTCGGCGCCCTCCTCCCCTGGTGTTGGTTGACAACTCCTCATATCCCGAGATTTCTCATCGCTGTCTACCAGAACAATCCGCGGATCTCTCTCCCATAACTTGGTTTCACGATGTGCTAAGTAGTAGACAGTGAGGACATAGTACAGTTTGAACGCCGTGACATTTCTACATTATTAATGATCGGCTCCCAGTTGGCTTGTTAGCTTACTTGGTAAAGCACTGCACCGGTATCGCAGAGGTTGTGGGTTCTCACCAGGAAGCACAGAGAAACACAGTTATGTCTGTAACTCTCCTGGAAAACTTAGGCTTTATTGTAAATCACGTTTTCCAAGAGAGTTACAGACATAGTCGTGTTCCTCTGTGCTTCCTGGTGAGAACCCATGCCAAGATAAGGGAGTCGTCTAAATACAGAATCAAACAAACCCGTTTGCGTAGGTATGCTGTTACTTGTTTTAATTGTTTGCCGTAAAGACCCTTGCCAGCGGTATGTAAGCCAAAAGAGAGGCCTTGAAAGGCGTAGCATTTGTTCCTCCAGAGGAATTGTAGACACTTCTGAGAGTAGTCATGTAGTCGCCTCTTTGGAGAAGAAACTTTAAAAGGAGATGTTCTCCATCTGAAATGTGAGTTCTCCTACGCTACGCCCACCTTTCGGTGGGAAAGCCGGGAGATTTTGTTGCCAGCAATTTTCTATCGATGAAACACGTGCGTTCGTGGACCTTAAGTCCTTCTGAACCTGTTGTAAGGTCTTCAAAAGAGTGGACAGAGACACCCGGTCTTCATTAGAAGTCCTTGGGAGTTTAGGAGGGCTCGTGGAATATAAATGCTCTGAATCACTTCGGCGGGCTCGAACGAGACCTCGATCGTGATCGATGTCGTTTCGACAGTTTCACGGCGAAGATCGAACCTACACTCCTGAAAGAAACGCAACTACTTACCCGATAAAAAGACGACTCGAAAACGAGTCGAGATGGACCGTGGAACGGCCTAAAAATTGCAAAAAATACACTTACCTGTTCGTGTGTTCGTAGCACAGCAGGCAAGATGGACTGTCACGTTTCAGTGGCGCAGGGATTTGTTATACTACGGTCATGCCTGGCTTTTTTCCTACGCTGGAGGGTATTGGAGGGTATAGTCTATTTAACAAATAGATTCCATGTTGCCGTGCGTCTGTTCAGTAATAGATCACAGATGACGTCAAAATGTGGTAAAAACAAAGAAGTGGCACACGAGCCGCAGGCGAGTGTGTCACTGATGTTTTTACCACATTTTGAAGTCTTCTGTGATCTATTACTGAACAGACGCACGGCAACATGGAATCTATTTGTTTTATATAATAAAGAAACAAAATACAAGCGAAAACTTGTTTATTTTCACATTTCTGGAAAACATGAAAGTTGCAGTGATGACGTAATCTGTGCATCTGTCCTCTAATAGATCATAGCTAAGAACCAATCACAACGCGCGAACTATTCACCTTATTATATAATTTTGGGTGGTTCGTAGCACAGTAAGTGGGATTCTACCTGATGTTCTCTCATATGTTTTGAACGGAGTTTGCGTAATATATAATTTAAATAAGAAGTAAAAAGCAAAAGGCCGAGTCAAAATATCTTAAGGCTACAATACAAAAATGACGCCTCTAGGCTAAAATTTAAAAGCTATATCACTTTCTTAGGTGAACGAGGCGACAAATGTTATTCATAAATTAATGTTTTAGTATTTTCTGCTGGTGAATTTGAATGAAATATTTCAGTTAACATAACATTTATATTCGTACCAGTAATTCTCGTATTGTTTTCCAACCAAACTACTGTTTACAATGCATCATCTAGTTTCAGTTTTTTTTTTTACTGAAACAGGTATCCCGAGTAATCAAATTTAGCAGCTATTTAGCTATTTCCATAATTAGAAACTAATATTATCCATCCCCGCAGCCTTTTTTGAGTTGTTGCATTTCTAATTTTTTGCCCGTAGCCACACCTTGTAGAAACCCTGGTTTTGTGTTCAAAATTGACGATATTAACAGCCTTGTTTGTTCTCAAAATTTTGCTAGATAATTTCCCTATTCCGCTTTTACCGATCGAGTACAGTCTTTCTGCCGCTCCTCCAAGCGTCACTTGAGAGGCTATCGGCGGCATCTCAATAACTCTTCAGCCGCCTGTCGAAACTCCGATCTATAAAACGAATAAATCAATGGATTACGCACGACTGTAGAAGCAAGAAAAGCATTGACGGCTTGATCACAAGAGGGGTGACTAAATGAACGCGCCCAAACACGAACGCAAAAAACAGCACAAAAACTAACACGCTGCACAAGCGATAGTTCCTTCCGTTTCCTTGCGTTTTCTGAATACCTCTCTCCATCGGAGAAGCTCACCATATTGAGGGAGCCTACGCAACTACGACGGCGACGGCAACGCGAACGCCACACAACAATGGGCTTAATGAGCAAAAACGATAGCTCTGCACGTGCGTTTTACATTTTGGTACATTTCTTTGCTGTCATCTGCAAAACGTCGACGTGAAATGACTAAATTTTCGGTTTTCACTAGAACGTGACCGCATGACAGCAAATTTTTCTTTCTTTTTCTTTACTTTAACACCGTCCACTATGCCAAGCCAAATGTAGCAATATTCAATATTGATATATTTATTCAATTTAATCCTTATTCATTCAATTTAATTTTCATATTCATTCAATTTAATCTTAGATCATTCAATTCAATTCCTATAGTCATTCTATTCAATCCTCATTCATTTAATTCAATTTTCAGATCCATTCAATTTAATTTTTGTATTCTTTTGATTCAGTTTCAATATTGCTTCAATTTAATTTCTGTATTCATTCAATTCAATTTCTATATTCATTCAATTCAATTGTTATATTCATTCAATTCAATCTCTAATTCAATCGATCCAATTTTCATATACATTCAATTCAATCCGTCTTTATTCATTCAATCTTCGCACTCATTTATTCAATTTGGGGGACTGGGTCAAGGGGGAAAATTTGAGCGGGAGCTGGGACTTATGGTAAAGATGGCGGACGAAATGCACGAGGATGAAGATTCCGAGGTGAAGAATTTCTTTGAGCATGTTATAAGCAGGACCGAGGAAATTCTGAGTCAAAATTCATCTGCTAGGAGTGAACGCCACATATCTGAGGTTTTAACCCATATAGATCTCTTAGAGAGAACGGTAAGATTACCAAGTCAGTTGGCGAACATAGTTAGCGACGAAACTGATGCAAAACAGTTAAACGATCTAAGAGTTGTGTTTTCTGATCTTCTTCCTCCTTTGTACAATGTACCCCATTGCTCGAAAGTGTCCTCGTAGATAAGTTGCGCCTGTGGTTGACCCATGTCGTGCAATGAAGTCCTGAATAATACTCTCTTATTTCTTCATCGCTCATGGTGCTGAATAGGGATAAATGTTCTAGGTCAAATGAACGAACTCGGCGCATTATTGTCCAACCAGATACCCGAAAAATCCTAACAATCTTTTCCCACGTGAAGCCCAGCCCACGTAAATCCTCTAGTACCTCGGGCGGAATATCTACCGATGGTCTACCTGGGCGTCCATTCTTTACTGTTTGACAAGGGACAGTTGTAACTCCTAGCAGATGAATTTTGACTCAGAATTTCCTCGGTCCTGCTTATAACATGCTCAAAGAAATTCTTCACCTCGGAATCTTCATCCTCGTGCATTTCGTCCGCCATCTTTACCATAAGTCCCAGCTCCCGCTCAAATTTTCCCCCTTGACCCAGTCCCCCAAATTGAATAAATGAGTGCGAAGATTGAATGAATAAAGACGGATTGAATTGAATGTATATGAAAATTGGATCGATTGAATTAGAGATTGAATTGAATGAATATAACAATTGAATTGAATGAATATAGAAATTGAATTGAATGAATACAGAAATTAAATTGAAGCAATATTGAAACTGAATCAAAAGAATACAAAAATTAAATTGAATGGATCTGAAAATTGAATTAAATGAATGAGGATTGAATAGAATGACTATAGGAATTGAATTGAATGATCTAAGATTAAATTGAATGAATATGAAAATTAAATTGAATGAATAAGGATTAAATTGAATAAATATATCAATATTGAATATTGCCACATTTGGCTTGGCATAGTCCACAGTAATTCAGACCGTGGACAATTCGCCAGCATTTTTTAAGTTAAACAGGTTGGAATAATCGCGAAAGAGTTACAAAAACGAGAAGGTTTCATTTTCAAATGACGTTTTCGTTGCCGTCGTCGTCGTTGCGTAAGCTCTCTAAATTGTTGCAGTTGGCACGGCACAGAGGAACCGATTTTCTTATTTGTGTTTGTATAGCACGAACGATGAGGGCATTAACAAGGGCCATGATATAAGCAGGTACCACGACAAGCACAAACACTAGAATGATGTTGTACACTTGGTTTATCTCATTCGTTTTTGTTCTGGTTGCGACAGCCACCAAATGTTTCGCGCGGTTGCAATGATGACTGGGGATACCCAAACGGCCACAATGATGGACGTAGCTTTACGATGGGTCATTCAGTTGCTGCAGTACTGCAAAAGACACAACACCGCCAGGTATCTGTCATAAGTTATGGCCAAAAGACTGAAAAATGTGGAACTGAAGACAATGTCTTTGGTCTGCGACAAGATCCAGCACGTATCGGATGCGGTACATCCCGGGCAGAGAGCTGCGTACCCGGGTACCACCATCACTGCCATTAAAATGTCGCTTACCGCCAGGCTAACAAGAAAAGTGTTCATACGCATGCGCTGCTGTCGGAGCTGCTTCGTGGAGAGAAAGAGAATTTCCCGCCAAAATGATCAAAGCGAGGAACCCGTTTACGAACTAGAATATCCGTTGCAGTAGTCCGTCGCATTGGGGTGATTTGCCCGTGTGATTGACAACAGAGAAACTGGATTTTGTGAAGTTAGAAAAATTCGACATAATTCACTTGGCTAAGAGACTCGAACCGTGATCGATATTGGGAATTAGAAATAAACAATTTAGGTGCTTTGCTAATTTGTAACTTACACCAGGTGAATTTTAATGAGGTTCAAAGACAAGAACTTGCTTTCATATTCATTCAGAGGATAAAGTCGCCCAAATGAAGTCGACTAAGTGGATAAAGCCTCCTTAGCTTTGGTTTTCTGATCCGGCTTCTTACAAAATGCGCACGTCTCTGTGTGCCGTGATGGCTCAATACAACTGACCCTCGGCGCCGGCGCCATGTAACATTATCACATTTTGGAATTTAATGAGAGGATTTTCTTGTGACAAAGAACAGTCTTCGATTCCCATTATCAGAGAAGATATCTTCAAGGCTGCGCAGCTGAAAGCCTTTTTTTCTATTTATTTGTTTATCTTTCTTTTACAACCAGTATCGTGTTGACAAAGTAATTCCATGTTTTTCATTTTGCGAAAGCAATTCGGTCAGCGATTAGCATTAAAGTAGCTTCTTTTCAATCACCAGCCATGGAATTACAGTTTAAACGTTGAAACATAAATGAAACAAATGTGGATAAAGAGGGTTTTTAGGTTATCAGTTTTCCGCTTTTTCAGCAAAGAATTACTAAAGGTAGTTGCCGGTGTACTGGGTGTCAAATAAAATCATTTGCCATTTTTTTGTAATAGGAATTGCTACTTGAATTGAAAATAAATGACGTTCATTAATCAGCGAAATACGGAGGGAATATACAAGCAGAAGAAAATACGAAACAAGAGCCAGTATTTTACCATTGATACCGTAAGAAAGGAAAACAAAAACAGGGAGTGGGAGTTTTCTCAATTTCCTGCCTTTAAATAGAAAGTTAAAATAAAGCAAAGATCATTTCGATACTTGTCATCGATAATTTTATGCGATTTTTAATGAAAATGTAAACTACTAAAGGTGGATTTAAAAAATTATGTTTAAAGACTTGTGTTTCAATTGTCAATTTCAAAACATTCCTCATCATCCGGCAACCCGACTATTGTTCTCTAACAGAAATAATGAAATGGCCGTTCACGGTAGCTCGAAAACAGTAGCAAAAGTAATGAATCAGATCTCACTTTTGTTGACATTTTCGACAAATTGCAGTTGCTGCTGAATACTCACAGGCAGTAATGATACTTTGAAGAATTTTTGCATTCGAATGCTAAAGGTATCGTCGAAATCCGGGGGGAGGGGTACTAAAAAAATTTAATACGGGGAGGCAAGAAATAATTAAATAAAATAAATATATGTACTAAGGTGACAGGGTGGCCTTATCGTTTGGGTGGTAGATTGGCGTCAAGTTTACGTGGGAGACTGGAAGTCCATTTTCACATTCTATGTAGCCTAAAATCAAGCCCTCTCCCTATATTCTCTACATGTTGCTGAGAGGAGAAGGGCATGATACATTTCTTTACAGCTCCCCCTTCAAAAAGAAACAGAACGCCTAATCGCAGGTTACATTCTGTGCTACTAAACATGCAACAAACGCCGCAGTATCATGTTGAAAGTCATTGTCAGCAGTGTTTGTGATGCCCCTCCCTACGGGCCTGCATGAGGACGGTCGACTTTATAAATCTAATTTACGTGCTAATCACTTGTACTACTAAACTTGTTTCTTCGGTGTCCTCACTTGCTGGGCAGAGGCACCAAGGCGAAAAATTTGAAAGTAGAACTCGAACTAAATCGGGTACTCGTGCTCAAATCTAAAGGTCCCTATGAATGACATTTGGAAAACCTAACAGCGGAAGTCATCATCAGAGTCAAAACGTAGTTACCATGAGCGTGCCGTCTGGAACAAAAGTGCTCTTCTAAGGAGAGTCATTTTCTTAATGTGTTTGCTTATACCTTTTTCAGTGGGTTCAGGAAATCAGGCTGAGGAAATCACATAGATTTTGAACTCGAAGGAAAACTTAAATAAGCTGAAGGGGTGTCAACATTGCCTTCAAATAACCAGTCAGCTTCTTCCTGATTTATCAATCACGTGTTTAGCACCATGAACACGACATTGATCAAACAGATATTATTGACTGACTGTGACTAGACACGTTATTTTTAATGGAAGAACGTGACAAAAAGGACGAAACATGTCAAGCAAATACCAATCACGCTCAATTTTGTGTAAATATTCAGTTTCCAATTGCCATTATGTCAAATTGTTGTCGGGAACAAACATTTCGTAATTCTCTCTTTACGTGTGCGACAAGTAGGTGATATTGACCGTGCAGTGATTACCATTTAGAAAGAGACCCATATTGTGCATGTTCGTTAAACATCACAAGGCCAAAAGAACACTCCAAATGGGGAATGTCACACAGAATAATACCAACTTGGAGAACATATTCAACGAAACTCACGTTAAAGTCGTTTCGCCCGATGGTCAATGCCATAAAACAACGGAAGTTTTATTTTGGGTACTGTATTCTTTGATCGGGACTGTGATTTTCATCGGGAACAGTTTTACTTGTGCTGTATTTGTGGCATCAAAAAGACTTCGAAATAACGTCATGAATTTATTTCTTTTAAGTTTAGCGTGTTGGGATGTATTGATGTCGATCTTCGTTGTTCCTTTTTTCGCTATTTACTGCAGCCATGGTTGTAAATATTCCCTTGCTAATTATTGCTGGTTATTTCGGAAAGCAAAAGACTGCGTTCTAATGGCAACGACTTTTAATATCTGTGCCATCACGTATGACCGTTATTTGGCGGTACTTCGTCCTCTTCATTATGGCGCGAAGATGACCAAGCGGCGAGTTATGGCTATTTTGGCGGGAGTTTGGACGCTGCCCGCAGTTGTGGCGGGAATCAGAAGCGCGTGGGACCACAGCTTAGAAGGTGACGGCCTGCGTTACGCGAACAAACTGTACGACACTGCTCTGGTAGTAGCTTTTGTCATATTTTCGATTTTTGTCCTTCTAGCCGTAAATATAAAGATCATGATGGCTATCAAGAATCACAAAGAGCGGGAAATTATTGAACGAAGCAGACGACATGCCTGGAGGAGCACTAGTGAGGAGAGAAAGCGAAGAAAGGGCACAAGAGCATGTGTTTTTGTCGTATTTGTTTTTATGTTATGCTGGCTTCCTCGAATTGTGTACAACATAAGCTGTGTAATCAAACCACCAGGACTAGCGAGCCCCTTGTTCCTCAGGCTTGCTTTCTTTTGTCTTTTCTTGCAATCTGCGGTGAATCCTTTTATATATTCATTTTACAGATCCGAGTTTAGGATAGCAGCTGTGCGGCTTATAAAGTGTCGTCAAGCTCAAAGAATTAATCCTTTCGCTGAGTTAGCATCGGATAGATCAAAATATACATGTAATTCAAACGAAGTCGGAAAAGTGGAAAGCTGTGAATAAATATTTCCCGCCCAAAGGAAGCTGAAGAAAAATAACCTGTAAATATTGACAGTAAAGATACGAAAATGGCAACTTTTAATGCTGCGTCTTTTCTTTGGATTGTCGTTTTATTATTAAAAGTGCCAGTTTAAAATTTGGCCAAACCTGGCCCAAAACGTAGTCTATATATTAGAATACGAGAACCAATAATTTACGTAAATTAAATTGATTTTGTTGATATTCATGGATAGTAACTAAAGTAGCAGAGTAGATTTTGTCATAAAAATTTGAAAAGTTTAGGGAGGTGGAATGTGAAAAATCGCGTTTTGAAGTTTCCATTCATTCCTCTGAAAATCTGTAGGAAGATTTATCGGCATGTGCATGGCAAATTCAGTGGATAAGAGACCTTACGTTTAATCAGTAAAAACCTAGATTTGTCTAGACATATCCTCAACAGACATGCTTTAAACGTTTCAGCATTAGATTCGTGCGGAAATCATTTGTCATCTGATTTCCAAACTAACACAGTAATTCGCGAAATGTTTGCGCTTTTCCCTAAATCAAAAAAGCAGCCAATTTGTGGAAGGGGGTTTATTTCCGCTTCTCAGTGAGCCTTGCTTTCTAATCTGGGTACAGGCGTACAAAGTAGGGGGCGAAATCCCTTCCCAAACCTTTGAAAATAACAAAATAAAGTAGTGATATAGATATCTGTCAATTCCACTTAATACAACTTAAGAGAAAGAAATTTCGATTTAAGTTTATAAAACAAAAGCATTGTGGTTTTGGTCCTGCCGAGATACCATTTCTTTAGTTTTTCCCTTGGCGTTTAGGTTTATCTTTCAGTTTTTCAAAGGCGGATACACACATTGTTACATCAGTTGATTGAACTCTTGCCTTCAATAGAGGGGGGGGGGGGGCAAGGGTATTTTCGTGACGCCGTGATCCGGTTTTTTTTGTGCTCTGTGAATCGTGATTTGATAAAAAACTGTTCCGTGAATCGTGATTGAAGTGTATTCCGTGAGGCGTGAAATGCAAAAGTCCCTGGCTGTGAATCGTGAATAGATAAGAAACAAATGGTGAATGTCTAAAGTTGAGTTCGTAGCTGAATTTCACTGCATTGTGATTTTTCCGTGACCTTAGTGAAGTTCCGTGTTTCGTGAAATCGAAAATTTACTATCGTGACAAGACCCCCCCCCCCCCTTGCCCCCCCCCCCCCCCCCTCTTCAATAAAATTCGTTCAAATGGTTCTCCGGCCAACCTTTCCTCGACAACTAATTTCTGGCGCCATTGAAAGGTTTCATTCCTAGATTCTGCCGGCCGGAAAACGTTATAGAAAAGAAAAGAACAAGTAAACAAATAAGCCATAACACAACCCTTAACGAGAAACATACTTAACTTATTGGGCGTCGCGCATATATAGCAGTAATTCATTTTACAACTTAAAAGAATAATTATACCTATGTAAATTTGGCTTCTATTTCACCTGGTACATCAGCTGTCTTTGCATAACATTGATGGATGTCAAAATGAAACGACTGGCCCTGTTACAAAGATATTCAAAGATGGTTGACACGTCTCAGTTTTTAATGAAAACGCTTTGCCGTACTGTAAGGGTAATTCATCTCGACGAAAACATGTTGCGGTAATTAAAAACTGCAAATGTGAACAGCCAGGTTCTCACAAGAGGAACAAAAAACAACGCAGTTCATGATGACTTGTAGTTTTATTATTACAAGGTATACGATTTCTTTTATTTTACTGTCTCAGGGGGAGGGGGTGGGGGGGGGGGGGTCATTGCAAGATACAGGATTTTTAATTTTTCGTGACCAGTGGAAAAATCCGTGAACTGTGAGTTTTTTTTGCTTCGTAATTTTTGTGAAACGTGAAAATGGAATGTTAATCACCGTAATGAGTTTTTTCTACTTTGAACTCCCCTCGTCTCGGAATCATATTTCATTCAAAACCTCGAATTCGAGAATAACATTACAGCATTTTTAGACGTAGGTTTCGTGTGTGGTAGCATTTTGTGTATGACATCGGCTAAATTTTCGGCGGGGTTCGGGTTTGTTCTGATCCTGATTCGTGACATCTTCGGAAAAAGTCCCCGCTTTCGAACAGGACTGCATTTGATCGGTTTTGGAACGGACGGAAACAGTTCGTGAGGCCGATATTTCCGACTGGGCACTTTCGATGACACGGCAGTATTTAGCAATGAAAATGTTGCTTGCCTAAACTCATCTCTGTAAAACCAATAAATGAATGGATTCAGGGACGACTGTAGAAACAAAAACAAAAAGCAAATTTTGAAAAACAAAGGACTCGTCAGGCCAGGAGGGTTGATAATAAAGCTGAAGTTATAAACAGCCCTTGGAAGCCAACACAGTACAAAGACGAGAACAACTGCCACACATGCTGTCGTTCCTTTGCGCTTTTGATTTGAAACTGCGGTTACCCCAGCACCGCGTTGCGAGTCTCTCTCCCGTGAAGCTTGCTTTCTAATCGCTCCTATAATGTTCGCGTTTGTTATCAACATCAAAATGACCAAAGAGACAACAAAACCCAAAACTATGACGCTGTCATACAACTTGTTTGCGAAGCGAGTTTCGGAGCCGCTGTGTTGCCAAAAGTTTCGAACTCCCGCCAAAAACACCGGCAACAACCACACGACGGCCAGAGTGGCGGCAACTCTTTCCGACGTCACCTTGGAGTTGTATTGGAGCGGTTGTAAAACTGCGGTGTAGCGGTCGTAGGTGATAGCGTAAAGGTTTAGAGTTGTGGCAATTGTAACGCAATCCTTGGCTCCCCTCATTAACCAGCAATACCGAGTTAACGAGTACTGACAACCGAGCCCACAGTAAACTGCGTAAAACGGAACGACAAATACAGACATTAGGATGTCCCAAGCCGCCAGGCTTACTAGAAGAACATTCATTTTGTTGCGACGAAGTTTTTCGGTTTTTAGGAAAACAACGCAAGTTAAAACATTGCCAATGAAGATTGTAGTACCAATAACACTGTACAGGATGAAAAACGAGGTTTCCACTGAAGTGTTGCAGGCGTGCTCTTCCATGTTCAACTATATGTTTGTAATTATGTCTTCGTTGTGAAACAAAGTCCTCTTTCAGTTTCTCAGCGAAAAGTAGTGTTGAGTGCCCAATTTTTCATCAGTTACACCTCGTTTTGTCCCAACAAAGTAAAGCACTAGCCGCGGCCTGTATCGTGAACTTCTCATCGCTGACTCGCTTACTTTTGTTTTGCCAAATACAATAAAACCCGTTTTAGTGGTTTTGAATTAATCATGTTCATGCTTAAGTTAAACATGTCAGATATTAAAGCCTTTTGGGACAAGTACTAGTTTTATTAGATCAGCAACATGCGTCACCTTTAATGTGCTAGCTTTTAAAATGACAAGGCAATCGTTGAAAGTCAAAAGTTCTGTGACAACCCACGTCGGGGAATAATTTGACAGTTAAAGGGAACCATAACAGGTGCGCAAAATGAAACTTCGGTTCTTCGTTCTTCATCTTTATTCAGTGTGACAATTCCGGCTCGGTTTGTAATCCACAGTATAAGTTTGTTTTAAGTGTGGTCTGATTACTGCATTTTCCAGGCTTTATTTCACCTGAATTAGACCAGGTCGACAGGATGAACCAAAATCAAACAATACAAGAGCGAATGGTGATCATCTCCACATCTTCAAGATACCAACGCCCACGTTATCCTGGCAATAAGACATGTTTTGACCGGTCAGTCGGTAAAGATCTTTTTTTTTTTTTTTTTCTGAAACGCTGTTTTATTTCTTGGTACCACCAAGAATTTAATATCATTTCTCGACAATCTCACTGAATTTCTTGAAGGTTATAGTGTATATAGTTTAGAAATTGTTAATTGATACGACAGCATGGCTTCATAATCCGCGGAGCTCACGAACCGTTCACGTGATATTAAAAAGCCCTTAGCAACCAATCAGTCAAATGATGTAAAATTGGTACTTTAGACTGACGTTTTCTAAGAATAGCAGGACTTCCAATCGTTATCAATGAACAGGATTATACTTTCTGCCTACATTAGTTATCTGTACGTTGTAAAAAGCCTATCTTATTAACATAAACAATTGTTCACGTGGCAATGCAAAGACTATCTTACTATTTTTATCGTAAAGTGAAGAAGGACTTTTATTTTATTAAAAAGGAACTTGATTTTAGCGCACAGTCGGCCCAGTCGCTGCCCAGGCACTACCACGATTTTAAATGCTGTTAAATATTTTATGTCTTAAATACTGTAGTTAATTTACTTAGAGATAACTAATGTGAATTCATTTTAGTAACTAATTGAATATTTTTACAGTTTCTATCATGTTTTTATATAGTTCTACATTGTAATTATTTTCACACGACCCCACAAGCTTTGAGCTTTAATCCTTATCGTGTTTAAATTAAGGATATGTATGTAAGTAAGACTGACCAATATTGCGTTGAAGAGTTATCCGGCCGTATTTCGGCTGGCCACTACCGCCGCGCATCAGGTTTATTAGGAAAAAACGCGATCTTTTTTTACCTATACAAGTTAAAACCTATCTCCTTTTAAAATCATAACCCTCCCCTCTAGTCTCCACTGTGTTATAATTCCCTGCGTGTGTTGTATTGATTACAAATTGATGACAAATGGCAGACCAAAAAACTTCTTTGGAGTCACACAATATTGGTTTGAATTACATACGGTATATTCATTTTAAAAAGTGGCAATCATGCGGAAATAAAACGTTCGATGTCGTATTTTTCCTTTTTATCATATTTTCTTCTTAGACAATTTACCCAATCCCACGTTATCTATCTTTTATCTGCTTATATATTTAAAGGCTCCCGCCAACAAGCTACTCGCGATATTCCTTGGAAGAGGTAACATCCTATCCATGGGAGAGCAAATACTTCTCGAGTTGCCTCAGTGGATGGACACCTGCATGCTTAAGTCTTGTCTGGGTCGACTAGGCTGGAGGTGTCATTTTGCTTTTAGATATTTTTCGTGGTATTTTTAATTTTTTCTCGTTTCAACTTCCGAGAGCCATAAAAGTGGCTTATTTGTCTGATACATCGCTTTTGACAGTCATACACCCGTAGAAAACATTTAACAGGCAGTTTTCGTGATAATTTTGTCCTGGCGCGCGTTTCTCAAAACACCCGAAAACGTTTCGGGCCCGAAAAACCATTTTACGCGCACTGGGTTCGTCACTAGAAATTATTCTTCTAATACCTTTAATAATCTTTTATGAAAGCTTGCTACATTGGGCTAGTTTGTCCCCAAAGCTAGTAGCAATTAACAGAAAACTGAGTTGAAAAATATTTTCGGGCCCGAAGTTTTGAGAAACGAGCGCCTGATATTTGAATGACATGTCTACTTATTGTTCTAAGTGCGATCACCACGATAATGGTGTTATTTCATGGCCATGATCCAATCAGAAATGAGGGATGTGAGTATTACACTTGATCGTTTTTCTAACCCCAATGTGAATAACCAAAATTAACTCCTTCAGCATCAAGCCCCAATTGGGTCAAGCCAAGATGCCATAGCCGGCAGATGGGCCTTCAATAGGACCTTCAAAGACCCACCAAAACCATGCTCCGTATTACAAACGGTTTCCTTTGAAAATTTACAATTGCGCCGTCACATCCCATGGACTGATCACTTCATTCGCTATAGTCCTATTATTGACTGAACAAAATGGCCCTAAACATCTAAAACCTCAAAACACCAGCGGTTTGTAGTAGTTTCTCAAATTAACTTTTATTTTAGTTTACATATGTATTTGCCAGCTAATCAAGATGACGTTCCATATACGCTTGTTAAAACCCCCAGTGGCGTGGATAAACCGGTCACGCAAATCCTGATATCGCGCGCTACCCTGAGGCCATACAAAAGCGGCTCCGTAACTAAAACAACCACAACTACGGACGTCCATTATCTTATCTTAGTATTCTATTGCGCAAGACTGAGAGATCAAGGATTGCATCAGATATTAAACCTGCAGTTTACTTATGCTTGCTTTTGGCGGCGTTCACTTGTTTTGGGTTCTAAAATTAATTACAAAAGTGATGGTCCCGGTAAAGGAAACAATTTTGAATTGACTACTATTTATTCTGCTTTATGGTGTTTTTATCCAAGGAAAGACAATGGAAATAGTAAAGGCTGCACTACTGTAACTTGGACGCTTAGCCTTTTCCTATTCTCTGTTGCCCTGCAGCCGTATCAGTGCCTCGATGTTGTTGAAACTGTTGGTTCAGTTCCATTTATTGGGTTGCTGGCGGTTGCTCCACTTGTGAATTTGCAACAAATTACCTTGAAAGCTGCTTGCCTGAATTCCGATCGAAAAAAAGAATAAACGAAAGGGTTTGCAGACGATTGCAAAAATAGTAGCAACCATGCAAACTTTCTCAAAGTGGTAGTGACTAAATCGGGTCGACCGAAAACATAACTAAAATTTGTGAAGGCTAATGGTAACCAGCTAACAAGGAAAATAAACACCACTAAAACACAGGCTATTGTCCCTCTTCTTGCCCGCATTCTTTCCAACCGAGCTTCTTGATTTACTTCTTTACTGGCCTCACTTCTTCTTTCAGAGTGGTGAATTCGACGGGTTTGCTTTCGTATGGCTTGAATGATCTTTACATTCATACCAAGAATGGCAAAAATAGGCAACAGCGCGAAGGCAAAACTCAAAATGCTATAGTAAATGTTTCCTATCCTCCGCACTTCGTCAGCGGTTTTTGTATGCAGCCATGAGTGAGGAATGAAAGCAACAGTGCAGCTCAAAGACCAGACTGCGATCAAAATGAAAGTGACTCTTTTGTTTGTCATGTCGCTTTGGTATCGCAAAGGTCTCATCACCGCGACAAATCTGTCGACTGATATGGCAGCTAGATTGAAAACTGTTCCTCCCACTGCAATGTCCTTTAATCCAGCCATTAGCCAACAGTACTTGGTCGAGGTGTAACAACCGATGCAGAAAATCGCATAAGGGACAACAAACATGGCCATCATGATATCGGCTACTGCTAAACTAAGCAAGAACACGTTCATGTAACTTTGACGAAGTCTCCGTGTGCTCACGAAAATAACAAACGTGAAGAAGTTGCCGGTAAAAATCACAGCCCCTATACAACAATAAAGGGCGAGAAAACTTAGCTCTAGTGTTCGGTTGCATAAGGGAGTTGTTTGATTCGGTTTGTAAGAAGAGTTGTCAGCCATCTCAGCCCAGCCTCTTTGCGTACAATGCAATAAAGCGACTGAATTTTTCCTTTTATTCTAACTCGGTAAACAAATGCAATGACCGTGGGCTTTTACGGTAAACCACTTCCGACGGGATAAGTGGATTGAGTAATCACTTAACTTCAAACATTATATAATTCAGTGAAAATCTTAGCCTTATCTGCAAAAACGTGTCGCATTTATATATGTTCTGTAATCCTTGGACGTGACTGAATTCATGATAGTTCAACCACTGCTTCTTATACGCGATAAAAAAGAAAAAAAAAACAAAGAAAAAACTGCTAAATAAGTGGAGACACTACAGTTATATTAATTTTTACCACCCACAATGTCTTGACCATGATACGATACAATACAGAAGAATACAATTCTATATAATAAAACATAACACATAATCATTTGAAATGCATATGTACAACACAACAGTTACTTAGCCGGGAATGGCTTAGACGTTTTCGGTATGACAACCAGAAAGCTCAGTTGCGCAAAAGGGAAAACGAAAACGTCATTTCATAATATAAATTGACGTTACTATATGTAAATACTTCGCGATAATTTCTAACTCGTTCAACTTGTACAATGTGGGCGAACTCTCCAGGAACTAAATTAGTTGGACCGGCGCTCAAGTTAAAAAAACGAAGAAAAAATTGACTTGTTCTCGCTGAGGTTCTCCATAAAATCTTAATTTTGGTGGACTGATTTCATGTTGTTTTGCAGAGGACGGTCATTTAAGAAATGTGCCCAAACGTATACATTACCTCACAGTGCAGAGAGATTGTTTTGCTTATTAAAGTTGTATCGTGGCGCTTTCGTTGCCGTTGCCGTCATCGTTTTCTGATGATTGTATTAGTTGGACAAAACCCGCCATTAAGATTCATGTTATTTTATGAACAGTAATTCATTCCTTGTTAAATTATCAAAACGCTGCTAAACTTAACAGACGATTGAGGCTTTTACATGTTTCACTGTGAACAAGAAAGGAAATTATTAAGTCATTTGAAGAGGAATTTCCTGAAAGTTTATGTTTTGAAACATGATAGGTTTCCTTTACTTTCGCTAGCCGTACAATAACGGGCAGCTCAATTGTCATGACAACCAACATTAGTGATAAGAGCTAATCAAACGTTACCTCGCGTCATCCCAGTAGAGATGTCGTTGATAACATTAGCTTTGTTCATTTGGAACCTGACAAACATTTTTGAGAAGATTTTCTTTGATTATTGCTTCTGTTTAACAAAACCCTAACCTCTAGGCTGGAGGTCAATAAAACCAACTTGTCTTTTACGCCTGGTTGTAAATATTGCGTTTGTTTCGTCAACGGAAAAGTGTTGGCGGTGACTTCCACTCAAACAACGCGGATCGTACGTTTGCGTACGTCTGGTACGTTTTCGTGCAGATACAGCATATTTTGAAGTACTTATTTGTTTAATTTGCCGCTGCCATTGTAAAAGCCCGTAAAAGTAAATACCCACTTTGTTTGCCCCCCAAAAGGTTGCATAACCATTGTTTTCAATTTCTCTTGGGACTTATAGTCGTTCCGAGAGAAATTGAAAACAATGGTTATGCAAAATATTGGGGGACAAACAGAATGCATTAAGGGAGATGTGGAAGTGGCGAATTTTAGTTTTTACGAGAACGGCCAATACAGACAACGCTGGTCAAACGAACAGCGCAAAATCAGAGACGGCGTCGAAGAGAAGAAAACAAAACATCATCGCATGTATAGCTCAATAAACTTTAAAACCAGGCAAACTGAAACAAGGTATAAAAGAAAATTATACATGACTTTCGTATTAAAAAAGGTTTAATTTAAACGTATTCCACATTTCTTAGATAAAATCGGTTAATGTTCAAATTTTACTTTACCATTTAATCGCATACTTTACTTTACCGTGATGTACAATTGTTTTCTTTAGACAAAACAGATCTACGATAAAGCGTAGAAGATCGCCATTTGCAATTCAGATTGTCAGTCTGAACTCAAGGATTTACATCCGTTTTGATTAACTTGAATTTTTTTTCCTTAATTAAGCCGCTGGATCATATGTGTTCAATAGCATCTCAGTAGCTATAACGTGCAATATTTATACGATTTCATTTCGCAGGCTGCATTAATCAACTTTCAATTTTTCTACTCCAATGAAAATTAGGAGCGAGGAAAAAACGTATTGATTAAATTTGACAAATGACAGAACTAAAAACTTATTGGGGGACTGACAATATTTGGTTTCAATTAAATACGGTATGCTGATTTAAAAGAAAAACGACAATCATAAGAAGGGGGGCTACCGGGCTACTCCCATTTGTGTTTTATTCATTTATTTATCTATCTTATTTATTTTTTTACGGTTGGTGTGATATCTTAACGATTTTACCGACCCGATACATGTAAATGTAAATGTAAATGTAAAATGTACTCTCTATAATGGTCTATACGGGGAGGCTCCGCACGAAACTGGTACCTTTTTCACGCTTCAGGTATATCATACGGTAGGGATTTCACGAGTCGAAGCATATGAAAGGGTAGGCAAATCTGTCATTTACGTATTTAAAAGGGCCTTTCATTAAAACATTTCGAACACGCATACCTTACGACTGTACTGTTTTAATTTATTGAATACTTCCTGTTTTAACTATACGAAACGGGTACCATTTGTCAATGGAAGGTATTCGAAAGGGGTACCTTTTCTGTCAAAAATGGTATATGAAAGGGCAAGGGGTCGGACCTCGGGGCGGAGTCTCCCCGTACTAAATTTGTTTTAGTACCCCCCCCCCCCGGGGGGGGGGAATATAGAGTTCCATGTCATTTTTTTGCCATATTCTCTTCTTAGACAATAAACTCTGTCCCGCGCAGCAAACTATCTCCCGGCAACAAACAAGTTACAATATACCTTGGAAGAGCTAACGTCCTATCCATAGGAGATCATATACTTCTCGGGTTGCCTCAGTGAATAGAAACGTTTGCCTGCGTCGATTAGGCTGGAAGAGATTTTTCGTTTAGCTTTTTTTCATGGCGTTTTTACTTTTTCTCGTTTCAACTTCCGAGAGCACTAAAAGTGACTTATTTGCTTGGTAGACAGTTGGCAGTTGTTATTCAAACCCAGACGCAATATTCCTTTAGAAAATTTTGAACAGGTAGTTTTCGTGACAATTTTGTCCTGATTTGAACTGATGTCATGTTTACTGCTTGTCCTAAGTGCGATTGCCAAGATACAGGTGTTATTTCATGGCCATGATCCAATCAGAAATAAGGGATGTGAGTGTTACACTTGATCGTTTTTCTAACCCCACAAGATGTGACTAACCAAAATTAATTCCTCGAGAACAAAACGTAGAAAATAACACGAAAATCTTTCCTATAAAATGAGTAAACTTGTGCAGCTAATATCTCCGAGCATTTAACCATCAGATGAGAGATAGACCACCACACCGGGAACTACGTCCCCTACTCTTTTCGAACAGTGTGTGGGTTTTTTTTCGTCCCACAGAATCAATTATTAAGAGTTGTGAGACGGTTTATCGTCCTTATCCGAGAAGACTAGAACGTCTAACCATTTGCAGATGTTATTACAAAGGCAGCACTTTCTCCTCAATATATAGTGCTAATCGTGCTAGATCAAATGGAAGGACAAATTTTATCCTTAGTTTAGCAAGATTTGTAGCTTTCCAGAAACCGGAGTTAGGAGCCAGGGTGAAATTTTCGTGAAATATATTTTGCCAGAAGGGAGTTAATTTTAAGGTTGGAATCCATTGAAAGCTCCACGATACGGCGATATCATCTGGTGTGGGATAAATGAAGTGATTTGCCTCGAAACTCTCAGAAGCAAAATTTTAATCTGGAAATTGGGGAGATTTAATAACCGGTTCTTGTCAGATGAAAGTTGATTGGAACCACTCCTTTTCTCTGGTTATAGGAAGTAGGACATATTTTTCAATCTTCAAGCTAAGCAACAAAGAATTGAAATTAAACAATTTTCGGCAAATGGGCTACAGATGTGCATATATACTCAATGAATCTATTTGAGAACTGCCGATGCACCTGTCCTTAAATCAAATAACCCTGTTGCAATTTTGTACTCAGCTCTACTCGTTGATGAATTAAATGCATTTACTTATAATTTTGGCAGGCAGTTTCAAACGAGGTAATCCGACATTGTGAATTGGAATGAAGTCAGTCCAACCAAACTCCAATTGGGTCAAAATTCTAAACCGGCGATAACCGGCAGATGAGCCTTGAAGAGGAACTTCAAAGACCCACCTAAACCATGTAACGTATTACAGAGGGTTTCGTTTGACAATTAATGTACAAATGCTTCGTCACAACCCATGGACTGATCACTTCATTCGCTTGAGTTCTATTATTGACTGAATAAAATGCCCCTAAATATAGCTTTTAAACCGACAACTTTCATCTCAACACACCAGCGGTTTGCCCGGTAGTTTCTCACTTTTACTTTTATTTTCGCACACATATATATTTACCTGCTAATCAAGATGACGTTATATATACGCTTGTTAAAACCCCCGGTGGCGTGGAAAAAGCGGTTACGTAAATCCTGATATCGCGCAATAACCTGAGGCCATATAAAAGCGACTCCTTAACTTAAACAACCAGAACTACGGACGTCCATTATATTATCTTAGTATTCTTTTGCGCAAGACTGAGAGATCAAGGATTGCATCAGATATTAAACCAGCAGTTTACTTATATTTCTGTAAGGTCAATACAATGCTTACTTTTGGCGGCGTCCGCTTCTTTTGGGTTTTAAAATTAATTAAAAGGGATGGTCCCGGTATAGGAAACACCCTTGAATTGACTAGTATTTATTCTGCTTTATGTTTTTATCCAAGAAAAGACCATGGAAACAGTAAAGGCTGCACTACTGTAACTTGGACGCTTATCTTTTTCTTATCAAATCAACTAATCGCGATTATCTGTTGCCCGGCAGCTGCCTCGATGTTGTTGACATGACACCGTTTTTTCCATTGGGTTGCTGGCAATTGCTCCACTTGTGAATTTGCAACAAATTACCTTGAAAGCTGCTTGCCTGAATTCGGATCGAAAAAAAGAATAGACGAAAGGGTTTACAGACGATTGCAAAAATAGTAGCAACCATGCAACCTTTCTCAAAGTGGTAGTGACTAAATCGGGTCGACCGAAAAGATAACTAAAATTTGTGAAAGCTAATGGTAACCAGCTAACTAGGAAAATAAACACCACTAAAACACAGGCTATTGTTCCTCTTCTTGCCCGCTTTCTTTCCAACCGAGCTTCTTGATTTATTTGTTTACTGACCTCCCTACTTCTTTCTCTTCTTTCTGAGTGGTGAATTCGACGGGTTTGCTTTCGTATGGCTTGAATCATCTTTACATTCATACCAAGAATGGCAAAAATAGGCAACAGCGCGAAGGCAAAAATCAAAATGCTATGGTAAATGTTTCCTATCCTCCGCACTTCGTCAGCGGTTTTTGTATGCAGCCATGAGTGAGGAATGAAAGCAATAGTGCAGCTCAAAGACCAGACTGCGATCAAAATGAAAGTGACTCTTTTGTTTGTCATGTCGGTTTGGTATTGCAAAGGTCTCATCACCGCGAGAAATCTGTCGACTGATATGGCAGCTAGATTGAAAACTGTTCCTCCAACTGCAATGTCCTTTAATCCAGCCATTAGCCAACAGTACTTGGTCGAGGTGTAACAACCGATGCAGAAAATCGCATAAGGGACAACAAACATGGCCATCATGATATCGGCTACTGCTAAACTAAGCAAGAACACGTTCATGTAACTTTGACGAAGTCTCCGTGTGCTCACGAAAATAACAAACGTGAAGAAGTTGCCGGTAAAAATGACAGCCCCTATACAACAATAAAGGGCGAGAAAACTTAGCTCTAGTGTACGGTTGCATAAGGGAGTTGTTTGATTCGGTTTGTAAGAAGAGTTGTCAGCCATTTTCATCTGCCCAGCCTCTTTGCGTACAATGCAATAAAGCGACTGAATGTTTCGTTTTCAGATTTTAACTCGGTAAACAATTACCGTTGGGTTTTACGGTAAACAACTCCCAATGCGATAAGTGGATTGAGTAACCACTCAACTTAATATAACATTACATATTTCAATGAAAACCTTTGCCTTATCAGCTGCAAAAACGTTTCGCAGCTATATATGTGTAATCCTGGGACGTGACTGAATTCATGATAGTTCAACCACTGCTTGTTATACACGATTAAAAAAAAGGAAAAGAAAAAACAAAGGAAAAACTGCTAAATAAGTGGAGAGTACTACAGTTACATTAATTTTTACCGCCCATTTGAAAATGCATATACGTATGACACAACAGTTATTTATCCGGGAATGGCTTTGACGTTTTCGGTTCAACAACCAGAGAGCTCAGTTGCGCAAAAGGGAAAACGAAAACGTCATTTCATAATATAAATTGACGTTACTATATGTAAATACTCCGCGATAATTTCTAACTCGTTCAACTTGTGAAATGTGGGCGAACTCTGCAGGAAATGAATTAGTTGGACCGGCGCTGAAGTTAGAAAAAGGAAGAAAAATTTGACTTGTCTTCGCTGAGGTTGTTCAATTTCGTCGACTGATTTCATGTTGGTTTCCAGAGGACGGCTACTGAAGAAATGTACCCAAACGTATATAACGCACGGTGTTCAATTATCAAAACGGTGCAATACTTAACAGACGAGGCTTTTTCATGTTTCACTGTCATTTAAACAGGAATTTCCTGAAAGTTTATGAGTTTTGAAATAGGTTTCCTTTACTTTCTCTGGCAGGGGACAATAACGGGCCGCTCAGTTGTCATGACAACCATCATTAGTGATAAGAACTAATCAAACGTTTCCTTGCGTCATCCCAGTATAGAAGTTGTTGATAACATTAGCTTTGTTCATTTGGAACCTGACACTTTTTAAGAAGATTCTCTTTGATTATTGCTTCTGTTTAAAAAACCCCCTAAGGTCTAGGCTGGAGGTCAAGAAACCAACTTGTCTTCTACGCCTGGTTGTAAATATTACGTTTGTTTCGTCATCGGAAAAGTGTTGGCGGGGACCTCCACTCAAACAACGCGCGATCGTACCTTTGCGTACGTTTTCGTACAGATACAGCATATTTTGTAGTACTTATTTGTTTAATTTGCTAAACCGAACTGTTGTCAATGTTAAAGCGCGTAAAAGTAAATACCCAAACTAACTGGCCGTATATTTGTATATTTTAGTTTGACGAGACCGGCCAATACAGACAATGTTGGTCAAATGAACAGCACAAAATCAGAGACCAATATCAATTATAATTAGAGACGGCGACGAAAAGAAGAAAAAAAAACATCATCGCATGTCTAGCTCAATAACTTTAAAACTAAGAAAACTGAAAAAGGTCAAAAGAAAATTGTGCATGAGTTTCATATAAAAGCTTTAATTAAAGCGTATTTCACAATTCTTCGATATTTCTGAACAATTCTAAACACCGAGGCCAGGAATAACTTGAAATAGAAGAAACATCACATCTTTTTACACATTCGACGCGCTAAAAATTGTAAAAACTGTAAAATAAAAACTTAAAGTCTTGAAATGTATTTCGCTCTTCGAGCCTCTTCAGTCAATATGCATTAAATCAAATTTTGCTTCACCATTTAATTGCATCCTTTAATTTACCTTGATGTACAATTGTTTTCTTTAGACAAAACAGATCAACGATAAAGCGTAGAAGACCGCCATTTGCAATTCAGATTCTCAGTCTGAACTCAAGACTTTACATTCGTTCTACTTGATTTTTTCCTTAATTAAGTCAACTTTCAAGTTTACAAATCCAATGAAAATTGGGACCGAGAAAACGTATTGATTAAATTTGACAAATGACAGAACCAAAAACGTCCTGGGGGACTGACAATATTTGTTTGAATTACATACGGTATACTGATTTAAAAAAGAAAAAACGACCATCATAAGGAAATATAGCGTTCAATGTCGTTCTTTTGCCATATTCTCATCTTAGACAATAAACTCTCTCTCCCACGTTATCTGTCTCTTATCTGCCCATATATTTAAAGGCTCCCGGCAACAAACTACTCGCGATATTCCTTGGAAGAGTTAACATCCCATCCATGGGAGATCATATATTTCTCGGGTTGCCTCAGTGAATCAGAGAAACCAGCATGGTCAAGTTTTGCCTGCGTCGATTACGCTGGAAGTGTGATTTTCGTTTAGCTCTTTCTTCATGGTGTTTTTACTTTTTCTCGTTTCAACTTCCGAGAGCTCTAAAAGTGGCTTATTTGCCTGGTAAACAGTTGGCAGTTGCTATTAAAAACCAAACGCAATATTCCTTTAGAAAATATTGAACAGGTAGTTTTCGTGACAATTTTGTCCTGATTTGAACTGATGACATGTTTACTGCTTGTCCTAAGTGCGATCGCCGAGATACAGCTGTTACTTCATGGCCATGATCCAATCAGAAATAAGGGATGTGAGTGTTACCCTTGATCGTTTTTCAAACCTCAGAAGATGTGAATAACCAAAATTAACTCCTTGAGAACAAAACGTAGAAAATAGCACGAATATCTTTCTTATAAAATGAGTAAATCAAGGATGATCGCAAGATAAAAGTTTAGAAAAGTTGAGCGTATTTTCAATTTTTAAATTAAAAGACAGCGTTAACCTCCTATCCCTTCACTCGTTCAATGTTCGAGGTCAATATTGAAAACTGAAAGCAAACGATCAGGCTCCGGTTCCTTTTGTTTGTTTTAAAAAATTTCCGTCATTCTCTAATTAGTGTTTTAATTCACCTCGCTGGGTGTATTAAATTTAGCCCTTAGTTTATTCCTAGGATATAATGCTAATCGTGCTTTGTGGAACAGGATCAAATGGAAGGAAAAATTTTACTCTTAGTTTAGCAAGATTTGTAGCTTTCCAGAAACCGGAGTTAGGAGCCAGGGTGAAATTTTCGTGAAATATATTTTGCCAGAAGGGAGTTAATTTTAAGGTTGGAATCCATTGAAAGCTCCACGATACAGCGATATAATCTGGTGTGGGATAAATGATGTGATTTCCCTCGAAATTCTTAGAAGCAAAATTTTAATCTGGAAATTGGGGAGATTTAATAACCGGTTCTTGTCAGATGAAAGTTGATTGGAACCACTCCTTTTCTCTGGTTATAGGAAGTAGGACATATTTTTCAATCTTCAAGCTAAGCAACAAAGAATTGAAATTAAACAATTTTCGGCACATCGGGTACAGTTGTGCATATATATATACTCAATGAAACTATTTGAGAACTGCCGATGCATCTGTCCTTAAATCAAATAACCCTGTTGCAATTTTGTATTCACCTCTGCGGGATGATGAATTATGTGCATGTACTTTGCTACAAGTGATTATTTGGCACTTGTGGCGGAATCCAAAAAGCTTATAATTTTACCTCAAACGAGGTAACCCGACATTGTGAATTGGAATGAAGTCAGTCCAAGCATCAAGCTCCAATTGTGTCAAAATCCTGAACCGGCGATAACCGGCAGATGAGCCTTCAAGAGGAACATCAAAGACCCACCTAAACCATGTAACGTATTGAGAGGGTTTCGTTTGACAATTAATGTACAAATGCTTCGTGACAACCCATGGACTGATCACTTCATTCGCTTGAGTTCTATTATTGACGGAATAAAATGGCCCTAAATATAGCCTTTAAACCGACAACTTTCACCTCAACACACCAGCGTTTTGTCCGGTAGTTTCTCACATTTACTTTTATTTTCGCGTACATATATATTTGCCTGCTGATCAAAATGACGTTAACAGCCTCAGTGGCGTGGATAAACCGGTTACGTAAATCCTGATAGCGCGCGCTACCCTGAGGCCATACAAAAGCGGCTCCTTAACTAAAGAGAAGCAGAGCTACGAAAGCCCATTATATTATCCTAGTACTCTATTGCGCAAGACTGAAAGATCAAGGATTCCATCAGATATTAAACCAGCAGTTTACTTATATTTCTGTAAGGTCAATACAATGCTTACTTTTGGCGGCGTCCGCTTCTTTTGGGTTCTAAAATTAATTAAAAGGGATGGTCCCGGTATAGGAAACACCCTTGAATTGACTAGTATTTATTCTGCTTTATGTTTTTATCCAAGAAAAGACAATGGAAACAGTAAAGGCACTACTGTAACTTGGACACTTATCTATTTCCTATCAAATCAACTAATCGCGATTCTCTGTTGCCCTGCAGCTGCCTCGATGTTGTTGACACCGTTGTTTCCATTGGGTTGCTGGCAATTGCTCCACTTGTGAATTTGCAACAAATTACCTTGAAAGCTGCTTGCCTGAATTGCGATCGAAAAAAAGAATAAACGAAAGGGTTTGCAGACGATTGCAAAAATAGTAGCAACCATGCAACCTTTCTCAAAGTGGTAGTGACTAAATCGGGTCGACCGAAAAGATAACTAAAATTTGTGAAAGCTAATGGTAACCAGCTAACTAGGAAAATAAACACCACTAAAACACAGGCTATTGTTCCTCTTCTTGCCCGCTTTCTTTCCAACCGAGCTTCTTGATTTACTTCTTTACTGGCCTCACTTCTTCTTTCTGAGTGGTGAATTCGACGGGTTTGCTTTCGTATGGCTTGAATGATCTTTACATTCATACCAAGAATGGCAAAAATAGGCAACAGCGCGAAGGCAAAAGTCAAAATGCTATAGTAAATGTTTCTTATCCTCCGCACTTCGTCAGCTGTTTTTGTATGCAGCCATGAGTGAGGAATGAAAGCAATAGTGCAGCTCAAAGACCAGACTGCGATCAAAATGAAAGTGACTCTTTTCTTTGTCATGTCGCTTTGGTATTGCAAAGGTCTCATCACCGCGAGAAATCTGTCAACTGATATGGCAGCTAGATTGAAAACTGTTCCTCCCACTGCAATGTCCTTTAATCCAGCCATTAGCCAACAGTACTTGGTCGAGGTGTAACAACCGATGCAGAAAATCGCATAAGGGACAACAAACATGGCCATCATGATATCGGCTACTGCTAAACTAAGCAAGAACACGTTCATGTAACTTTGACGAAGTCTCCGTGTGCTCACGAAAATAAGAAACGTGAAGAAGTTGCCGGGAAAAATCACAGCCCCTATACAACAATAAAGGGCAAGAAAACCTTGCTCCAGTGTACGGTTGCATAAGGGAGTTGTTTGATTCGGTTTGTAAGAAGAGTTGTCAGCCATTTTCATCTGCCCAGCCTCTTTGCGTACAATGCAATAAAGCGATTGAATGTTTCCTTTTATTCTAACTCGGTAAACAGTGATCGTGGGCTTTTACGGCAAACCACTTCCAATGCGATAAGTGCACTTATCCCATTGTAACATTATTAATATATTTCAATGAAAACTTTTGCGTTATCTGCAAAAACGTTTCGCAGCTATATATGTGTAATCCCGGGACGTGACTGAATTCCTGATAGTTCAACCACTGCTTGTTATACGCGATTAAAAAAAAACAAAGAAAAAACGAAGGAAAAACTGGTGTATAAGTGGAGACACTGTACAGTTACATCAATTTTTACCGCCCACAATCTATTGACAATCAGATGATACTATACAGTAGAGTACAATTCTATTCAATAAAAAAATCTTCATTTGAAAATGGATATGTACGACACAACAGTTAGTTATAACCGAGAATGGTTTTGACGTTTTCGCTCCAACAACCAGAGAGCTCAGTTGCGCTCAGTTGTTGAACGACACAACAGTTACTTAGCCGGGAATGGCTTTGACTCGCCGCCGTTTTTGGTACGGTGACAACCAGAGAGCTCAGTTGCGCAAAACGGAAAAGGAACACGTCATATTCATAATAGAAATTGACGTTATTGTAACTACTCCGCAATCATTTCTATCTCGTTCAACTTGTGCAATGTGGGCGAACTCTCCAAGAACTAAATTAGTTGGACCGGCGTTGAAGTTAGCCGAAAAAGGAAGACAAATTTGACTTGGTCTTCGGTCAGGTTCTTCAATTTGGTCGACTGATTTCATGATGTTTTCCAGAGGACGGTCACTGAAGAAATGTACCCAAACGTATAAAGCACGGTGCAGAGAGATTGTTTTGCTTATTGAAGTTATTGTTTTGTGGCGCTCTCGTTGCCGTTCCCGTCATCGTTCCCTGATGAATGTATTAGTTGGACAAGACCCGCCTTTAAGATTCATATCATTTTATGAAGGATAATTCATTCCCTGTTTAATTATCAATAGTGAACAGGCGAGGCTTTTTCATGTGTCACTTTCATTTAAACAGGAATTTCCCGAAAGTTTATGAGTTCTGAAATAGGTTTCCTTTACTTTCTCTGATCTGGCAGCACAAAAGAGAGCAGGACAAACATCCGTTAGTGATAACAACTAGTGAAACGTTTCCTTATAATTTTGACAGGCTTTCAATCAGTTGACAAACGAGAAAATACGATATTATGAATTGGGATGGAGTTTCAAGCATCAAGCCCCAATTGGGTCAAATTCTCAACCAGCGATAGCCTGTAGATGAGCCTTCAATAGGAACTTCAAAGACCCACCCAAACCATGTACCGTATTACACAGGGTTTCGTTTGACAATTACAAATGCGCCACCACAACACATGGAATGATCACCTCATTCGCTTGAGTGCTATTATTGACGGAATAAAATTCTCCTAAATATAGCTTTTAAACCGATAACTGACTAAAATCTAAAAACACCAGCGGTTTGACTTTGTTTTCCCACATTTACTTTTATTTTATTTCACATATGTATTTGCCTGCCAATCAAGATGACGTTCCATAGACGCTTGTTAAATCCCCCGTGGCGTGGATAAACCGGTTACGCAAATCCTGATATCTTTCGCTACCCTGAGGCCATACAAAAGCTGCTCCGTAACTAAAACAACCAAAACTACAGACGTCCATTATATTATCTTAGTATTCTCTTGCACAAGACTGAGAGATCAAGGATTCCATCAGATATTAAACCTACAGTTTACTTATATTTCCGTAAGGTCAATACAATGCTTGCTTTTGGCGGCGTCCGCTTGTTTGGGCTTCTAAAATTAATTACAAAAGGGATGGCCGATCTCAGCATAGCAACCACCCCTGCATGAATTGACTAGTATTTATTCTGCTTTATGTTTTTATCCAAGAAAAGACAATGGAAACATTAAAGGCAGCAGTACTTTAACTTGGACGCTTATCTTTCTTCTTTTGAATCAGCTAACCAATCCATTCTCTCTTGACCTGCAGCTACCTCGATGTTGTTGACTGAAAGTGTTGGCTCCGTTTATTGGGTTGACGACGACTGCTCCACTTCCTGTGAATTTGCAACAAATTACCTTGAAAGCTGCTTGCCTGAATTCCGATCGAAAAAAAGAATAAACGAAAGGGTTTGCAGACGATTGCAAAAATAGTAGCAACCATGCAACCTTTCTCAAAGTGGTAGTGACTAAATCGGGTCGACCGAAAACATAACTAAAATTTGCGATAGCTAATGGTAACCAGCTAACAAGGAAAATAAACACCACTAAAACACAGGCTATTGTCCCTCTTCTTGCCCGCTTACTTTCCAACCGAGTTTCTTGATGGGTTTCTTCACTGGCCTCCCGAAGTCTTTCTGATTGGTAAATTGGACGGGTTTGCTTTCGTATGGCTTGAATGATCTTTACATTCATATGAAGAATGGCAAAAATAGAAAACATCGTGAAGGCAAAAGTCAAAATGCTATAGTATATCTTTTCTGTCCTCCGCTCTAGGCTGGAGGTCAATAAACCAACTTGACTTCTACGCCTGGTTGTAAATATTTCGTTTTTTTCGTCAACGCAAAAGTTTTGGCGGGGACGTCCACTCAAAAAACGCCGGATCGTACGTTTGCGTACATTTTCGCGCAGATACAATATGTTTTGTAACACTTATTTGTTTAATTTGCTAAACCGGACTGTTGTCATTGTAAAACCCGTAAAAGTAAATACCAAAAGTAAATAACTCAATTTATTATATGACTGGCTCTGGCAGCGGTCAAGATGAATCAATTCTCCTGCTGTGATTGGCTACCCGCGAGGTCAAGATGGAGCCATCTTGACCTCTCGGGATAGCCCGTTCGTCCCGCCTTTTACTGTCTCTTGATAGCGTCCTTTGAGTCATATAATAAATCCTTTATTGACCAAGCTTTTTCGGTCAAGATGGCGGGATATTGGCCTCGTTCTTTTTTGCGTGTTTATGGACCTCGACTTCGTCTCGGTCTATAAACACGCAAAAAAAGAACTTTGCTAATATCCCGCCATCTTGACCGAAAAAGCTTGGTCAATAACCCGTATGTTCGCGGTCAATATTGAAAACTGAAAGCAAAGGATCAGGCCCCGGTTCCCTAATTAGTGTGTCAATTCACCTCGCTAGGTGTATTAAATTTAACCCTTAGTTTATTCCTAGGATATAGTGCTGATCCTGCTTTGTGGAACAGAATCGAATGGAAAGACAAATTTTATACTTAGTTTAGCAAGATTTGAAGCTTTCCAGTAACCGAAATTAGGAGGGCGAAATTCTCGTGAAATATATTTTGCCAGAAGGGAGTTAATTTTAAGGTTGGAATCCTGTGAAAGCTCCAAGATACGGCAATATAATCTGATGTGAGATAAATGATGTGATTTGCCTCGAAATTCTCAGAAGCAAAATTTTAATCTGGAAATTGGGGAGATTAATCGGTTCTTGTCAAATGGAAGTTGATTGGAACCATTACTACTTTGCTACAACTGATTATTTATCACTTGTCGCGGAGCCCAAAAACTTATAATTTTGGCAGGCTTTCAATCAGTTGACAAACGAGGAAATCAGATATTGGGAATTGGAATGAAGTTCCACTGAGGCACCAAGCCCCAATTGGGTCAAATATAGCCAGTACATGAGCCTCGACGAGGAACCTCAAAGAACCACCTAAACCATATACCGTATTACACAGGGTTTCGTTTGACAATTAATGTACAAATGCTTCGTCACAACCCATGGACTGATCACTTCATTCGCTTGAGTGCTATTATTGACTAAATAAAATGGCCCTAAATATAGCCTTTAAACCGACAACTTTCACCTCAACACACCAGCGGTTTGCCCGGTAGTTTCTCACATTTACTTTTATTTTCGCGTACATATATATTTGCCTGCCAATCAAGATGACGTTATACATATACGTTTCTTAAAACCCCAGTGGCATAGATTAAGCCGCGGTTGCGTAAATCCTGATATCGCGCGCTACCCTGAGGCCATACAAAAGCGGCTCCGTAACTAAAACAGCTAGAAATCCGGTCGTCCGTTATATAGTCTTAGTATTCCATTGCGCAAGAGATCAAGGATGTCATCAGATATTAAACCTACAGTTCACTTACCGTAAAAGTTCTATTATTCGCCCCTTCTCTATTAACCCCCCTCCCCTCTCTAAAAAGCCTCCCGTTTGGAAGTCGATTTATAAAATAAACCCCCCTTCTTACGAAATCCACTTCATGTGGCCAGTTGGTTTGTTTTTAAACAAATATACACTCAAACACACAATACTCTTTGCTGATCTGTAATTACTAATTACTAAAGCTTCAATGCAGCTGTTTAAGTTTTGTACAAAAACTATTTTAAGACGAAAACGGCGTGTTTAAGATTTGAAAGAAGCCCCCCTTTCTATTAAGCCCCCTCTCTAATAAGACCCCTGTTAAATAAGCTTTTACGGTATACTCAATAAGGTGAATACAATGCTTACTTTTCGCGGCGTCCGCTTGTTTTGGCTTCTAAAATTAATTACAAAATTGATGGTCCCGGTATAGGAAACAACCTTGAATTGACCAGTATTTATTCTGCTTTATGTTTTTGTCCAAGAAAACACAATGGAAAAAATAAAGGCTGCACTACTGTAACTTGGACGCTTAGGTTTCTTTTTTTGAATCAGCTAATCGATTCTCTGTTGCCTTGCAGCTGCCTCCGTGTTGTTGACACCGTTGTCTCCATTTCTTGGGATGATGGCGACTGCTCCGCTTCCTGTGAATTTGCAAGAAATTAGCTTGACAGCCGCTTGCCTGAATTCCGATCGAAAAAAAGAATAAACGAAAGGGTTTGCAGACGATTGCAAAAATAGTAGCAACCATGAAACCTTAATCAAAGTGGTAGTGACTAAATCGGGTCGACCGAAAACATAACTAAAATTTGTGAAAGCTAATGGTAACCAGCTAACAAGGAAAATAAACACCACTGAAACACAGGCTATTGTCCCTCTTCTTGCCCGCATTCTTTCCAAACGAGTTTCTTGGTGGGTTTGTTCACTGGCCTCCCGACTTCTTTCTGATTGGTAAATTCGACGGGTTTGCTTTCGTATGGCTTGAATGATCTTTACATTCATACCAAAAATGCCAAAAATAGGCAACAGCGCGAAGGCAAAACTCAAAATGCTATAGTAAATGTTTCCTATCCTCCGCACTTCGTCAGCTGTTTTTGTATGCAGCCATGAGTGAGGAATGAAAGCAACAGTGCAGCTCAAAGACCAGACTGCGATCAGAATGAAAGTGACTCTTTTCTTTGTCATGTCGCTTTGGTATTGCAAAGGTCTCATCACCGCGAGAAATCTGTCAACTGATATGGCAGCTATATAGAAAAGTGTCCCTCCCACTGCAATGTCCTTTAATCCAGCCATTAGCCAACAGTACTTGGTCGAGGTGTAACAACCGTCGCAGAAAATCGCATAAGGGACAGCAAACATGGCCATCATGATATCGGCTACTGCTAAACTAAGCAAGAACACGTTCATGTAAGTTTGACGAAGTCTCCGTGTGCTCGCGAAAATAACGAACGTGAAGAAGTTGCCGGTAAAAATCACAGCCCCTATACAACAATAAAGGGCGAGAAAACTTAGCTCTAGTGTACGGTTGCATAAGGGAGTTGTTTGATTCGGTTTGTAAGAAGAGTTGTCAGCCATCTTCATCTGCCCAGCCTCTTTGCTTGTAATGCAATAAGGAGATTGGATGTTTCCTTTTATTCTAACTCGGCAAACAATGACCGTGGGCTTTTACGGCAAACTACTTCCGACGGGGATAAGTGGATTGAGTAGTCACTCAACTTTAAACATTATATAATTCAATGAAAATCTTAGCCTTATCTGCAAAAACGTCTCGCATTTATATATGTTCAGTAATTCTGGGACGTGACTGAATTCATGATAGTTCAACCACTGCTTCTTATACGCGATAAAAAAGAAAAAAAAACAAACAAAGAAAAAACTGCTAAATAAGTGGAGACACTACAGTTACCGCCCACAATCTCTTGACCACGATACGATACAATATAGTAGAATAAAATTCTATACAATAAAACATAATGCATCTTCATTTGAAAATGCATATGTACGACACAACAGTTACTTTGCCGGGAATGGCTTTGACGTTTTCGGTCCAACAACCAGAGAGCTCAGTTGCGCAAAAGGGAAAACGAAAACGTCATTTCATAATATAAATTGACGTTACTGTATGTAATTCAATGGAAGTTCTTTATGGATACAAACCTGAATCTAACACCTTTCATACTTTTAACCATTATCTCTTAATTGCTAGATATTACGTTTACTTAGCTAGAAACAAGTTTGAGACCCCAGAGCTGGAAGTTTTCATTGTTCTCCTGAAAATTAAAATCCAGTGCGAAAGAGAAATCGCAATAACAAACGGAAATCTTAACAAATACAGAAATAAGTGGACACGCTGTGCATTTCTGATTAGTGTTGGATTTATAGTAATTTAGAAAACACTTTTCTATTTGTTCTGCTAGTTGTTGTTAATATGTTGAACATTCGCAGTTCGCTTTTTTTTTGCTTGTTTGTTCATTTATTTATTTATTTATTTATTTTGTTTTTTACTGTTTCGCCTCTTTTTTATTTGCCGCCCTGTTATTGTAAAGTTTATAAAAAAAAAAAAATGTACGACACAACAGTTACTTTGCCGGGAATGGCTTTGACGTTTTCGGTCCAACAACCAGTGAGCTCAGTTGCGCAAAAGGGAAAACGAAAACGTCATTTCATAATATAAATTGACGTTACTGTATGTAACTACTCCGCGATAATTTCTAACTCGTTCAACTTGTGCAGTGTGTGCGAACTCTCCAGGAAGTAAATTAGTTGGACCGGCGCTCACTTTAGAAAACGGAAAAAAAAATTGACTTGTTCTCGCTGAGGTTCTCCACAAAATCTTAAATTTGGTGGACTGATTTCATGTTGTTTTGCAGACTGGACGGCCACTGAATAAGTGTACCCAAACTTATACATTACCTCACGGTGCAGAGAGCCGAGATTGTTTGGCTTATTGCCGTTGCCGTCATCGTTCCCTAATGAATGTATTAGTTGGACAAGAGCCGCCATTAAGATTCATATTATTTTATAAAGGGTAATTCATTCCCTGTTAAATTATCAAAACGCTGCAAAACTTAACAGACGATCGAGGCTTTTACATGTTTCACTGTCAACAAGAAAGGAAATAATTAACTCATTTGAACAGGAATTTCCTGAACGTTTTTGTTTTGAAACATGATAGGTTTCCTTTACTTTCGCTAGCCGTACAATAACGGGCAGCTCAGTTGTCACGGACAACGATCATTAGTGATAAGAGCTAATCAAACGTTTCCTCGCGTCATCCCAGTATAGATGTCGTTGATAACATTAGCATTGTTTCTTTAGAACCTGACAAACATCTTTAAGGGACGGACCATTAGAAAAAAGCGGAGTGGGGGTGACAATTCCCCCCCCCCCCCCCAAAAAAAAAAATAAAAATTCCTGCAACGGAAACTTGTCTAAAAATTGCAAGCGGTGGTACCTAACAAAAAAATTCCCACAGACAAGTGGACTTCAAAAAAAAAAGTCATACACCTAGCCCCCCCCCCCCCCACCCCCTCCTCCGGTTTTTTCAAATGGTTCGATGGTTCTCTTTGATAACTGCTTCTGTTTAAAAATCCCTAACCTCTAGGCTGGAGGTCAATAAACCAACTTGTCGCCTGGTTGTAAATAATTCGTTTGTTTCGTCAACCGACAACGGAAAAGTGTTGGCGGGGACTTCCACTCAAACAACGCGGGATCGTACGTTTGCGTACGTTTTCGTGCAGATACAGCATATTTTGTAATACTTATTTCAGTGTTTCATTTGCTAAACCGGACTGTTGGCATTGTAAAAGCCCGTAAAAGTAAATACCCAAACTAACTGGCCGTATTTTTGTATATTTAAGTTTTTACGAGAACTGCCAATATAGACAACGCTTGTCAAATGAACAGCACAAAATCAGAGACCAATAGCAATTATAATTAGAGACGGCGTCGAAGAGAAGAAAACAAAACATCATCGCATGTATAGCTTAATAAATTTCAAAACCAGGAGAACTGAAACAAGGTATAAAAGAAAATTGTACGTGACTTTCGTATTAAAGAGGTTTAATTTAAACGTACTTCACATTTCTGCGATAAAATCGGTTAATGTGCAAATTTTAGTTTACCATTTAATCGCATACTTTACTTTACCTTGATGTACAATTGTTTTCTTTAGACATAACAGATCTACGGTAAAGCGTAGAAGATCTGCGTTTGCAATTCAGATTGTCAGACGTCTGAACTCAAGGATTTACGTCCGTATTGATTAACTTGAATTTTTTTTCCTTGATTAAGTCGCTGGAACTTATGTGTTCAATAGCATCTCAGTAGCTATAACGTTATTTATTATATGACTGGCTCTTTCAGCGGTCAAGATGAATCAATTCTCCTGCTGTGATTGGCTAGCCGCGAGGTGAAGATGGAGCCATCTTGACCGCTCGGGATAGCCCGTTCGTACCGCGTTTTACTGTCTTTTAATAGCGTCCTTTGAGTCCTATAATAAATCCTTTATTGATCAAGATTATTCGGTCAAGATAGCGGGATATTGGCCTCGTTCTTTTTTTGCGTGTTTATGGAGCTAACGTTCCATCCATGGGATCCGAGAACATCTTCGTGATGTTGAGAAAAGATGACAAAGACGCATCCAAACCTGTCGCTCGGCATTTTAATCTCCCTAACCATTCCAAACAACACATGTGGATCTCCGGCCTTTCCCTACATCAAGGTACCACGGAAAGCCGTAAAAATCGTTCAAATTGGCACTCTTAATCCCCACGGTATCAACGAGCGCTTTTCATTCAATGAATTTATTCCTGTTTTTCACGTTACCATGTTACTACCAATAGCGTAGCTCCATTTTCTGTATATAAACCATACACAACCCACACTTCCTCGATTCGCTCCGACGAAGGGCTAACGCTCGAAACGTCAGCTAATCGAATCCCTGTACGGTGGTCAATTTACATTATCAACTCCCTTGATAAACCAAATTTTCGTGTTTTACTCACCCACCGACGCAGCACCACAGTTTCTTTAGAAACTAATCCCCTTTATTCATAGCTTTTGAACCGACAACTTTCACCTCAACACACCAGCGGTTTGCCCGGTAGTTTCTCACATTGACTTTTATTTTCGCGTACATATATATTTGCCTGCTAATCAAACTGACGTTCTATATACGCTTGTTAAAACCCCCAGTGGCGTGGATAAACCGGTTACCTAACTCCTGATATCGGGCGCTACCCTGAGGCTATACAAAAGCGGCTCCGTAACTAAAACAACCAGAACCGGCTACGGACGTCCATTATATTATCTTAATATTCTATTGCGCAAGACTGATAGATCAAGGATTGCATCAGATTTAAACCTACTGTTTACTTGTATTTCTGTAAGGTAAATACAATGCTTACTTTTGGCGGCGTTCACTTGTTTTGGGTTCTAAAATCAATTACAAAAATGATGGTCCCGGTAAAGGAAACAACCTTGAATTGATTACTATTTATTCTGCTTTATGGTATTTTTATCCAAGAAAAGTCAATGCAAACAGTAAAGGCTGCACTACTGTAACTTGGACGCTTATCTTTTTCCAATTAAATCAACTAATCGCGATTCTCTGTTCCCCTGCAGCTTCCTCGATGTTGTTGACACTGATGTTTCCATTGAGTTGATGGCGATTGCTGCACTTGTGAACTTGCAGCAAATTACCTTGAAAGCTGCTTGCCTGAATTCCGATCGAAAAAAAGAATAGACGAAAGGGTTTGCAGACGATTGCAAAAATAGTGGCAACCATGCAACCTTTCTTAACGTGGTAGTGACTAAATCGGGTCGACCGAAAACATAACTGAAATTTGTGAAAGCTAATGGTAACCAGCTAAGAAGGAAAATAAACACCACTAAAACACATGCTATTGTTCCTCTTCTTGCCCGCTTTCTTTCCAACCGAGCTTCTTGATTTATTTCTTTACTGGCCTCCCTACTTCCTTCCCTTCTTTCTGAGTGGTGAATTCGACGGGTTTGCTTTCGTATGGCTTGAATGATCTTTACATTCATACCAAGAATGGCAAAAATAGCCAACAGCGCGAAGGCAAAACTCAAAATGCTATAGTAAATGTTTCCTATCCTCCGCACTTCGTCAGCTGTTTTTGTATGCAGCCATGAGTGAGGAATAAAAGCAATAGTGCAGCTCAAAGACCAGACTGCGATCAAAATGAAAGCGACTCTTTTCTTTGTCATGTCGCTTTGGTATCGCAAAGGTCTCGTCACGGCGAGAAATCTGTCGACTGATATGGCAGCTAGATTGAAAAGTGTCCCTCCCACTGCAATGTCCTTTAATCCAGCCATTAGCCAACAGTACTTGGTCGAGGTGTAACAACCGATGCAGAAAATCGCATAAGGGACAACAAACATGGCCATCATGATATCGGCTACTGCTAAACTAAGCAAGAACACGTTCATGTAACTTTGACGAAGTCTCCGTGTGCTCACGAAAATAACAAACGTGAAGAAGTTGCCAGTAAAAATCACAGCCCCTATACAACAATAAAGGGCGAGAAAACCTTGCTCTAGTGCACGGTTGCATAAGGGAGTTGTTTGATTCGGTTTGTTAGAAGAGTTGTCAGCCATTTTCATCTGCCTAGCCTCTTTGCTTAGAATGAAATAAAGCGATTGAATATTTCCTTTTATTTTAACTCGGTAAACAATTACCGTGGGCTTTTACGCTAAACCAATCCCAATGCGATAAGTGGATTGAGTAACCACTCAACTTTATATAACATTACATATTTTAATGAAAACCTCTGCCTTATCAGCTGCAAAAACGTTTCGCAGCTATATATGTGTAATCCTGGGACGTGACTGAATTCATGATAGTTCAACCACTGCTTGTTATACGCGGTAAAAAAAAAAAAAAGAAAAGAAAACACAAAGGAAAAACTGCTAAATAAGTGGAGAGTACTACAGTTACATTAATTTTTACCGCCCATTTGAAAATGCATATACGTATGACACAACAGTTACTTAGCCGTGAATGGCTTTGACGTTTTCGGTTCAATAACCAGAGAGCTCAGTTGCGCAAAAGGGAAAACGAAAACGTCATTTCATAATATAAATTAACGCTACTGTAACTACTGCGCGATAATTTCTAACTCGTTCAACTTGTGAAATGTGGACCGGCGCTGAAGTTAGAAAAAGGAAGAAAAATTTGACTTGTCTTCGCTGAGATTCTTCAATTTCGTCGACTGATTTCATTTTGTTTTCCAGAGGACGGCTACTGAAGAAATGTACCCAAAAGTATATAACGTACGGTGTTTAATTATCAAAACGGTGCAATACTTAACAGACGAGGCTTCTTTATGTGTCACTGTTATTTAAACAGGAATTTCCTGAAAGTTTATGAGTTTTGAAATAGGTTTCCTTTACTTTCTCTGGTAGTAAAATAACGGGCAGCTCAGTTGTCATGACAACCATCATTAGTGATAAGAACTAATCAAACGTTTCCTTACGTCATCCGAGTATAGAAGTTGTTGATAACATTAGCTTTTTTCATTTGGAACCTGACACTTCAGTTAAGAAGATTCTCTTTGATTATTGCTTCGGTTTAAAAAAACCCCTATGCTCGAGGACGGAGGTCAATAAACCAACTTGTCTTCTACGCCTGGTTGTAAATATTGCGTTTCTTTCGTCATCGGAAAAGTGTTGGCGGGGATCTCCACTCGATCAAACAACACGGGATCGTACTTTTGCGTACGTTTTCGTGCAGATACAGCATATTTTGTAGTACTTATTTGTTTAATTTGCTAAACCGTACTCTTGTCAATGTAAAAGCGCGTAAAAGTAAATACCAAAACTAACTGGCCGTATATGTGTATATTTTAGTTGACGAGACCGGCCAATACAGACAATGTTGGTCAAATGAACAGCACAGAATCAGAGACCAATACTAATTATAATTAGAGACGGCGACGAAAAGAAGAAAAACAACATCATCGCATGTATAGCTCAATAACTTTAAAACCAAGAAAACTGAAAAAGCTCAAAAGAAAATTTTGCTTCACCATTTAATTGCATCCTTTAATTTACCTTGATGTACAATTGTTTTCTTTAGACAAAATAGATCTACGATAAAGCGTAGAAGATCGCCATTTGCAATTCAGATTCTCAGTCTGAACTCAAGACTTTACGTTCGTTCAACTTGACTTTTTTCCTTAATTAAGTCAACTTTCAAGTTTTCAACTCCAATGAAAATTGGGACCGAGAAAACGTATTGATTAAATTTGACGAATGACAGAACCAAAAACGTCTTGGGGGACTGACAGTATTTGTTTGAATTACATACGGTATACTGATTTAAAAAAAGAAAAAACGACCATCATGATCATAAGGAAATATAGCGTTCAATGTCGTTCTTTTGCCATATTCTCATCTTAGACAATAAACTCTCTCCCACGTTATCTGTCTCTTATCTGCCCATATATTTAAAGGCTCCCGGCAACAAACTACTCGCGATATTCCTTGGAAGAGTTAACATCCCATCCATGGGAGATCATATATTTCTCGGGTTGCCTCAGTGAATCAGAGAAACCTGCATGGTCAAGTTTTGCCTGCGTCGATTACGCTGGAAGTGTGATTTTCGTTTAGCTCTTTCTTCATGGTGTTTTTACTTTTTCTCGTTTCAACTTCCGAGAGCTCTAAAAGTGGCTTATTTGCCTGGTAAACAGTTGGCAGTTGCTATTAAAAACCAAACGCAATATATCTTTAGAAAATATTGAACAGGTAGTTTTCGTGACAATTTTGTCCTGATTTGAACTGATGACATGTTTACTGCTTGTCCAAAGTGCGATCGCCGAGATACAGCTGTCACTTCATGGCCATGATCCAATCAGAAATAAGGGATGTGAGTGTTACCCTTGATCGTTTTTCTAACCTCAGAAGATGTGAATAACCAAAATTAACTCCTTGAGAACAAAACGTAGAAAATAGCACGAATATCTTTCTTATAAAATGAGTAAATCAAGGATGATCGCAAGATAAAAGTTTAGAAAAGTTGAGGGTATTTTCAATTTTTAAATTAAAAGACAGCGTTAACCTCCTATCCCTTCACTCGTTCAATATTCGAGGTCAATATTGAAAACTGAAAGCACAATGAAACGATCAGGCCCCGGTTCCTTTTGTTTGTTTTAAAAAAGTTCATTCTCTAATTAGTGTTTTAATTCACCTCGCTAGGTGTATTAAATTTCACCCTTAGTTTATCCCTAGGATATAATGCTAATCGTGCTTTGTGGAACAGGATCAAATGGAAGGACAAATTTTACTCTTAGTTTAGCAAGATTTGTAGCTTTCCAGAAACCGGAGTTAGGAGCCAGGGTGAAATTTTCGTGAAATATATTTTGCCAGAAGGGAGTTAATTTTAAGGCTGGAATCCATTGAAAGCTCCACGATACAGCGATATAATCTGGTGTGGGATAAATGATGTGATTTCCCTCGAAATTCTTAGAAGCAAAATTTTAATCTGGAAATTGGGGAGATTTAATAACCGGTTCTTGTCAGATGAAAGTTGATTGGAACCACTCCTTTTCTCTGGTTATAGGAAGTAGGACATATTTTTCAATCTTCAAGCTAAGCAACAAAGAATTGAAATTAAACAATTTTCGGCACATCGGGTACAGTAGTGCATATATATATACTCAATGAAACTATTTGAGAACTGCCGATGCACCTGTCCTTAAATCAAATAACCCTGTTGCAATTTTGTATTCACCTTTGCGGGATGATGAATAATGTGCATGTACTTTGCTACAACTGATTATTTGGCACTTGTGGCGGAACCTAAAAAGCTTATAATTTTACCTCAAACGAGGTAACCCGACATTGTGAATTGGAATGAAGTCAGTCCAAGCATCAAGCTCCAATTGTGTCAAAATTCTGAACCGGCAATAACCGGCAGATGAGCCTTCAAGAGGAACATCAAAGACCCACCTAAACCATGTAACGTATTGAGAGGGTTTCGTTTGACAATTAATGTACAAATGCTTCGTGACAACCCATGGACTGATCACTTCATTCGCTTGAGTTCTATTATTGACGGAATAAAATGGCCCTAAATATAGCCTTTAAACCGACAACTTTCACCTCAACACACCAGCGGTTTGCCCGGTAGTTTGTCACATTTACTTTTATTTTCGCGTACATATATATTTGCCTGCTGATCAAAATGACGTTAACACACCCTCAGTGGCGTGGATAAACCGGTTACGTAAATCCTGATAGCGCGCGCTACCCTGAGGCCATACAAAAGCGGCTCCTTAACTAAAAGAAGCAAAGCCACGAACGCCCATTATATTATCCTAGTACTCTATTGCGCAAGACTGAAAGATCAAGGATTCCATCAGATAATATATATATTTAGCCAAGCCTAAAAGCGGAGCTCCAAAAGCATTCTTTTTCTACTGGTATTTACATATAGTCTGCTAATGTCATATCACCCATCTGACCTCACTCAAGCTACAGACCCAATGCTGTAAAAAATAGTATTGAAAGGTGATCTGAGCCAGTGGCACAATGGATTTGGACCCCACGTGGATTTGCACCCTCCAGTCCAGATCTGCTTGTGGATCAGATTTGGACCCACTAGTCCAGAACTGCTAGCAGATATGAATCCCCTTTTACGGATTTGTACCCCCACCCCTCCTAAAAACAAGCGTTCTATTCAGTAAGGTAATAAAAATTCCTTTCCAAACTGAGTTTGGAGATGTTAAAAAAGCAAAATAAAAATATTGAGGTAGGTTTTTTTAAAAATAATCTTTAATACCTTGTGTAAAAAAGAACCTGCAACGCTAGTTTTCATCTATAAATTTTTAAAACAAAACATTTCTTAACATCTTAGAGCAATACCTAAGGACAGGTCTGTTTCCCTGTTCAACTGTAGGCAACTTAGTTACATACTTAGCTACTTAGGTATGGTTTAGAGCCACTAGAAATTGGTGGAGAAGCCTGGTAATTGCTCCTTGGAATCAGTATCACATCAGATATATAGTGATTCAGATCATCAGTTCATAATGAATGCAATTGCAATTATCCACAGCCTCCCATGAGACAGTCAGAAATCAGAAATTGTGTATCCTCTGGATATATGTATGCCTCACAAAAATTATGAAAGAAAGATACATGGAAATCAATAAAAATATTTAGATGCCATGAATTAAGACCAAGATATTTCTTTTGAGCAATTACTTCTTGACCTTACTATCACAAAAAAACTGCTTGCTAACATTAAGCTCATCACTCAATGCACCTACAGTGTTTTCAAAAAGAAATCCAGCTGCTCTTCTGGCCAGTTAAGTGCAAGACCAAACAATTTGATAATAAAATATTGGGCATTTGGTTGATACCACTATCAAGGTGATTCATCAAAGCAAAAGTGCTGGAAATCTGTGTTAGCCGTCTTAACTTGATCTTAACATACTTCATCAAACATCAGAGATTCCATTAAACATTAATGCCAAATGTCATCCAAACATCCCACTATATTGGTGTGACCAGCTACTAATAAAATTAATTGAAAGACTGTATGCAGGAGGAGGAAGTCCGAAGGATGTGTACATTGATGAGAAAGAGCTTACTTTAAGTTTAATTTTAAGTTTTAAGTTTAATAATACTTTGTCATGCGAATACAACTAAGCTGATACAGAACAAAAAAGTGCATGACTGGAGAATAATTGGGAGAAACTAAATTCCCATACAAAGAATGTTATCTAATATCACACATTCTAAAAACTAAGAGGTGAAATTTAAACGTGGACTAAAGCTAACCTAATCAAATTAAATCAAATACTTGTCTCTTACAAGTCACCCCTGATTTGAGATTGAGACTAAAAAGTATGAAGTAATCCAAAGCAAACCTAATTAAATTACATACTTGTCACTCACAAGCTACATCTGATTTAGGCCCTGTTCGCACTAAGACAAAAATTTGAGTTTGGCGTCTGCAAAAAAAATGAAAATTTTGTAATCACCAATTTTTTGTTTTCGTAATCCTGTTCCCACATGAAGATGCGAAATCTTTTTTAGTGACAGATAGCTCTAATGCAAGGCAACCGCAAAAACTACACTGAAGGAGTCCGTCATCAATTTGATGACCCAATGACGGATGGATGTCAACGAACAAAGGATTTTCTCGCCTGGCAAAATTTTTACAGCCTCCTAAGCTAGTCGACGGAATCTTTGAAGTTTCGTTGCGCTTGCAAAAATTTTGGTGAGTGCAAAAAATCGTTCGCACTAGAAATGGCTTCGCGTTGACAGATGTTTTGGCAAATCAAACAAAATTTCGCGTAGTGCGAACAGGCCCTTAAATTGACACTAATAATGTAATAGATAGGACTTAAAACTGCTTAAAGAAGGTGCATGTATGATTTTCGTTGGAACACCATTCCAGTCTGCTATGTAGCGATTAAAAAAAGAAAAGCTGAAGGCCATATATATATTTAGCCACGCCAAGCCTAGAATCGGAGCGGCACACTCTCACCGAGCAACTTCGCAAGGGTTTATTTGGGCCAGTTTAATTTGTGTCCAAAACAATTGAGCAGCAGCAGGGAAAACGAAGAGTTTTCGATAGTAAACGTTTGCAAAAAAAAAAAAAAAAGACAGACATTCTTGAGTCCTAACTACTTTCAGATGAAAGCGTAAAGGGATTCAAAGCGGATCAAAAAAAAAAACAAAACAAAACAAAACAAAAACACTACAAGCGAACAAAGTACGATGCCGGCGAGTGTTTGCTCGAAGAAGGAGAAGGTGGAGAAATTAAATAAGACTAGCAAGTAATTAAAATAGCTTGTACTGATAAAGCTAGGAAAATCGGTATTTATTTTGACATAAATACCTCTAGAAAAGAAAATAAAGGGTACAAACTCTTCGTTTACAGCAGTCAACAGGAATTTATCAAAACCAGCCAGCCAGTCAACCCATTTCGCTGTTTTTAACATCCAAACGCTGATTCTTACCGGTTCAAACAAATTAAGCCGACATGTTTAAAGACGCCGAAACTTAATTGTTGTTTACAGGCTGCTTTCGACGAAGATCTCTTAAAGACTTTTCTCAAATAACGAGTGAAGCGCGCTGGGTTTTGACTGTTTTGGCAGCATTTTGTCAGATTTTGAGAAGTGCACATGCACATGCATTTGATCGGATTTTTTATTTTTACTCGAGCTTGAGTTTCCGCCTTTAATCCTTAATTTTACGAGGACTCATTGCGATTACGTGTTAATAAGATAAGGACAAAAGTTTCTTAACGCTATTGAGGAACCAAGGTCGAAAAACAGTCAGCCAAGCCGAGTAAAAACACTCGTTCGCTTGCAAAGAAAACAACGTAACAAAACAAACAAACAATTCAACTACTTCTTTGCGTCCAAAACGAGTACAGATAATTGTTATTTATATCCATTCGAGAGAAAAATACAAGTTTCATTCCTGAACAAAAGTAACAACGATTAAACCAAATGTTAAGCTTCTATTTATTTAATTTACCTCACTGTCCTGTGTTGTAGAGGTTTCTACCACTTGAAAATACGTAAGCTTCAGTAAAGTAAAAACAAGCATCCGCAAAAATAGCCAACGGTTTGTCCAAAGAAAGAGCTTCTTCCACAGAGTTTGAGCTACTCATTCCTCCCATTAATACCGGTGAACTGTTAAGTGACTTTTCTTGGTGAGATGCAAGATGCCGCGGTGAAGTGAAAGCCCTTGAAGCGTTGAATTATACTGTTTTCAACCGCACAATCTTTGAAGCTTTTCCTGAGAAAAATCTTCCGTCCTTCCTTTCATCACTTGAAAATTCACCTTCCGGAGTATCTTTTGATAAGGTCTTGATCTTTATGCTTTTTACGCGAAAGACAAACTTCGATCGAAGAAGATGAAGTTGTTTTGCTCAAAATAAAGAAACCAACTGAATGTGAAATTACCAGCCGCAGAAAGCGCGCGAAAAATTTTAACGGCCTCGATTTGGTTTGGGTGTCCCACACTTGGCTTGAGCCTGCGATCCAATCGAAAGCAAGTACCTGGTCAGCGGTCAACTTCAAAAAAACAGCTGACCTCGATGAGGTCTCAACTTGAGCCCGCGATATGGTCACGTTACACTGGTCAGCGGATGCCTTGTTTTGACAGGTGTCAATTGGCTATAAGATGGATGTCCAGTATCAAGCAGAGGGGCATTTTGTCTGCGCATGTTCCGTAATCCCGTTCTCATGAGGATAACCGCTGGAATGAATCTGTCAAATGAAGGCATTGAAAAATAAAATGGCGGCTGACAAAAAGCCGTCTTGTAGCTTGCGGCTCTCAAAGTTTCCCTTCTTCAAGCTGTATTTTTATGTGAAAAATTGTAAAAGACGTTAAGACGTTTTCGGGAAGAAAGCTCCAGCCAAATCCGTGTCAACCGAAACCTACATCGACGAATACAATATGAATTTTTGATGCGACATTGAATTTTGATGATGACAAAAAAGATGAGTTTGGTAAGTTTGTCACCAGTCAAATTCAGATTGGATACGACGCTTGTTTGAGAAGTAAAATTTTGGAACATCTGAAAGGGTCTCGTAAGAGCTCTTTAAGAGTACAGCGTGAGTACGGACACACTGAATGACCTATCGTCCGGATCGTCTCGAAGAAGTATAAACAATTTAGTTAATTGTACGTTCTTTGAATGCCAAACTACTAGGGTTGAGAAATGAAGATTATCAGATTGTAAAACTTAAGTCGTAAGCGTATTTGAACATGTGAGATTGCGTTGATCTGAGAATATCGCCTTTTTTGTCGAGAAAACAAAACAAAAAAACAAAACAAAACAAGGTAAACAAGAAGCTTGAGTTTTAGAGAAAATATCAATTATTTTTATCTTTGTTTCAATACTTGCTTCACGTCCTTGAGATTTCGCAAGTTACCATATGTAGATGTAGATGCTTGAGTTGTGTTACGGCAAAAACTTGCAGCGCGTTTACCTTCTGTTTGCACAAATCTACGTACACCGCCTAGGACAAAAGTTTCTTGGGCATGGACAAAAAGGATACGGAAATTGGGGGGATGGATGGTCAGCTATAATTTCATTTCCTTTATTGTAACTTGTTCTGTTAGGAGAAGGGTAATAAAGTTGTTGTTGTCTCAGAAGACTACAAATGAGTTCCTAATAAAGTCATGTTCTCAACACATTTGTCATTTAGAAGTACAGTACAAACCACAGAATGTAGCTGTCTTCTGCTTCAACTAGTTGCAGAGACTTTTCAAATTAATTGCACTGCCTTGAGTGGATTGGAATTGTTTGACGGGAGATAAAGATTAAGTTAAAATGTGATACACACTCTCCTATCCAGTTCCCCCTTTCCAAACCTTTTGTACTGGCTTGACAATAACCAGCAATCATGGATGTAAAGTAACTCACTACCTGTAGCAGTTCCTCCCTTGTGTACAAAAATAAAGAAAGAAGCAAAAAAATAAAAATAAATCCAGACAGATTGCAAAGAGTACATGAAGTTTTTTGAACTTTATTGTGCTTGACTGCTTTACAGGAAATTTTGTTGTTGTTGTTTGGTAAGTGAATTACAATGCCACAGACTCTATAATGCGAAACATGACTTTACGGTAGCATATGGCACAGTGCTTGGAGCAGGTCTGGGTATTTGTATGAGAAAGTTAATGGTTTTCGGGCCTGTTAATTTTGCTGCTGCAGGAAAATAATCTGGTAGTGCCCAAACGGAATTCTTCAGCTGCAATCTCAGTGTCAACATTACTCTAGGGGACAGTTCTCAAACTGCAGGTGATATGTACATATTCACACTCAATATTACAGTTTCCAAGACCGCAGAATTGATCAACAAAGCTTGCTCTTTAACTTGTCTGCCTTGTCATCCTTTTTACGTGTTATCACAGCAATTGGTCTTCTCTGTATATCCTTAAAAATGTTAGGAGAACATAAGTGTTAGTTCCTTCCTTTTAAGCAAATTGTTTACAAAACAGTCTCCATAACCAGTCTAGTGGAGTATCAGTTATATGAAATTGTATTTTTATTAACACAGATTTTGATGGTCAAAAGTTAATACATAGTTGCATTCCATGTCATGATCATCAGTGAACACTGATGATATGTGCATAAAAATGGACTTAATATAAGAGTACCAAGTGTTTTGAATTTATTCATGACCTTCCAGAGAAATTATGGTGTATTTTATTTTAGAACCCTTAATGTTGAAATAGAAAAGCAATACTATCAATCTTTTATGGTCTTGCTTATATCTAAATTAAGCATCAACATCTTTTCCTCCTGTGTATGCTCATGTCATACTCTTTAGCTTGGTCAAGTTTTGAAAATGATTATACTACATATCAAATGATGAGGCTAAAACAAATCTTCAAGCTTGTTATATTGTAGTATTATTTCAAGAGAACAGTTAGGTTTGATTTTACAGTTTTGCATTGTACCAGCATAAACTCACCTAATCAGTAACAGATAATTTACAAGGGGCTTAGATATGCAGGCACCAATAAACTTAATTTAAATGTTTAGGTACAACAGTTGTGATATATATAGGGCTAGTATATCAGTTCACTTCTGAGCATTCCTCTTGATTTGAAAGATGTACAGGTCTGTACACCATAAAGAGTATTACTTTACCATAAATAAATAAATAATAATTAACACAAGCTCATATCAAGTATACATCAGCCATCTGAAAAGGCCACTTTTCGCCATTCGCTAATCCAAAATATAACATTTCCTAAATTTTCAAAGCTCTGTTGAAAATCAGCTAGTGTACAGACCTCTCATTTAGTTTTGCAGTCCCAGAGTTTAACGATAATATTCCAAGAAAACTTGTGCAACTCCATAACACTTCCCTTCACAAGAAAGTGGAATTGCCAGTATTTTAGCGGATTGCCATGGACTGTTACCATTACACCTTTATATACAAGGCACAAGATTAGGACAAAATTAATTAACCTTCAGATAATTATTGCAAGTGTCTTAATTAAATATTTCAAGACCCTATTCTTAAACTGAAACAAAGGCAAACATGCCCATTGATAAAAATATAAAGTTTGTTACATTTTAATACCAATATCCATGGGAAAGATGCCTTCTTATATTAGAGAAGAGCATCAATTTTTTTAATTATCACCCGGTATCTTGGTAGTTCGAATTTGAAATGTGACAACAACGTCCAACTTTTAGTTACTCACTGTAAACAGATTATAATAATCATTCTTTAAAAACATTAAGGGCTAACAGCCTTTACTCTGGGGAAAAATGGTGTTTTACATTTTTAAAATTGTAAAAATTCAACTCATAAAATAAGAGAAGGTTGTATGCCAACGAAACAAATAAAGTCCTTGCTTTGAAAGCTCATTCCATTTTTCCCGCTGTTCTCAAAACATTACATGTATCTTTGAAAAATAAATTATTTGTGGAGAAAGTTAAGAACTTAGAATGTCCCTCGACTACGTACTTTTGAATTTCTTTGGTTACAAATGTAACACTCGTAGAGAAAAATAAAACCTTCAAAAGTTCCACTTGTTCTAAGGTAGCCGGCACTGAGGTGAAGTGTACAAAACGAAGTTGAAATCTACAACAAGGGCACAAAACGCACGTCTTCGACGGAGAATGTCAGCACTTTACACCGAAAAAATGAAAAGCGCGCATTTTTTCCCGATAAACAAACTGCATAAAACGAAATTGAAATGAATAAACGATACACTGACGGTATTAAGAAACTTGGGGGTCCGTAAGAATAAAAAGTTACGTTCAAGTCTTTACTTGAGGTATACTACGACGGCAAAAAAAACAAAATAACCACATATCAAAACAAAAGCAGAAAAAACTTTGTCAGAATGCAAATGTAATCTTAAGAAACTACAATAATGGCAAACGTCTATTAAGAATTACCTTGTTAAATAGACTTGAAAGGAACCTCGACAAAAGACCTCTGTGATCCAAGTCTTCGAAAATCTTCGAAAACTAGACGGATGAAACTGCGAAAGTAATGCCGGTGGACCGCTTTCAATCACGGCGACAGAACATTTTTTAAAGTCTTTATACCTTTACGGCTGTGAAGAGAAGGGGAAGACACGGTTACCTGGTACGTTTTAAAACTTGGGGGATCGTGAAAATTTTGGGTAATTTCGCCTCAGAGTTCATCAAAATTAACCTCCAAATCAAAATGTCCACCATAAATTAAACGATGTAGCTTATAATCGCCTTGACCTACAAGGTAGTAATTCAGTTCACATTAAACCTCATCACCAATAGACTAACCTTGATTGTTTGGCTTCTCATGTCAACATCTGGATAGTCGGTGAAATTAATTTTCAAAACCACGAACCCCGGTTGTTTGGCCGCCCAGATCACTTTTTGGCTGTTAAGATCTTCTCAAAACAAGTCACTTCAAGCACTTTGAGTACGCCGAGCACTAGCAATGCATAAATACTTCGTACTTTCGTTCATGTCTTATCATAACATCCGTCCAACTGTAAAAGATCGCTTTCGGAAAACTATTAATTGAGCGTTCTACAAGCAACATGGCTTCCATGAACGATCGTTTAGCATTCCATTGGAGCATGCGCAGACAAAATGCCCCTGTGCTCCAGTATCAAAGATGTACGCTGTAAAGTAGCTGGTCAGCTGGGCCAGGTGGAGTATGGCCGCCATGTTGGATTATTATGATTATTATTAGGATATTATTAATTATTGGGCGACTCCGTCGTCGTCGTCGTCGTCGTCGTCGTCGTGCGTACGCGCCCACGAGCAATACCGCTAGCCATTTTTACCATGAGAAAAGCAGTTGACGGGTTTCTATAGGTATGGTGCTCCGCTTGACGGCCCTTCGGGCCGTCGGAGCTCCGCTATTAAACCAGCAGTTTACTTATATTTCTGTAAGGTCAATACAATGCTTACTTTTGGCGGCGTCCGCTTCTTTTGGGTTCTAAAATTAATTAAAGGGTATGGTCCCGGTATAGGAAACACCCTTGAATTGACTAGTATTTATTCTGCTTTATGTTTTTTATCCAAGAAAAGACCATGGAAACAGTAAAGGCACTACTGTAACTTGGACACTTACCTATTTCCTATCAAATCAACTAATCGCGATTCTCTGTTGCCCTGCAGCTGCCTCGATGTTGTTGACACCGTTGTTTCCATTGGGTTGCTGGCAATTGCTCCACTTGTGAATTTGCAACAAATTACCTTGAAAGCTGCTTGCCTGAATTCCGATCGAAAAAAAGAATAAACGAAAGGGTTTCCAGACGATTGCAAAAATAGTAGCAACCATGCAACCTTTCTCAAAGTGGTAGTCACTAAATCGGGTCGACCGAAAACATAACTAAAATTTGTGAAAGCTAATGGTAACCAGCTAACAAGGAAAATAAACACCACTAAAACACAGGCTATTGTTCCTCTTCTTGCCCGCTTTCTTTCCAACCGAGCTTCTTGATTTACTTCTTTACTGGCCTCCCTACTTCCTTCCCTTCTTTCTGAGTGGTGAATTCGACGGGTTTGCTTTCGTATGGCTTGAATGATCTTTACATTCATACCAAGAATGGCAAAAATAGCCAACAGCGCGAAGGCAAAACTCAAAATGCTATAGTAAATGTTTCCTATCCTCCGCACTTCGTCAGCTGTTTTTGTATGCAGCCATGAGTGAGGAATGAAAGCAATAGTGCAGCTCAAAGACCAGACTGCGATCAAAATGAAAGCGACTCTTTTCTTTGTCATGTCGCTTTGGTATTGCAAAGGTCTCATCACGGCGAGAAATCTGTCGACTGATATGGCAGCTAGATTGAAAACTGCTCCTCCCACTGCAATGTCCTTTAATCCAGCCATTAGCCAACAGTACTTGGTCGAGGTGTAACAACCGATGCAGAAAATCGCATAAGGGACAACAAACATGGCCATCATGATATCGGCTACTGCTAAACTAAGCAAGAACACGTTCATGTAACTTTGACGAAGTCTCCGTAGGCTCACGAAAATGACAAACGTGAAGAAGTTGCCGGTAAAAATCACAGCTCCTATACAACAATAAAGGGCGAGAAAACCTTGCTCTAGTGTACGGTTGCATAAGGGAGTTGTTTGATTCGGTTTGTAAGAAGAGTTGTCAGCCATTTTCATCTGCCCAGCCTCTTTGCGTACAATGCAATAAAGCGATTGAATGTTTCTTTTTATTCTAACTCGGTAAACAGTGATCGTGGGCTTTTACGGCAAACCACTTCCAATGCGATAAGTGCACTTATCACATTGTAACATTATATATTTCAATGAAAACTTTTGCCTTTTGTGCAAAAACGTTTCGCAGCTATATATGTGTAATCCCGGGACGAGACTGAATTCATGATAGTTCAACCACTGCTTGTTATACGCGATTAAAAAAAAAACATAGAAAAAACGAAGGAAAAACTGGTATATAAATGGAGACACTGTACAGTTACATCAATTTTTACCGCCCACAATCTATTGACAATCAGATGATACTATACAGTAGAATACAATTCTATTCAATAAAAAAATCTTCATTTGAAAATGGATATGTACGACACAACAGTTAGTTATAAACGAGAATGGTTTTGACGTTTTCGCTCCAACAACCAGAGAGCTCAGTTGCGCTCAGTTGTTGAACGACACAACAGTTACTTAGCCGGGAATGGCTTTGACTCGCCGCCGTTTTTGGTACGGTGACAACCAGAGAGCTCAGTTGCGCAAAACGGAAAAGGAACACGTCATTTCATAATAGAAATTGACGTTATTGTAACTACTCCGCAATCATTTCTATCTCGTTCAACTTGTGCAATGTGGGCGAACTCTCCAAGAACTAAATTAGTTGGACCGGCGTTGAAGTTAGCCGAAAAAGGAAGACAAATTTGACTTGGTCTTCGGTCAGGTTCTTCAATTTGGTCGACTGATTTCATGATGTTTTCCAGAGGACGGTCACTGAAGAAATGTACCCAAACGTATAAAGCACGGTGCAGAGAGATTGTTTTGCTTATTGAAGTTATTGTTTTGTGGCGCTCTCGTTGCCGTTCCCGTCATCGTTCCCTGATGAATGTATTAATTGGACAAGACCCGCCTTTAAGATTCATATCATTTTATGAAGGATAATTCATTCCCTGTTTAATTATCAAAACGGTGCAATAGTGAACAGGCGAGGCTTTTTCATGTGTCACTTTCATTTAAACAGGAATTTCCCGAAAGTTTATGAGTTCTGAAATAGGTTTCCTTTACTTTCTCTGATCTGGCAGCACAAAAGAGAGCAGGACAAACATCCGTTAGTGATAACAACTAGTGAAACGTTTCCTTATAATTTTGACAGGCTTTCAATCAGTTGACAAACGAGAAAATACGATATTATGAATTGGGATGGAGTTTCAAGCATCAAGCCCCAATTGGGTCAAATTCTCAACCAGCGATAGCCTGTAGATGAGCCTTCAATAGGAACTTCAAAGACCCACCCAAACCATGTACCGTATTACACAGGGTTTCGTTTGACAATTACAAATGCGCCACCACAACACATGGAATGATCACCTCATTCGCTTGAGTGCTATTATTGACGGAATAAAATTCTCCTAAATATAGCTTTTAAACCGATAACTGACTAAAATCTAAAAACACCAGCGGTTTGACTTTGTTTTCCCACATTTACTTTTATTTTATTTCACATATGTATTTGCCTGCCAATCAAGATGACGTTCCAGAGACGCTTGTTAAATCCCCCGTGGCGTGGATAAACCGGTTACGCAAATCCTGATATCTTTCGCTACCCTGAGGCCATACAAAAGCTGCTCCGTAACTAAAACAACCAAAACTACAGACGTCCATTATATTATCTTAGTATTCTATTGCACAAGACTGAGAGATCAAGGATTTCATCAGATATTAAACCTGCAGTTTACTTATATTTCCGTAAGGTCAATACAATGCTTGCTTTTGGCGGCGTCCGCTTGTTTGGGCTTCTAAAATTAATTACAAAAGGGATGGCCGATCTCAGCATAGCAACCACCCCTGCATGAATTGACTAGTATTTATTCTGCTTTATGTTTTTATCCAAGAAAAGACAATGGAAACAGCTAACCAATCCATTCTCTCTTGACCTGCAGCTACCTCGATGTTGTTGACTGAAACTGTTGGCTCCGTTTATTGGGTTGATGACGACTGCTCCACTTCCTGTGAATTTGCAACAAATTACCTTGAAAGCTGCTTGCCTGAATTCCGATCGAAAAAAAAGAATAAACGAAAGGGTTTGCAGACGATTGCAAAAATAGTAGCAACCATGCAACCTTTCTCAAAGTGGTAGTGACTAAATCGGGTCGACCGAAAACATAACTAAAATTTGTGAAAGCTAATGGTAACCAGCTAACAAGGAAAATAAACACCACTAAAACACAGGCTATTGTCCCTCTTCGCACCCGCTTTCTTTCCAAACGAGTTTCTTGATGGGTTTCTTCACTGGCCTCCCGACTTCTTTCTGATTGATAAATTTCGTATGGCTTGAATGATCTTTACATTCATACGAAGAATGGCAAAAATAGGAAACAGCGCGAAGGCAAAAGTCAAAATGCTATAGTATATTTTTTCTATCCTCCGCTCTAGGCTGGAGGTCAATAAACCAACTTGACTTCTACGCCTGGTTGTAAATATTGCGTTTGTTTCGTCAACGCAAAACTGTTGGCGGGGACTTCCACTCAAAAAACGACGGATCGCACGTTTGCGTACATTTTCGCACAGATACAATATATTTTGTAACACTTATTTTTTTAATTTGCTAAACCGGACTGTTGTCATTGTAAAACCCGTAAAAGTAAATACCAAAAGTAAATAACTCAATGTTCGCGGTCAATATTGAAAACTGAAAGCAAAGGATCAGGTCCCAGTTCCCTAATTAGGGTGTTAATTCACCTCGCTAGGTGTATTAAATTTAACCCTTAGTTTATTCCTAGGATATAGTGCTAATCCTGCTTTGTGGAACAGAATCAAATGGAAAGACAAATTTTATACTTAGTTTAGCAAGATTTGAAGCTTTCCAGAAACCGAAATTTTCGTGAAATATATTTTGCCAGAAGGGAGTTAATTTTAAGGTTGGAATCCTGTGAAAGCTCCAAGATACGGCAATATAATCTGATGTGAGATAAATGATATGATTTGCCTCGAAATTCTCAGAAGCAAAATTTTAATCTGGAAATTGGGGAGATTAATCGGTTCTTGTCAAATGGAAGTTGATTGGAACTATTACTACTTTGCCACAACTGATTATTTATCACTTGTCGCAGAACCCAAAAACTTATAATTTTGGCAGGCTTTCAATTAGTTGACAAACGAGGAAATCCGATATTGTGAATTGGAATGAATTCCACTGAGGCACCAAGCCCCAATTGGGTCAAATATAGCCGGCACATGAGCCTTCACGAGGAACCTCAAAGAACCACCTAAACCATATACTGTACTACAGAGGGTTTCGTTTGACAATTAATGTACAAATGCTTCGTCACAACCCATGGACTGATCACTTCATTCGCTTGAGTTCTATTATTGACTGAATAAAATGCCCCTAAATATAGCTTTTGAACCGACAACTTTCACCTCAACACACCAGTGGTTTGCCCGGTAGTTTCTCGCTTTTACTTTTTTTTCGCGTACATATGTATTTGCCTGCCAATCAAGATGACGTTATACATTACGTTTCTTAAAACCCCAGTGGCGTAGATAAACCAGTTGCGTTAATCCTGATATCGAGCGCTACCCTGAGGCCATACAAAAGCGGCTCCGTAACTAAAACAGCTAGAATTACGGTCGTCCGTTATATAGTCTTAGTATTCTATTGCGCAAGAGATCAAGGATTTCATCAGATATCAAAACCTACAGTTCATTTATCGTAAAAGCTCTATTAAGCCCCCCGTCTCTATTAACCCCCCTCTCTAAAAAGCCTCCCGTTTGGAAGTCGGTTTTTAAAATAAACCCCCCTTCTTACGAAATCCACTTCATGTGGCCAGTTGGTTTGTTTTTAAACAAATATACACTCAAACACACAATACTCTTTGCTGATCTGTAATTACTAATTACTAAAGTTTCAAAGCAGCTGTTTGAGTTTCGTACAAAAGCTATTTTAAGACGAAAACGGCGTGTTTAAGATTTGAAAGAAGCCCCCCTTTCTATTAAGCCCCCCGTTAATGAGGCCTGAAATTAAATAAGCTTTTACGGTATACTTCAATAAGGTGAATACAATGCTTACTTTTCGCGGCGTCCGCTTGTTTTGGCTTCTAAAATTAATTACAAAATTGATGGTCCCGGTATAGGAAACAACCTTGAACTGACTACTATTTATTCTGCTTTATGTTTTTGTCCAAGAAAAGACAATGGAAACAGTAAAGGCTGCACTACTGTAACTTGGACGCTTAGGTTTCTTCTTTTGAATCAGCTAATCGATTCTCTGTTGCCCTGCAGCTGCCTCCGTGTTGTTGACACCGTTGTTTCCATTTATTGGGTTGATAGCGACTGCTCCACTTCCTGTGAATTTGCAACAAGTTAGCTTGACAGCCGCTTGCCTGAATTCCGATCGAAAAAAAGAATAAACGAAAGGGTTTGCAGACGATTGCAAAAATAGTAGCAACCATGCAACCTTAATCAAAGTGGTAGTGACTAAATCGGGTCGACCGAAAAAGTAACTAAAATTTGTGAAAGCTAATGGTAACCAGCTAACAAGGAAAATAAACACCACTAAAACACAGGCTATTGTCCCTCTTCTTGCCCGCATTCTTTCCAAACGAGTTTCTTGGTGGGTTTGTTCACTGGCCTCCCGACTTCTTTCTGATTGGTAAATTCGACGGGTTTGCTTTCGTATGGCTTGAATGATCTTTACATTCATACCAAGAATGGCAAAAATAGGAAACAGCGCGAAGGCAAAAGTCAAAATGCTATAGTAAATGTTTCCTATCCTCTGCACATCGTCAGCTGTTTTTGTATGCAGCCATGAGTGAGGAATGAAAGCAACAGCGCAGCTCAAAGACCAGACTGCGATCAAAATGAAAGTGACTCTTTTGTTTGTCATGTCGCTTTGGTATCGCAAAGGTCTCATCACCGCGAGAAATCTGTCAACTGATATGGCAGTGATATCGAAAAGTGTCCCTCCCACTGCAATGTCCTTTAAGCCAGCCATTAGCGAACAGTACTTGGTCGAGGTGTAACAACCGTCGCAGAAAATCGCATAAGGGACAGCAAACATGGCCATCATGATATCGGCTACTGCTAAACTAAGCAAGAACACGTTCATGTAACTTTGACGAAGTCTCCGTGTGCTCACGAAAATAACGAACGTGAAGAAGTTGCCGGTAAAAATCACAGCCCCTATACAACAATAAAGGGCGAGAAAACTTAGCTCTAGTGTACGGTTGCATAAGGGAGTTGTTTGATTCGGTTTGTAAGAAGTGTTGTCAGCCATCTTCATCTGCCCAGCCTCTTTGCTTGTAATGCAATAAGGAGATTGGATGTTTCCTTTTATTCTAACTCGGCAAACAATGACCGTGGGCTTTTACGGCAAACTACTTCCGACGGGGATAAGTGGATTGAGTAGTCACTCAACTTTAAACATTATATAATTCAATGAAAATCTTAGCCTTATCTGCAAAAACGTCTCGCATTTATATATGTTCTGTAATTCTGGGACGTGACTGAATTCATGATAGTTCAACCACTGCTTCTTATACGCGATAAAAAGAAAAAAAAACAAACAAAGAAAAAACTGCTAAATAAGTGGAGATACTACAGTTACCGCCCACAATCTCTTGACCACGATACGATACAATATAGTAGAATAGAATTCTATACAATAAAACATAATGCATCTTCATTTGAAAATGCATATGTACGACACAACAGTTACTTTGCCGGGAATGGCTTTGACGTTTTCGGTCCAACAACCAGAGAGCTCAGTTGCGCAAAAGGGAAAACGAAAACGTCATTTCATAATATAAATTGACGTTACTGTATGTAATTCAATGGAAGTTCTTTATGGATACAAACCTGAATCTAACACCTTTCATACTTTTAACCATTATCTCTTAATTGCTAGATATTACGTTTACTTAGCTAGAAACAAGTTTGAGACCCCAGAGCTGGAAGTTTTCATTGTTCTCCTGGAAATTAAAATCCAGTGCGAAAGAGAAATCGCAATAACAAACGGAAATCTTAACAAATACAGAAATAAGTGGACCACGCTGTGCATTTCTGATTAGTGTTGGATTTATAGTAATTTAGAAAACATTTTTCTATTTGTTCTGCTTGTTGTTGTTAATATGTTGAACATTCGCAGTTCGCTTTTTTTTTGCTTGTTTGTTCATTTATTTATTTATTTTTCTTTTTTACTGTTTCGCCTCCTTTTTATTTGCCGCCCTGTTATTGTAAAGTTTATAAAAAAAAAAAAAAGGTACGACACAACAGTTACTTTGCCGGGAATGGCTTTGACGTTTTCGGTCCAACAACCAGAGAGCTCAGTTGCGCAAAAGGGAAAACGAAAACGTCATTTCATAATATAAATTGACGTTACTGTATGTAACTACTCCGCGATAATTTCTAACTCGTTCAACTTGTGCAATGTGTGCGAACTCTCCAGGAAGTAAATTAGTTGGACCGGCGCTCAAGTTAGAAAACGGAAAAAAAAATTGACTTGTCTTCGCTGAGGTTCTCCACAAAATCTTAAATTTGGTGGACTGATTTCATGTTGTTTTGCAGACTGGACGGCCACTCAATAAATGTACCCAAACTTATACATTACCTCACGGTGCAGAGAGCCGAGATTGTTTGGCTTATTGCCGTTGCCGTCATCGTTCCCTAATGAATGTATTAGTTGGACAAGAGCCGCCATTAAGATTCATATTATTTTATATAGGGTAATTCATTCCCTGTTAAATTATCAAAACGCTGCAAAACTTAACAGACGATCGAGGCTTTTACATGTTTCACTGTCAACAAGAAAGGAAATAATTAACTCATTTGAACAGGAATTTCCTGAACCTTTTTGTTTTGAAACATGATAGGTTTCCTTTACTTTAGCTAGCCGTACAATAACTGGCAGCTCAGTTGTCACGGACAACGATCATTAGTGATAAGAGCTAATCAAACGTTTCCTCGCGTCTTCCCAGTATAGATGTCGTTGATAGCATTAGCATTGTTTCTTTGCAACCTGACAAACATCTTTAAAGGACGGACCATTAGAAAAAAGTGGAGTGGGGGTGACAATTCCCCCCCCCCCCCAAAAAAAAAATTCCTGCAACGGAAACTTGTCTAAAAACTGCAAGCGGTGGTACCTAACAACAAAATTCCCACAGACAAAAAAAATCATACACCCTCCGGTTTTTTCAGATGGTTCGATGGTTCTCTTTGATAACTGCTTCTGTTTAAAAAGCCCTAACCTCTAGGCTGGAGGTCAATAAACCAACTTGTCGCCTGGTTGTAAATAATTCGTTTGTTTCGTCAACCGACAACGGAAAAGTGTTGGCGGGGACTTCCACTCAAACAACGCGGGATCGTACGTTTGCGTACGTTTTCGTGCAGATACAGCATATTTTGTAATACTTATTTCAGTGATTAATTTGCTAAACCGGACTGTTGGCATTGTTAAGGCCCGTAAAAGTAAATACCCAAACTAACTGGCCGTATTTTTGTATATTTAAGTTTTTACGAGAACGGCCAATATAGACAACGCTTGTCAAATGAACAGCACAAAATCAGAGACCAATAGCAATTATAATTAGAGACGGCGTCGAAGAGAAGAAAACAAAACATCATCGCATGTATAGCTTAATAAATTTCAAAACCAGGAGAACTGAAACAAGGTATAAAAGAAAATTGTATGAGACTTTCGTATTAAAGAGGTTTAATTTAAACGTACTTCACATTTCTTCGATAAAATCGGTTAATGTGCAAATTTTACTTTACCATTTAATCGCATACTTTACTTTACCTTGATGTACAATTGTTTTCTTTAGACATAACAGATCTACGGTAAAGCGTAGAAGATCTGCGTTTGCAATTCAGATTGTCAGACGTCTGAACTCAAGGATTTATGTCCGTATTGATTAACTTGAATTTTTTTTCCTTGATTAAGTCGCTGGAACTTATGTGTTCAATAGCATCTCAGTAGCTATAACGTTATTTATTATATGACTTGCTCTTTCAGCGGTCAAGATGAATCAATTCTCCTGCTGTGATTGGCTACCGGCGAGGTCAAGATGGAGCCATCTTGACCGCTCGGGATAGCCCGTTCGTCCCGCGTTTTACTGTCTTTTAATAGCGTCCTTTGAGTCATATAATAAATCCTTTATTGACCAAGCTTATTCGGTCAAGATAGCGGGATATTGGCCTCGTTCTTTTTTTGCGTGTTTATGGACCTCGACTTCGTCTCGGTCCCATAAACACCCAAAAAAAGAACTTGGCCAATATCCCGCCATCTTGACCTCACGCCTGGTCTATAACCCATATATTTATGCGATTTCATTTCGCAGCCCGCATTAATCAAGTTTCAATTTTGATACTCCAATGAAAATTTGGGAGCGAGAAAAAAACGTATTGATTAAATTTGACAAATGACAGAACTAAAAACGTATTGGGGGACTGACAATATTTGGTTTGAATTACATACGGTATGCTGATTTAAAAGGAAAACGACAATCATAAGGAAATATAGCGTTCCATGTCTTTTTTTTTTTTTTTTTTTTTTTTTTCTCTCTTAGAGAATAAACTCTGTCCCGCTCAGCAAGCTATCCCTCGGCAACAAAGTAGTTGCGATAATCCTTGGAAGAGCTAACGTTCCATCCATGGGATCCGAGAACATCTTCGTGATGTTGAGAAAAGATGACAAAGACGCATCCAAACCTGTCGCTCGGCATTTTAATCTCCCTAACCATTCCAAACAACACATGTCGATCTCCGGCCTTTCCCTACATCAAGGTACCACGGAAAGCCGTAAAAATCGCGAGCAAAAGCTCAGATCTTTCAAATTGGCACTCTTAATCCCCACGGTATCAACGAGCGCTTTTCATTCAATTAATTTATTCCTGTTTTTCACGTTACCATGTTACCACCAATAGCGTAGCTCCATTTTCTGTATATAAACCATACACAACCCACACTTCCTCGATTCGCTCCGACGAAGGGCTAACGCTCGAAACGTCAGCTAATCGAATCCCTGTGCGGTGGTCAATTTACATTATCAACTCCGTTGATAAACCAAATTTTCGTGTTTTACTCACCCACCGACGCAGCACCACAGTTTCTTTAGAAACTAATCCCCTTTATTCATAGCTTTTGAACCGACAACTTTCACCTCAACACACCAGCGGTTTGCCCGGTAGTTTCTCACATTGACTTTTATTTTCGCGTACATATATATTTGCCTGCTAATCAAACTGACGTTATATATACGCTTGTTAAAACCCCCAGTGGCGTGGATAAACCGGTTACCTAAATCCTGATATGGGGCGCTACCCTGAGGCTATACAAAAGCAGCTCCGTAACTAAAACAACCAGAACCGGCTGCGGACGTCCATTATATTATCTTAATATTCTATTGCGCAAGACTGAGAGATCAAGGATTGCATCAGATATTAAACCTACTGTTTACTTGTATTTCTGTAAGGTAAATACAATGCTTACTTTTGGCGGCGCCCGCTTGTTTTGGGTTCTAAAATCAATTACAAAAGTGATGGTCCCGGTAAAGGAAACAACCTTGAATTGACTACTATTTATTCTGCTTTATGGTATTTTTATCCAAGAAAAGTCAATGGAAACAGTAAAGGCTGCACTACTGTAACTTGGACGCTTATCTTTTTCCTATTAAATCAACTAATCGCGATTCTCTGTTCCCCTGCAGCTGCCTCGATGTTGTTGACACTGATGTTTCCATTGAGTTGATGGCGATTGCTCCACTTGTGACCTTGCAGCAAATTACCTTGAAAGCTGCTTGCCTGAATTCGGATCGAAAAAAAGAATAGACGAAAGGGTTTGCAGACGATTGCAAAAATAGTAGCAACCATGCAACCTTTCTCAAAGTGGTAGTGACTAACTCGGGTCGACCGAAAACATAACTGAAATTTGTGAAAGCTAATGGTAACCAGCTAACAAGGAAAATAAACACCACTAAAACACAGGCTATTGTTCCTCTTCTTGCCCGCTTTCTTTCCAACCGAGCTTCTTGATTTATTTGTTTACTGACCTCCCTACTTCCTTCCCTTCTTTCTGAGTGGTGAATTCGACGGGTTTGCTTTCGTATGGCTTGAATGATCTTTACATTCATACCAAGAATGGCAAAAATAGGCAACAGCGCGAAGGCAAAACTCAAAATGCTATGGTAAATGTTTCTTATCCTCCGCACTTCGTCAGCTGTTTTTGTATGCAGCCATGAGTGAGGAATGAAAGCAACAGTGCAGCTCAAAGACCAGACTGTGATCAAAATGAAAGTGGCTCTTTTGTTTGTCATGTCGCTTTGGTATCGCAAAGGTCTCGTCACTGCGAGAAATCTGTCGACTGATATGGTAGCTAGATTGAAAACAGTCCCTCCCACTGCAATGTCCTTTAATCCAGCCATTAGCCAACAGTACTTGGTCGAGGTGTAACAACCGATGCAGAAAATCGCATAAGGGACAACAAACATGGCCATCATGATATCGGCTACTGCGAAACTAAGCAAGAACACGTTCATGTAACTTTGACGAAGTCTCCGCGTGCTCACGAAAATAACAAACGTGAAGAAGTTGCCGGTAAATATCACAGCCCCTATACAACAATAAAGAGCGAGAAAACTTAGCTCTAGTGTACGGTTGCATAAGGGAGTTGTTTGATTCGGTTTGTAAGAAGAGTTGTCAGCCATCTTCATCTGCCCAGCCTCTTTGCTTGTAATGCAATAAGGAGATTGGATGTTTCCTTTTATTCTAACTCGGGAAACAATGACCGTGGGCTTTTACGGCAAACTACTTCCGACGGGGATAAGTGGATTGAGTAATCACTTAACTTCAAACATTATATAATTCAGTGGAAATCTTAGCCTTATCTGCAAAAAGTTCTCGCATTTATGTACGTTCTGTAATCCTGGGACGTGACTGAATTCATGATAGTTCAACCACTGCTTCTTATACGCGATAAAAAAGAAAAAAAAACAAAGAAAAAATTGCTAAATAAGTGAAAACACTACAGTTATATTAATTTTTACCGCCCACAATCTTTTGACCATGATACGATACAATACAGTAGAATACAATTCTATACAATAAAACATAATGCATCTTCATTTGAAATGCATATGTACGACACAACAGTTACTTAGCCGGGAATGGCTTTGACGTTTTCGGTCCAACAACCAGAGAGCTCAGTTGCGCAAAAGGGAAAACGAAAACGTCATTTCATAATATAAATTGACGTTACTATATGTAACTACTCCGCGATAGTTTCTAACTCGTTCAACTTGTACAATGTGGGCGAACTGTCCAGGAACTAAATTAGTTGGACCGGCGCTCAAGTTAAAAAAAGGAAGAAAAAATTGACTTGTCTTCGCTGAGGTTCTCCAGAAAATCTTAAATTTGGTGGACTGATTTCATGTTGTTTTGCAGACTGGACGGCCACTGAAGAAATGTACCCAAACGTATACATTACCTCACAGTGCAGAGAGATTGTTTCCTTATTAAATTTTTTTCGTGGTGCTCTCGTTGCCGCTGCTGTCATCGTTTTCTGATGATTGTATTAGTTGGACAAGAATTGCCATTACAGTAAGATTCACGTTATTTTATGAACGGTAATTCATTCCCTGTTAAATTATCAAAACGGTGCAAAACTTAACAGACGATCGAGGCTTTTACATGTTTCAGTGTCAACAAGAAAGGAAATAATTAAGTCATTTGAACAGGAATTTCCTGAAAGTTTCTGAGGTTTCCTTTACTTTCGCTAGCCGTACAATAACGGGCAGCTCAGTTGTCATGACAGCCCTCAATAGTGATAAAAGCTAATCAAACGTTTCCTCGCGTCATCCCAGTATAGATATCGTTGATAACATTAGCTTTGTTTCTTTGGAACCTGACAAACATCTTTAAGAAGATTCTCTTTGATAATTGCTTCTGTTTAACAAAACCCTAACCTCTTTGTTGGAGGTCATTAAAACAACCTTGTCTTTTACGCCTGGTTGTAAATATTGCGTTTGTTTGGTCAACGGAAAAGTGTTGGCGGTGACTTCCACTCAAACAACGCGGGATCGTACGTTTGCGTATGTTTTCGTGTTGCTGAGCTTGGCCAAGAGATGGGAGTATATTTAATGACACTCCAAGGGGAAGTAGGTCTTCGATTATGAACCCTTTGTCAGCCATTTGTCGTCACCCTCACTAAAGCGTAAGTCCAGGATACCACTTCTTTCAACAATCTTTCTATCCGAAACACTGCCAGTATACAGTTGGCTGGTGAATGCTATTGCTCCAGCAGGGGCAATCCCAATAAGCCCTTTAAGCGTCGTGTGATTCTTGTACGAGCTAAATCGTTTACTGTTAAGAAGAAGGCTGCTTAGCATTTGGCATTTTATTTCTGTACAATCAAGGATCACACCGCTGTGTTTGGCCTTTTTAACCTTGAAATCTTCAGGCGTGGTTTTGTTGACTTCTTTCCGGCTCGGCCAAATATTTATAGTGCCAAAACGAAGAAACATAAAGTTGATCCAGGAAATGAAAATCCTGCTAACAGTTGGCTGAGAGATGCCAAATAAAAATGACAAATGTTTCTCATGAAATCCCAGCCGCAGTCGACACATGACTAAGAAAAATTCTTCCTCCGCCTTGAGGGTTCTTCTTCGCCCAGGTTTTGTTACAATCATTTTTTTTATTGTTCTCTTCGTAAAAATTTTAGTCCACCTTTATTTCGACAGAACGCCAGTAACGAATGTTTTCACCGTTTTCCCCTGCTTTTAGATACGAGAGCGTGCCTGAAATGTCTCTATGTTTGGGATCGAACCCAGTGTAAAATGAAATGGAATCGTTTTCTGACAGATAGTTTATGCAAAACCTACATGATTTTAATGCGCTGTTTTCCTCGGATAGGCGCTTAATTTCTTCCTTTGATTTCATCACTTCAGCTTCAATGGTAGCTAGACATGTTTTCAAATTCGATACTTCTTCGTTTAAACGGGCAATTTCTTGCTGAGATTGCAACAGATGCACTTTCAATGATTCTTGTGATTCAGCACTATCGAGCTCGTTTGAAACCGCATCCTCCGCTGTGGACGTTAATCTTCCTTCTGTTGTACTAGTACAGGCTGAGGAAGCCACCGATACACTAAGGTTTTGGTCCACATCGTAACCTTCTTTACTTACGCATAGCTCTTCAAGTCCGCCTGCCTTTTTTCAGGAATCGGTTCACTTGTTCTGTTGAATGGCGGTGGTCTTTTCCGCGGAGAAGTACGCAATGCAAACTTTGAAGGAGTCGCTCCTTTCTAAATCAATTTTCTTGCCCCCTAGACCTGTTTTTATTTCTTCTTTACGAAAATGTAGTGAGCAGACCTTGGTATGTTTAGTTATTGAAAAGCTCGGGCGAACATCTCTTCGGATTTTTAGTAGCCATTGCTTGAGAAAGGTTTGATTCGTCGGGAAACTAAAAAAATCCTCGTACTCTGTTTCCTTGAGGATCTACATTTCCCTTTTGGTTGCAAAGAGGGACACAGCAATGAACGTTAGAACTTGAGGATATCCCAAGAAACTTGTTAATGTAAAAGAACTCCGCACAAAGCTTATTAGCAAAAGCAATATCAGCACTGAACTATCTGTATGCCTACTGAAACTCTGTTTCTATAAATTTGTTTATCCCATAACGCCTCGTTTTCATGGTTAGGTACCAGTTTTTCCCGCGCGTCCGCCATTTGTGAATACGGTGTATTCAGTTCACTTTGGTGGGAAGGGGGAAATCAGATTGAAATCTCGGTCGAAAGCCTCATGGCTTTCGTGTCGTGCGATGATGCTTGTGGAGAGCTCATGTGATTGTTTTACCATAACCGTGTGCTTTAATCTTAGCCTTGATGGTGATTTCCGCTATGGCCGTGTTTTATTTAATGGAAATATTTCGGGGGAAACGTGAATTAGGAAACCGAAGGATATGAAGTGACATTAATGTTGCGGAGGCACGCATCACTTCCCTAAACATTCCCTTTTTACGTGAGTAAAATGTAGGACAGGGATGATTTTCGTGGTCCACTTTTATCTGGATTAATCACATCAACTTTTTAGCACAATGATTTAGCGTGGGTCGTTGTCTTGTTCGCATGAACAGATGGGGTGGAATCCCATTAGTTTATGATGGTTATTGCATTGATTAACCTTGGCGGGCGAATTGTTCTTAGACAATCAATTGCGGATGATACTTGAAGAAACTCAATGCTAAAATGCCTCTTGCAAAACCATCGTCATTCTACACTTGAAGTAAAATAGAATTGACAAGAATACTACTTTGCTCATCAAAATTTCCCACTCTTGCGCAAAAAGACCTGTGAAGGCCTCACGAAGAATAACATGGCGTCTCTCAACAATGTTTTCCCGCAAGAAGATTCCCCTGCATTTTATTCAAGAGAAAATCTGCATAATCACAAAAGCCTTTGACACATTTCGCACAAGGTGAAGATTACCGTCTATATGACGTCACTACATATTAATTTATGCTGCTGATAAATCCTTAATCAACAAGCCGTTGTGAAGCTAAGACAGATTAAGTTATGCTTTCTATAAACCCAGCTTACCGCACTGAGGAAGCATTTACTATCAGGGGAAAAAGGTTATATCTGAAAGACTAAGGGGACGCTCTTGGTGTTCCCGGATGCAAGTTTTGATTCGTTTATCGCATGCGCAGACAGGAAACTTTCAGGAGAAATTTTCCTGCTAATTGCATGAAACTACACTGGCTAGGATAGTCCAAATGACGCGTTATTTATCATACGTCAGCTGATTAAACAGTAAATAGTGTAGTAAATTAGCATTCTCGTGAGGAAAGTTGACCTTGATGTGTTGAAACAAATAATCTCTTCAGAAAAAAGTCGACTTATAATTAAATAAAAGCGAATTCACTCCTGTGTGACGATTACTCGTGGAGCATCTCTTTATTTTGATTTATGGACTGTTCCGTGGGCCCAATGAAATTGGACCACGGTTTTCCTTATTAAAAAAAATACAAAACTGACAGCAATACTACCACTACCACAATACTAAATGGAACAAGCGTAAATAAGTTTCTACACAAGATGATTGGTTGTTTTGATGAAGGCTACGTTAACAAAACAATAGAGAACTATTTGCTCTAAGCTGGGAATGCGCCACAAACAAATATTGCTCTGCTGACAAGTTCGCACCTGCTGAATATTCCCTCGTATCACCGAGGGCTACGGAATCGATCTTCATAATTTTTCCGAAGCACAGACGGAAAAGAGGAAATTCTTCCTGGAGGTGAGAAGATATGGCTGTTAAGGCAGCGAACTTGTCTGCCCCAGAACTTGAAGACTCCAGCGCAATGTACCATTGCAGTGAAGCTTTAGATGAGGGATTCCTAGTCGCATACGCCGTCCTAGGCGTCTTCATGTTCGTTGGCAATGCTTTCTCATGTGCCGTGTTTCTAATCACTCCACAGCTTCGTAACAACAAAATGAACATCTTTTTGGTGAGTCTTGGAGTCGCAGACATTCTAGCCGCATTGTTTGTTATACCAGGGCATTGCGCCTTTTGTACAAGCTGTTCCAAAGACTTCTTCATAAATGTTTTGGATAAACAAGCTTGCCAATTCCTGGATGGAGTGAAAGATTACGTTTGGCTAAGTTCTGTCCTTAGTTTACTCGGAATCACTTTTGATCGATACCTAGCAGTTATTCAACCGCTTCGTTACCACAGCAAGATGACAGCGCAAACAGTGGTCTTCATTTTGCTTCTCGTTTGGTTATTGCCGGCGCCTTTTTCCTTTGTTAAACCAATTTTTTATGCTGTGAAGGTACATCTTCTAGAAGACGGATCTCGCAGTGAATCTGTTTTTGACGTAGTTGTGGTGTTGTCACTGGTCGTTGCACCAATGGCTGCTATATTTATCGCGAACGTTATGATAACAAGGGTCATAAAGAAACAGCGTGGAAAAGTTGTTTCCGAAACTAGGCGAAGGAGAACTCTGGACAACTTCAAGCCGAATAAAAACCGCAGAAAAACAATTTCTTGCTTGATTCTTGCCTTGGTATTTCTCGTTAGCTGGTTTCCCAGGTTTTTGCTAAATGTTATGTTCTTGCTGAAAATTCACCACACTGCGGGCTTAAAACTCCTCGAGAAGATTTCGTTGGTCTTCCTGTTTCTTCAGTCGTCAATCAACCCTTTCTTGTATTCCTTTTACAGAAAAGATTTTCGCCAGGCGGCAAAAAACTTACTCAGGCGTATCACTCCCAACAAAGTCAGTTCTTTGTGGCTGCGTCGATTTAGAAACCCTAATGCTGTGCTTGATATCCATTTAGCCTCTCGCCCACAAACAGAGAATCAGTGGTGAGGTCTTGGATGACTGAAATTCATTTCACTCACAGTGTTTACATTTACGTCCCGTGTTTCTTATTAAGGAAAGAGTTTTTGGGGAAGACAGGGTCGTTTTGGAGTTCATATATAGGCTTGTAACGCATTTTTAAAAGTAAGTCTTATTTTTATTCGTATTTTTCGATCTCGCGAGACAGATGGACATAGGGTTTATAGGAGGCATTGGTTGAAATTTTAACCGATCAAAACCCAAGGTAACCTCAGTTAGTTTGCTATCCACCCATACTCGCCGGGTTCTCGGCCAACGCCACGTTCTCGAATACTATAATTTTCGATTCTGTATTGTCGCGATTTAGATTTGAAGCAATATTAGGATTTCTCTGCCTCGTCTTAAAACGAGGCAAGGTGAGACCTAATTTTCTTTATCGACAGGTGTCTGAATTAATAAAATATTCTCATTTTGGTTGTGTTCAGAATAATTATTTATGTCACAGCCGAATTTATATGAATTAAAACCACCCTTCTCAAAGGTACTGTTTTTCATAGTCTTTTTATATAATCGGTACTTCCTTTTACTGAACGGATTAGATAAAAACAGAGAAAACTGATTTCTATCCGCCTTGCTTTCATAATCAAGGCCGGAGTATAACTCGTTACACGTTTTCGAGCATACTACGTTGAACACTTCTGAAGCAGGATGCATGATCGCGCCGTATTTGCGGTTAAAAAAAATTAAAATGTGAAAGCCTTTAAGGTAAGTTCAAATGAAAATCCACTGATGAGTTTAATGGGATTCCTGCCTAGCATGTCAAAAGGAAGCATTTTAAATAATTCAGTGCCAGCTTACTGAAAAAGGCCCTCATTAATACAAATGGGAGGAATTCTAGGTTTCATCTTCAAAGGAACCGAAGAGCTGCGTTGGTGAAAAGCGAACACAAAGGTTACTTGGCTACTGTAAAACTGAAGATTCGTGGGATGACGATTCGAGAGCCAAATTTCGTCAGAGCGAATTATCTCCTGTTAGTTGACGTCAAAAACAATCCTCTGACGACGAGGTAGAAGCCTAAACTGCAGCTGTCATTCTTTTTTATGATGGCCAATATTCACCGTATTAATTCGTACCCAAAAAAGGTCCAAGCGTCACGTCTAAAACATATATATGTAATCATTGGAGTGATTTACCAAATCGGACGACCGCGAAGCGGGAGCCCGATTTGTTAATCACGAGTATGATTACAGACCGAATTGGACGACACGAAGTTCTGTTACCAATTAATCAAAACTATAACAAAATTTGAGAAACGGCCTAGCCATCAGTTTGAGCGTTAAGCGGTTAGACGTAGTTTAATATGAATTCTGAAAAACATAATAGTTTACTCAACAAAATGCACGACAACAGCGCGAGGAAAAATGACGCGTACTGTCCAATTACACAGCATGAGGCGTAAAGTGTCCTATTACACTGTCCTATTACACTGTCCAATTACAAGCATGACGCGTACACTGTCCTATTAGTGCTCAAATCGGGCTAGTGCTCAGTGATAGCCAATCGCGTTCGAGAATCAGTTGTTATAGTTTTGATCAATTTTTATATCAACTTTTAACATGTTCTATTATCATTTATTACAGGCACCATTAAGCTAAACTTTAGATTGAAGTGAATGGTGGACTTCGCTCTCTGTGTAGATGGGTTTGCTTGTTTGTTTGTTTGTTGTTCTTTTTATTTCTAGCGCGTAAGTAGCGGGGCTTGCTGCTCCGGAGACGAGAGCCTTGCCAGAGATAAGTATGACAAATGGCTGGTTGCAGGATGAATTTTGCTATCACCTCAATCGTCACAAATGTAGCAGGGACTAAGTTCCTTGGCTGCAAATTTATTCCCAATCCTAAAATTATTTTCCTCTTCAACGAAGGTTTCAGTCTCCGAACTGAAAACACAGAACACAAGTTTTTCTTTCTTTCTTTCGGTAACACTGAACCCCTTATTAGCCATGCACTGATATGTCTGTCTATTTTTCTTTCTCAGATTTGAAGTAACAATTTTCTTTTGGGAATTCTTAAGTGCACTAGTATTTTTCTCGTTGCTATGTAAGCTTGACAGTATACAATATTTCCTCGAATAGACTAATAGCCAGGGGCGATAATTGTTTCGTTGGTAACAAAATGCTAAGGGTGATTACTCGAGGGGGGCGATTATTTCAATGCTCGCTAGAAGTTATGCCCTAAGTGTTGGGAACATTTTGTTTTATCGTCCCATTTAATCATAAAAAAAATCATATCAAGTAAACTGAAGACGGGCTTTCTAACTGTCCTCAATTAGGTTTCTTTTTCTAAATTTCAATGTCGCTAGGCATTAAAGTTCGGACTTCACTGCAGGATCATCCTCCAGGTTACCACTATAGGTACATTCAAGGGCGACGGGGAGCGATTATTTGAAATGTTTTCAGTTCTAGCAAAGGGGGGCAATTATTCGAGGGTACGATTAATCGAGGACGGTTATTATTCGAGGAAATATGGTTCATACCGTTCCGTCATTTAAGGTATCCATCAATGAATCCAGTCTCTTGAGGCACTCCAAACCAGTTCTGTTGATATTAGGTTCGTGAAATGTCAAAAAGGTTGTCAGTCTCCCTTTCATTATAAACTGCTGTGCAGTATCATAATGATCCAATCTATTTGACAAGTGTCAAAAACGCTACAAAAAAATTTCAAACCGTCAGCTCTAAAACTGGTCGCGATCGCTTTCGAGAGGTGATCGCCTACGAGAGGTTCCAATTACAATTATTCGACTGAGAAATTTTAGCATTTTGGAAACTGAAGTGGTCGTGTACGGGAGGTTGTCGCTTACGACAGAAGATCGCAAAGGGAAGTTCGACTCTATTACACAGAGATACTATAGTAACCATTTTATCTGCGCGACTAATTCTAAATGCACTAACGGTTAGAAACAGGATGTGGACTGCCGCCCAGTCAGCTCCATCATTTGAGAGAGAGGACCGGACTGCTGAGGCTATAAGCCAATGCAGCATCAAAATTTACGAACCCGCGTCTTGAAATAACTGCTATGATCATGCTGGCTGTGTGCTCAACATTTGCCTTTGTTCAGATGATCGCGTTATTGGGGGCAGTGAAGGTGATCCGTTGTCTCCGTCTCTGCAAGTACATCTCGAAGCCCTACATCCACTTCGCACAGAGTAGGTGGCGGAGTTTTCTATGTTAGGTGGAGACTGGGTGATGGGGTGATTACTTATTAGCGGAAAAGCCTTAGCTATGGCAACCAGTAGTCGAAAGTTCTGTTGTTGCTGTTGCCTGAAATGGAGAGAAAGTCCGAAGAAAATATTTGCAGTATACGCTGCCTTTCTTGATTTCTTTCACTGTTGCTTTTATCAGCTGCTCCGTTCTTGTGAATCACTGCATATCTCTTGTCTCACCTGCAGGGATTGGACGTGTAAACTGCTACGATTTTCTCATGAGCTGATACTGTGCATTCCGAAGGGCTGTGCGTTTCATCTGCGTTTGCGTCTAAATAATGTGTGAACAGCTTGCCGAAAATCAGCTCTGAAGAAGGAGTATATGAATGGATTGATGGATGATTGCACAATAAAGAAATATATAGAAAGGTTTTGCAATAGGGCGTCATTACCTTGAGCTCCACTGACCAGTGATTGAACATTAAAGCTGATTCTTGGAATCCAGGACACCACAAAAACTATCACCACAAGGGCACAGGCGAGGGTTCCCTTTCGTTTTCTCACGACATCTGCTTGACTTTCTTCCTGGTCATCAGCATCGCTCACAGGGCGCCCACGCGGGTTTCTCACGGTCAAAACCAGCCTCGCTTGACTTCGGATTGTCAGAATGATCTTGACGTTGATCACAGAAACGATAATGCAAGGGATTAACAGTACAAAGATGAGAAGAAAGACGTTGTACCGGCTGTTTGTTGCTGCTAATTCAGGTCCGGTTTTTGTGTGTACCCAAAAGTTGCGGATTCCAGCAATGACGAAGGACAGTCCCCAAATAAGACTCATAATAAAGACAACTCTGTGTCTGGTCATTAGCGTCGAGTAGCGAAGAGGCCTGTAGACTGCCAGACAGCGATCAAAGGAAATAGCGAGGAGATTAAAGATACTCGAGGCTAAGGCAATGTCCTTTGTGCCTTCCATGACCCAACAGTACTTGCTTAGCGCGTAGTCTCGACATCCGACACAGAACAGTGAATACCCGGGACTGATGCACGCGCCCATCATGATATCTGTTACTGCTAACGACGCAACAAACAGGTTCATCGGGTTCTGGCGGAGACGGGGGCTCGTTGCTATGGCTACGAACACCAGAAGATTGCCAGCGAGTGTGATTGCTCCTGTGCTAAGGTTTAGACCCCAGAATATCGTCTCAAGAGACTGATCGCAGGACGTATGGCCCGTTATGTTGGTGAACGTGTCGGAACCGTTCGCTGACATCGTCCTTTGACGACTGCGCGATTTGAGATTTCAGGGAAGGAGGCAGTACTTGATAGAAGATCTGTCAAAAACGTTTACTGTCACACAAATGGTCAACTTTGTAGTCCTGTGTCCATCACGACTGAGTTACTCCAATGAAATGTAATAAACACGACAACCATTGCTGAAGATGAAATTGAATCTGACGAGCCATCACACCTAGTTTGGTGCGACCATTCACTTCGTTCACTGTCTTTGATACTGATGAAGTGAATTACATTTTGAGTCAAAATTGCAATGATCTCAATCTTAATGGCTTTAAAAGAAAAAGAGTTGACAGCCGTCAAAGATGGCACTTAATGAAACTGCGTCTTAAGTCTTTTGTCGTAGCATGGCGGCCTCTTGAGTGGCATGCGTAGGGTTGTATGGAGTTGTTTTTTTCAAGGGTTGAAGTTTCTATAGAACCATTCAACGCTGTCTAAATGTTCTAATACAAAAGGGAAAAAAGCCTTGTTCAATTATAAATAAATGAGACTCAATTTCCAGCCAAAATCGTGGGAAAGTTGTCATTCGTCGTTCAAACATGCAAGGCCAGAGATGGATTGAAAAACTATTACTCATGCATGCAAAGAAAATTTAAATAATGCATTAAATGCACTGATTTAAGAGCCCCTTGATGTTTTTAAAGGATTAAAGATTCCCCGTCAATTTACACTGAGGGACTTAGCAAGACATGACGGCTAGCTAAAGTTGAAAATATTTCTATACTTCTCTATAGTGCGGCATAAACCGAATTTTCCTTTAAAGCAACGCTGGCTTTATGGGAGGATTTACACTGAAAGGTTATCAAAATCGAACCAACATGAATTTGCGAATAATTTATAAGTCTAAGATCTTCTTCTTCTAAAAAAAGATGGCAGGTGATACTTGATAATCAGAGAGATCTGGATTGTTCCTTTGTACAGACTGACATTGATGGGTGCGAAGAGTCAAGTAAGCACCAGTTGCCGATTCAAATGTCGGACAAGAACTTTCAAGCCATTAGCTAGTTTACACGCTGTACCGTCCGTGTTGCGAAAGTCATCCCGGACAATTCTAGATGCAAGTTGAGTTTACTGGGAACTTCTGCAAAAAAAAGTCATAGCGGTGATAAGGAGTTTCTTGTTGATGCTTTCTTTTTCAGGGGTCTAGATAAAACTATTTAACGGCTGAAATGAATTTAAAGGCCTCTCATTAAAGAGCTTTTTTCCAGCTGAAGAAATTTTCTTCGAGTTTTCGATTCTTCATGTCAGTTCCGTTAGATTTATGTACAATCGCCAACTGCAAACTTAAAACTGAATACCAATTATATATAGCTTTTGAAAGAGGTAGTACAGTTAGTATAATCATACGAACTAATATTATTATGTAATGACGCCAGAGTGGCTACCTGGAAAACTATTAACGATGAAAGGTTTTAGTGGTCTGAAATTGCACATTAAGATGTGACAGTTCTTTGGCGGCAACATGGGTCAGTTTTTAGATTTCAACAAATTACTTTTTAATTGAAATGAGTCATTCTTACCAGGAAATGTCGATCTCGAAAGCTGTATATCAAGATTCATTAAATTAATGACAGTTCCGAAATTAAAATATCGGTAATTTGCCATGCCTTTGAGAAAAGTTTCAAAAAAAAAAAAAAAAAAAAACGTTAAGATACCAGTGGTCTTGTGCGCTTTGAGCTGCCACTTCAGTGAAGAAAACATAGCCTCAGAGAATTAATCGAAAACAAATTTTGGAAAACCTCGTACTTTTTCAATCTAGCCATTAAAAAGAACTATGAACTCAATCAAAGATTTATCGGAAACAGTATTTCGTTTCTCTCTCACTTCAATTATTGAAAAGCATAATGACCATAATGAAAACAGAAGTAAGTCCATTTAAAGTATGATATCAACACTACAATGGTTGCCATTATGGTCTTAAGATTTCTGAAATAAGAGGCATCAATAACAATGACTTGTAAATTAAAAGTGAATTCGAGAAGCATTTGCTGATGTTTAACTGAAATTTTGTTCTTGAAAAGAAGAAAAAAATCACCCCGACTTAGAAAAATGTCTATACGACGGAACACGGCCCGCGCAGCAACTTTGCAAGTGGGTGGGTGGGGGGGCTCACTTCGAACGCGTTGGCGTGGGTCCACTGGGTGGGGGGGGGGGGGGGTTTAGGGGGCATGCTCCCCCGGAAAAGTTTTAAATTAAAGTCCTCTGAAATGGCTAGAAATGCATTTAAAACTAACATGGTGTGGTGAAAAATATACTTTCAGCAACAAAAAGCGGTGTTTTTAAACAAGAATTTAATTACCTTTTCGCTTAACTAATCATAAATTGCACTTAGTAACGTATCCACAAAAATCAATTTAACATAAGATTGCCCTCGAGACATTGTACTGTTGAAAAGTTGGGGGGGGGGGGTGCTAAAGCCCCCCCAGCCCCTCCCCCTGCGCTGCGCGATCCTGCGGAATCATACAAGTTACCAAACAAGCTAGCGTGAATTCGTGCTTTTTTTTTACGATAATTTACAATGCAAAAGTTATGAAGGATTGATTTTTCAGGCATTTAGGAGCAAAGGAGCATGAAAAAGAAACAGATGATAAGTTAATTTTTTTTCAACTGAAAGCGAAATTTGCGGCCATTTTAAGCGCAAACAGGATCGATTTGTTTACCAAAATACATTTAGTAAAAAGCTTAGCTGTTTCGACCTTAAACGGGTAAATTATCTTTGGTTGCATTTAACGATATTGCCAAGCGAAAAGCAACCTAAAATATTACTCATTTGTGCAAGCATGATTTATTTGCGTAATAAAATAAACTGATAAGTAAAAATCCAAGTTGTAGAGTCCTTAACTGGCTAATAAGATAAATTACTTTTAATTGCATTTAACGATATTGCTACAAGAATATGGATTTGGTTTGGCATTGCTTCGCTCTGTGATTGGCAAGGAAAACTCGCGCCACTTTCTCAACCAATGACAAGCAAAACCAAAACCAATCGTGACTTGCACGCGCGTATTATTGCTTCATATTTTGATTGGCTTATTGCATTGCTTACTTCTGATGCGATTGGCCAGAGTAAAGACGCTAGCAAATGAGGACACATTGTTGCTCATGGTGTTTCTTTGGTGAGCAAACGAGCGGGACACAACGCAAATGTTGTGTTTCCATACTGCGCAAACTGGGAAACATTTGTTGAGGACAGAAATTTTATGTCCGCAACAAATGTTGCGCGCGAGGGCAAACAGCGAAGCATTTGTGTCCGCAACAATGCGTCCTCGTTTGCCAGGGCCTTAATTTCTTTGGTTTTTGTTTCACGACACTCAATTGAAAAGCGTTCTAAAAAGCAAAGCAAAACATGAAATAAGACACAACTACTCCTACTTTCACGTGGAAACTTTATTATTAAACTAGAAGTAATCATTGCTTACTGAGTGAGTTCTATAAAATGGTATTGATATTTGAGACCACAACGGGTCACTTGGCTCAATGGCCGCCAAGCTGCACGGCTTGTTTTCTTTATTGCTTTGAGACCACAAAAGGCCAGATTTCTTTGGCTCAATGGCCATCGAGGGGACGGCTAACTTGGTTTAAATTGTCACCGCAATGAGTAACCTTGCTAACATATGGCTGCCAGCGGGTCATTTGGTCAATGGCCGCCGAGCTGCACGGCTTGTTTTCTTTATTGCTTTAAAGGAAACATGTATGGCCGCGACATTTTCCCGGCAAACTCACTGATTGCCTGTTACCAATCACTGCCTTAACTAGATTCTCTACAGTTCATTTCCGTGAAATACATCTTCTCGTCAGGCCTTCAAGTGGCTTCCTGGATCTAATTGTAATTCAAAACTGTGGGGAAACATGTCCTCAAATATTCTTATAAGTGAATCGGAAACGGAATTCCCTTTATTTGCGGTCACATAAGTAATTTGAAGGAAACTATTGTTTGTGCGAGTTAATGCTTCCAATAATTTAAAACTCCGAAGAAAATTTGGCGGACAGAGTTTGTTTCCTCGACAGGTTTCGAAAAATATTTTGACGAAGAAATGTGTATTACAGTTGCATATAGTTATCATTGTTTTCTGCCCTGGAATATTTGAGAAGACGGAAAACGTCAGTTTTCTCCTCTCGGAGCAGACTAGAGAACCACCTATGACGCCGAGTCCGGGAATCGAACCCGGGACACATTGGTCGACGGTGAGCGCTCTCACCACTTCGCCAACCTTAAGCGCCAACCCTGCTCCCCCAACCTCGAACCCAGGCTCTCTCTCTTTTCCTCCCTTGTCGTCGAGAGAGAGAGACCCTGGCTGGACCTGATCACGTGACCAGTAAAAGCAACAATACCATAGGGAAGGTGGGTCAATAAAGCCGATTTGTCAAAGCGAACAGTTTCTTGACTTTGCCACCCCTCGCTAACCTCAATTTTTTTTACCACCCAGAGTTTGGGTGGTCACGTGATCAGGTCCAGCCAGGCTACCAGGGTCTCTCTCTCGAAGACAAGGGAGGAAAAGAGAGAGAGCCTGTGTTCGAGGTTGCTGCTCCCCGTGCGGCATGAGATTGGAGAATTTTTAATTCCATTTTTTTCGCTTTCTAAACAAAACTGTGAGTTTATCGTCATGAATTCTACACTTTTTCATCATTGCAGCTTTTCTGTATTGTTTTGGTTTTTCCCTACGAATGAGCCAATTTTGAGAGTTCACCTCAAGTTGGGAAAATAGTTCAAAGTTCATTAATAATTCATAAGCATTACAGCCTACGACGTCACTTAAATCAGTCACGTGGACCAACTTTTAAGCCCTATGAAACACTGTCACCCAATGTAAAACAATACCCTGATTAGTATTCTTTATATAAAGAATGCTCATGAGGTGAAATGCCTTTAGTGCAATGGTCTGGAACAACACGAAAATAAGCAAGTAACATTCGCATTAAATTACCCGTATAAAAATAACGTTAACACACAAACTTCGACGGCAACAAATAAGATAGTAAAATACAACAAAATCCAAGAAAAAACGACAGCAAAATACAGAGAACAAAATATCTCGACAAACACAAAAAGATCAAAATTGGACGACAAAACCGAAACCGAAATACGACAGGAAAAAATTAAAGCAAAATTTGACAGCAAAATACCTCGATGACATTAAAAAAAACTGACAAAAACGCTTTCAAGCTGAATATACAATTTACGTTGTTTACCGCGCATGACCGTGTTACAAAGGTGGAAAGTGTCTCAATAGATTTTGGCGAAAATTGCATGCTTACTCACTTCAAATAATAACCATCGTTGCTTAGATGGATAATAAAAACCGCTGTTTATTTAACACTCCATTTCTAACCAAACTGTTCTTCTTGTTAATTAAATAAGACTGTATTGTTTATCTAATGAACCCAATCAGCACGTCCTAGTTTTTTTGCAAACATGCAGTTACACCGGATACGAAATATTTTTACAAAACACGTTTATTGCTT
>JAEMWC010000671.1:237500-242500 GCA_016490735.1 Pachyseris speciosa
ATTCAAGATGGCGAACGCTGACGAGGTAAGATTAATTGCATTCAAATTAGCCTTCAAAGGCTGTTGTTTAGAAGAACATTTCATCTGTTAAATGTGCTGTAGAGACCTTAGAATATGCAGTTTCCAAGGTCGTAAAAGCGTTCCAGAATGAGCTAACGAGCAGAGCACAGTGGATAGACCATTCTCTTCCCTAGTTTTGACCGTGACAGAGTGTTTTAGTAGGACTTGATAAAACATGAATTGCGAATTTATTGAACGGCTTCAAAAACGTTACTGTACATCTATCTATTCTTACACTAAAATTAAGATTTTGAGTTACGGTTTGGCCTAGAAAATCGGATGTAAAATTTAGCCTTGTCTATATCAGATATAAAGACACATTAGTTTCTTTTGTATTTCCTTCATAAATTATTAATGATTTGGGAATTAAAGTTTAAGTTAAAGACCTCGCCCTATTTTACGTTTCAGCTTTGAATCGGTTCTGTTGTGTTATATAGGAACCGACAGAAATTGCTTTCTACTAATTTTTTATTTTTGCAAATACTCGTTTAGATCCTTTGAACGATTCCACCAATTTTAAAAGTGTTCTGAGTTACCCCTCGTTATTTCAAGGTATCCATGGATCGAGATTCTCTCGTAGAAGGCTACTTTGGTTTGGGGATAGATTACGTTGAAATTCTGGCTTTTCTAATCATGTGCCATGGAATCCATTTAAGTATGAGACAGTAAAAGAGGATCTTACGAGAACGTGGTCTTACTAGAAGAAAACAACAGAACCCTGTAAATGAAATAGTGGATGCCATCGAAAATGAACTTCAAGGAAGCGGTAGATTAATTGGTTATCGCCTAATGCACCAAAAACTTGGTTTGTCCTATGGTCTCGTTGTTGACAGGGAGACGGTGAGGGTTGTGATCAAAGCTTTGGATCCTGAAGGAGTGGAAAGACGCTCGCGACACCGTCTTGTTAGACGCAAATACCACGCTAGTGGGCCGAATTTTATCTGGCATCTTGATGGCTATGACAAGCTTAAGACGAAATCCGCTAGAAAATCGAGCAATTTCAGGTTTTAGTGGACAAAAATCTGGTACCAGAATAATTTTAAGTATTTTACAGTCATTTTTACATTTTCTTAAAGCTAAATACATAAGTAATTGCCTGAAATAACACCGAAAACAATTTCCCACGAGAACGAGAGAAAATAAATTTCAAAGTTAGAGAACTTGTGCAAACACAGGCAAAATTTCATCATCGGTTTTATTTCACCAGTACTTTCAAGTGTTTCATACATTACTTCAACATTCGTTTTCGACGTTTGGTGTTGCTAGAAATGAATTTTTTTTAGAAGATATTTAAAACAGTCATACAGAAGTTTGCAATACGATAAAAATAATCTTGGTAGAAGGTTTTTGTCCACTTGTTACTCGAACTTCCGGTGGATTCCGTCTTAAGCCCTTTGGCTTTTGTATTCATGGAGCCATTGATGGCTATAGTCGTCGCATCATGTGGCTTGAAGTGGATCATTCCAATAATAATCCATCTACCATAGCAAATTACTTTTTAAATTGTGTTCGTAGGATCGGGGGAACCCCAACAATCCTTAGAGGTGATTGTGGTACGGAAAATTGCTACGTTGCAGCTATCCAACGTTTCTTCAGAGAGGGACTTGGAGACCCTTTAGCAGGGGACAACAGTTTTATGTACGGCCGTTCTGTTTCTAATCAAAGAATAGAAGCGTGGTGGAGTATGTTGAGGAAAATGGATACGGACTTCTGGATAAATTATTTCAAGGATTTAAGGGAGATAGGATTATATAATGACGACAATATGTTGCACGTAAACTGCCTCAAGTTTTGCTTCATGCCTTTAATAAGAGAAGAATTATACCGTTATGCAGAGTTATGGAATTTACATCGAATACGACCGCAGTCTTCAAACCCCGATTCCCCATCAGGTCGACCAGATATCTTGTACTTTTTACCGGAACTAAAAGGCAAGGCCAGTCATGCCCATGATGTCACTTTAGATGACATTGAACTTGCAGAGGTTTTCTGTGCTCAAGGTAGAGTGGGCATGGGCGATAATTCCTTCAAAGTCTTTGAAGAACTAGCCAAGATGATAATGGAGGATGAAGGCCTCAGTTCTCCAAGAAACCCAGATGAGGCTTTGCAACTGTATATAGATGTTATTGAACACATTGAGGACATCATGTGAACCTAGTAAAAAACTTATCTAATACTTATCCATAATATGTAAACAAACACTGCACGCTGCATGTAACAGTAACTTCATGTGTTACTCCATGTTATCCATATTGGTTTTGTTCCTTTTATCAAGTTGCTGTTAACGTTGCTAACCACTCTGGTCCGGATTACGTAGGTGCACCCCCCATTCCCCCACCCCCATAAAAAAATGACAACGCTCGGTGGGGCCAAGCGGTCGGAGTGAACTACTTAAAATTCATTCCAGTCGTTTCCAGAGGCCATAATCCTTTGGTGAGCAGCAAGATTCGCGACCTCTGGCTTGTCCAGAAGCGTGTTTCTGGTTGTTTTGGAAACCATTGTTGTGATGTCGTGTGGGTATTGTTCAATTTCTTTTCAATCTTTTGTATTGTCACTTTATGGTCACACTTGTCTGCAGCACCAATTAAGAACTACAAAACCTGAAATCCGCGTTTCGATTTAGTCGATCAATATCATTCATTGTTTAAATCAATACTCCACATTTTATAGGGGTTTCAAATACTGAACACAAAGTTTTATTTAGGTTTAATAACAAGGATCAACAGTAAAGGAACTGGTTAAAATTAGCTAAAATTGAACTTCTGTCATTACAACAACACTCTATAACAGTTGCAGCCTAAGAAAGTTATCAGTTACGTAACAAGTTTCTCAATTAACATCTTTTTCCTTTGCTCTCTTGATTCCTCTCTGCCTTCTTCACTACAACCTGCACTTGGTCTCTTGCTTATCTGGCCAGTAGCAAATGCCCTTAGTGAAAGAATGTCGCCTTGTGCAGCTATTCCAAGCTCCCTTAGATACTCATCAGATGCTAAGGTTATAGCTCTTTCATCCATCTGATAAGATCAAGGTACATACAGTATAAGTATTACAACACCTTAACAGTCTTACCCCTTTTAAAGCAAAAATTACAGATAGAAAAATGAGTTATGCTGGATCTCAGTCAACTCTGTCACTATTATGCTGGTGCTCAAGAGCAAATTTTCTAATAACTGTACTGGTCAGTAACAGAGTTGATTGTCACGCAGCAAAACTCAAGGTTTCCTTAAGAATCTTTTTATTTTTCAATGCAATTATAAGAAGTTCAGGAAGAAGGGGGGAGGGACAGCAAGATTCCTGATATAGCAGCAAAAAAAGTTTTGACCCCCCCTTCCTAACAACAGACTATCATGACCTCTATCCCACAGTGCAAAAAGATCTACAAACCCCATCCCAGGTATTAGCCTCCATCAAAACCCATTATCTTGGCCCCAATATTTTATTGTGGGCAATGATCCTGTAAAAAAGGAAGCCGGCCAAACCTATGCCTATATTTTTCCAGTAAGCCCCTTTCAGAAAAATACCATAATACTCTTTATTGTGCATGTTTAGTGTCAAATTTAGGCTAAAATGTGTTTTGGTTTCCTTGGTTTTTTAGTTCAGGTGGCTACTTAACATTTGTTGCTTTTCCAGTAAAGCCTGCTCATGAAAGAGTATTCTCGGTAGTTTTCTGGAACCATGTAAAATCCTACTTTCTACCTAAAAATGCCCGCAAGCTCATGGAATATAAGAGCCATTCAGATAAACTTTATTACCTTCAAACATAAACTAAGTCAGAATACGTACACTATATAGTACAAGCATTTGAAACTTATAAAAATAATTTCAAATTTAACCCTTTCAATACCAAGACGGCCTTAGAGATTTTACTTTGGCTAATGGCAGACAATTTTACTCGTCAAAGGGAGACGTCTTTGTAGCGAGCAGAAGCTAGACCAATTAGTTAAGCTAGTACAGTAACACAATTAATGTAATACCAGTATTGTAAACAATATACAAATAAAACAACACTGTGCAAGCCATTACAATCACCTTACCTTTTCTTCCTGTATTTTAGTTATGACGCTGTCATCGACTCCTCGTTTCGTGAGGAATGTACAAACCTGAATGAGAGGAAATTTGGTATAATAATAAAGAACTTATCTCCTCATCTAAGTTTAAGGGGACTCTTAAGCTTAAGCTTATACTGTATATGAGCTGAGTAGCTAATAAGGATCAATAATTAAGTTTAACTTGCAAAATCTTTGCCTCAATACTAATTCTGGTTGCTGTCGATTCCTTGCTAATAAAATGGGGTTGCAACTAGTTTAGTCCTAACTTAGCGAAACACATACTTGAATGATTATCTATGTGAAATGGAGCAAGAAACACGATCAAAACTAAAGAAGAGAATGGTCGATCCACTGTGCTCTGCTCGTTAGCTCATTATGGAACGCTTTTACAACCTTGGAACCTGCATATTATCCTAAGGTCTCTACAGCGCATTTAACAGATGAAATGTTCTTATGTTCTAAAAAAAAGATTTCACGCCTTTGACGGCTAATTTGAATTTAAATGCAATTAATCTTACCTCGTCAGTGTTCGCCATCATGATGAATAGCTGTAACTGAAGCAGTTTTCGCACGTGTTTGTTGCGCAAAGCCTGGTGTCCAGTCTAACTAAGTGTCGATCGACTGTTATAAGTGTCGATCGACACTGAGTTATAAGTGTCGATGGACAGTTATAAGTGTCGATCGACTGTTATAAGTGTCGATCGACAGTTATAAGTGTCGATCGACTGTTATAAGTGTCGATCGACAGTTATAAGTGTCGATCGACTGTTATAAGTGTCGATCGACTGTTATAATTGTCGATCGACAGTTACAAGTGTCGATCGACAGTTATTCTTTTCGACACATATAAGTGTCGATCGACAGTTATAAGTGTCGATCGACAGTTATTAA
>JAEMWC010000671.1:247500-405000 GCA_016490735.1 Pachyseris speciosa
AGCTATGTCTGAAACTTTTGCAAATAACTCAACTTCGAATTCCCTGCTGTCTTCCTATCGAGGTGTCCCCACATTTCAGGAAGCTGTTGGCCAAATCAGTGACGAAAACTGCAGCAAACAACTTGATTTTCTCTTTTGGATTATTAACGGCGTCATCGGAGGTGTCATTCTGCTTGGGAATTCTTTGACTTGCGCTGCATTTCTTCGCTTTGAGAATCTCAGACGGAGCTACATGAACATGTTTCTCCTGAGTCTAGCGGTTTGCGATGTTCTCATGGCTATTCTAGTCACCCCGGGGTATGCTGCCTTTTGCACCGGATGTATGTACAGCCTGAGCGAACTTTGTTGGGTATTTGAGGGCGGCAAAGATATCTGTTTCCTAAACTCTACGTTCAATTTACTCGCCATCTCTTACGATCGGCATTTGGCGATTTTTCAGCCGCTCTACTATCAGACGCGAATGACGCAGAAAAAAATTCGTCTGATCCTCTCCGCAGTTTGGATCGCGCCCGTGTGCCTTGCATTGGTTAGGAATATATGGTCTCACTCGCAACCGAGCGATGTGGTTGAGGAATGGAACAGAGTTTACTCTTACTCTCTTCTTTTGGTGTTCGTCATAGTCCCAGTCGTTGTTGTCAGCATAATCAACAGCGCAATTGTTACCGCCATTAAGAGACAAAGTCGAAAAGTCACAACTTTCAACTCCCGGAGGAATTGGAAACAAGCCCTGCAACTGCGCAAGGGCACTCTTTCGTGCGTGCTAGTAGTCGTAACATTTGTGATCTGCTGGCTGCCGAGAGCTTTTTATTTTCTCTTTTACCTTTTCAATCGTCCGGATTTAGTAACCCCGATACTTCTTAAAATGTCGGTGACTTTTCTCCTGTTTCAGTCCTCGACAAATCCACTTATTTATTCTTTCTACAGAAGGGAGTTCCGGCAAGCTATCAAAGTTTTAATCAAATGTCAGTAAGACGCCAGTTGTGTAAGCAGTTTTATTGAACGGTTGCGTCACTCAGAGAAGTTATGTCAGTCATACGTGTGAAATTTGAAGCAATATATCAAAGAAGCTTCGGTGTATATTGAATCATTTTCTCGTTGTTACATTTATAAGAGTTACAGCTTTTGTGTTTGATCTTTTACATGAACTCGATTAAAAAAAATCCTTAACCCATATACAAGTTAGAGAAGATGAATTTTTGTTTGTGCTTGTAATTAGAAAACTGGAAAACTGGAAAACTGTTCTGTAACTGTAACGACAGGTTTCGAAGAGATTGACAACTTTTATTTTCCACCTGCGAAATGTTGACCAACTGACGAAAGACCGACCGGCACAGCATGGCGATTGTTTACACGTAGCCTTGAAGATTTGCCCTGAACATGAGTGAGAAAAATGATTTGGGGGTGTCAGTTAACAGCAATAACTGGGGAATTTGAGAAAAGACGAAAGCAACGTCAACGAAAACATCATTTCAAAATACAAATTCACCTTGTTGTGATTTCGCGGTTATTCCGGCTCGTTTAACTTGTACAATGTGGGCTAACTATCTAGGAAATAGATTAGAGAAAAAAATCCCAACAAGGTGAATTTGTATTTTGAAATAATGTTTTCGTTGCCGTTGCTTTCGTCTTTTCTCAATTTCCTATGACGCGCCAAAACGGACAAAAATACTTCCTTGATATATATAAGACTTCTTCTTAATATATTTGTTTCATATAGATATAACTCGATGTAGAAATATCCAACTTGTTTCCAAATAAACACAACATCTTGTAAATATATAAAACTTCTTTTGAATATTTATACAACTTGAGGCACACATACAAAACTTGTATTTGACTTGGTTCACACAAATAGGACTTGTCAGCTCTGCGCGCCGCAAAAATAAAACTTCTTATCGATTAGATTATTGCAAATCGATACCACAAGTAGTATCCAGTCTTCTGGAAAAAAATGTCTGCCGCCAAATCAACATGCCAGACGAAGGAGTTGTCAGTCAAGGAAGACCAACTGAAGAGTTTTGCAAGACTGATAGTCATCGTTATTAACATCGTAGGAAAAAGGTAAACAAGTTCACTTCCACGCTGGCGAAAAAAATCTAGAAATATTGCTCTGAGATATCGAAGAGCCCTCATCCACCGATCGAAGTACTATGAAACGAAACTTTTTAACTTCTAATGAATTGAACGATTTGACAAAATCAAAACGCATTTCTTTTCTTGAAAGTCAACTACAACTCTTGCGGAGTACTTCGAAAGAGGTCTTAAATTGTCGAACGAAATGTTCATTGAAAGCTGTAGAGCTTTATCGGTCGCAGATCTATGTCACGTGCTAGGCGACCAGAATTATTGCGATCTTTTCATTCGATCATGTTTCTCGCCACAACATTCGGTGGATTTTGAAGGTTCTTCGATGTCTCAGAGCAATGTTTCTAGATTTCTTCGCCAGCGTGGAAGTAAACATTGTTTACCTTTTTCCTACGATGTTAACAACATTAACTATCAGTCTTGCAAAACGCTTGAGTTGGTCTTCGTTGACTGACAACTCTGACAACATGTTGATTTTGCGGCATTGTTTTCCAGGGTTTACCTAAAATATGGAATCCGGAATCCGGAATCCAGAATCCGCAATAAGGAATACGGAATCTAGAAACTGTAATTAATAATTAATAAGAGGGTTAAAAGAACCGAAGAAGACGATAGATGTCTTACAGGAGGAGGTGGGTGACAGGACTGAATTCTTAGTCTGGAACTTGGTTTGTTCTTTCCAGTTGAGGCGATGTGAAGGGACATAGGGATAACTATTAAGAAAGACCGTATGCGGGATCATTAAATGCAGCTTAACGAGCTGACCCGCGAGATTTTACACAAGCCTCGTACATTTTTAACCTTAAAGTGCCTATGAAGCGAAATTTGTTTCTTGCTAATTTTAAAGTTTACCCCTAAAAACGTAAGAATCTCAAAATTTGAGGTGCTTGGGATTAAAATTGTTGATTTTACGAGCGTTTGAAGTTGGGCTATTTTGCCTTTAAAAATGGTCAGGGGTCTGGGTCGTGTTTATTCGCGAAATTCTATGATGTGACGTCATTTTGGGTACAAAAATGTGTTTGCGCTTATGAATTATAGTGAAATAGTTGGAATACTTGTCCCCAAAATTACGTCACAGCTATTGTCACGTGTCTTTTTGGCCGCGCGATTCAAATGCCATTTTTGAGGGCAAAATAGCCCAATTTCAAACGCTTGTATAATCGCCGATTTTAATCAAGAGCACCTCAAATTTTGGAATGTTGAGTCTTATGGATTAAACTTTAAAATTAGCGAGAAACAAATTTCGCTTCATGGGCACTTTAAGAAACAAACAGGCCCATACAGTGCGGCCCTCGCTGCAAAAACGGAGTGAGAGCCTTGCTATTGGGTAGAGTTAACCTCACTGTTAGGCCTGACGGAGTCCTCAGTTGTTGTAGATATCCTTAACCTATCAGAAGTGGAGAGCAGCGGATTTCACGTGCTCGAGGTTCCTATCTTAAAGTTTTAAGGTATATTGGGCACCATACTAACTTAGGTTTCAGCAATTGGTTTCAGCAAAGGAGCGACTCTTGGAAAGCCCCTCGAAAAAAAGAACAAACGAAAGCACTAAAACAATCCTCACCCAGCCCCCATAGCTATCATTTCCAGGTGGGGCATTTATAAACGTCCTTTTTTTTTTTTGGTAATAAATAATTTTTTTGTCTTCTTTTTTTCTCCAATTGATCTCTCGGATTATATTTATTTCGTGTTAGTTTCTTTTTTCTGTATATTTTAAGTTTTTTTTTAAAATTGAGTTTTCTTCGTTTTTTGGAGATGTTCCGGAATGTGCCGGGATGTTCCGGAATGTCTCATATTCCTCGTTTTATCGACGGCCACTCGGCAACCTGAATGTACGTACCGATACAAAACCCAAACATTCCGGCATGGAGCAACAGACAATGACCAATCAGGCGTAAAGGCGTGCCCACACGCAATTAAGTCAAAATATGCAGTGATTTTTCTCTGCTTTTTGGTCACGTAGCGTTCAAAATAATAAGCAAAAAATAGCTCTTGTTTTATAAAGATCAAGCTCAAATGAATAATAAAACATTGAAAACGGAAAAAAAAGTTGATCGAAATAAAAAAAGGTTGATCGAAAATCGAAAGTTGTTCAAAAAGTTGCCGTCAACTTGTAGACAGGCCTAACACTTTTCATCGACAAAAAGAAGAGAAGGCGCTTTTAATTAAAATGATTTGATTTTAAAATGTTCAAAATGCACAATACATTGATTAGTATCGTTGTGGTGTGATTGAAAGCCGTGTCTTTAAAGGAATCAGTGGTTTATTAAAGGCAAAACCAAAGTATTAAAATGTTGGATATACCTCACAAATTAATGTGATTTGGTAAGCTGAAGCCACTCTAAAGGCACTAAGGCCACATGGTAGCGGGCATTATCCCTTAAATCTACCAAAGCAAAGATTGAGCCCAAGCATTAGCAGCCATGGACAGCTGTTTCTGTTGTTGCCCTAGATTAAAACTTCATGGGCTTGATTGCTCCAAAACTCAGGCTAAGGTTCTAAGTCATATAATTTGTTGACCATATTATTACCCAATCGACTTCAACCTTTGTCAAAATTTCTTTATATTCCGTATTCAGGATTCCATGTTTTAGGGAAACCCGTTTTCCAGAAGCCTGGATACTACCTGTGGTATCGATTTGCACTAATCTAATCGATAAGAAGTTTTATTTTTGCGGCGCGCCGAGCTGACAAGTCCTATTTGTGTGAGCCAAGTCAAATATTTGAAACAAGTTTTGTATGTGTGCCTCAAGTTGTATAAATATTCAAAAGAAGTTTTATATATTTACAAGATGTTGTGTTCATTTAAAAACAAGTTGGATATTTCTACATCGAGTTATATCTATATGAAACAAGTATTATATATTAAGAAGAAGTCTTATATATATCAAGGAAGTATTTTTGTCCGTTTTGGCGCGTCATAATTTCCCGCAGTCCATCACTTTGTCTCTTTTCAACCTAAAATACCAAACTTGGTCAAATGGCCAATCTCAACGTTATCTTGATGTAATGGTGTCAATTTATTGATTACTTAAAATTTGAAGCTCGTCCCAGTTCCCAACGTAACTCCGAAATGGCCAATAAGTTAGAACAATCCCGTTACATATTTTGGTACTTTTCATTGCCTCCCTGCACACGAGATGAATTTTTCCTTTTCTTAACTTTTTTTGCGATTGTAACGGGATTGTTCCAGCCCATTGGCCATTTATGATGGTTTTGAGGGACGCAACCTCAAAATTAGAGACGTTTGTATGGATTTTGAACTATGTTCTAAAGTCCATAACTTGGTCTCTTTTGAATACAAAATCATCAAACTTGGTCAAATGGCCAATCTCAACAATCAAACTCGCCCCAGTTCCCTGCGCAACTCTGGAATGGCCAATTAAAGGGACACAGTCACCGTTGAGACCGCGCTTGCCTGGACACTAGTTTTGTCACTTTTGAAAAAGGTTACCTCAACCCGAAATCAAAGTTACGCGTCGTAGACATCCACAAAATCCGCTTCAATTGTGCTTTGTGGTTCTTTTGATCTTCGATCTTTTACTCAAAACCTGTTCCTGAATATTCTTTTACTCATATTTTAAAATTATTTCATTGTATTTGGCTAAAACGGATTGAATCAAGTATTCAATGTTACATGGACAGAAGAGGAGGGAAACGTGAAGGCGCCGGGCGGAAGAAATCGCCTGCGTTAAAGAAAATAACGAGAGAGATCAATCAAAAACACTGGAGAGCCATATTTGGAAAATCGGGTCTTCTCAAGCTGGAGAAAGATTCGTGCGGATGGAAACTTTGACAACGATTCGGACTTCGCTTCATGGCTGCTCGGTTTGGAGCTCGGACGAAGGCAAGAAAATGAGTGAGTCAAAGTACCAGCTCGTTGTGTATTTTAGAAGGATGTGTGATATTTATACTGGACAGAAATGTTTGAAAATCTCTTCCTTTTTTGTAGATTGAATGAGATGGAAGAGACTCACAGACCAGCGAAAAAGCATATAAAAGCAAAGTATCCGATTGAAATCAGAGTGTTTCTCACCTCCGCTGATTCTTCGACTGCTTCGACTTCGAACATTTTGCTTGCCATAGACGTTTCGCCTTCCCTGAACATGTCCATCGGTTAATTATCCGTGGTATTAAAGAAAATTAGTGCTCTGGTATAAATTACGCTCTATAAGAACTATGTCGATTTGCATTTACTTCGATTCAAGAGGTTTGAAGATTTGCCGACGGGATGCGCATCTCACTTTTGGATTCGCGCGCGTGCTGTTGTGATATGCAAATTAGCTGAGAAATGGTATCTAATGCACATGCGCACCAGCTAAACCTTCTTGTGTTGAATAAAGGGATTAGTTTCTAAAGAAACTGTGGTGCTGCGTCGGTGGGGGAGTGAAACACGAAAATTTGGTTTATCAACGGAGTTGATAATGTAAATTGACCACCGTACAGGGATTCGATTAGCTGACGTTTCGAGCGTTAGCCCTTCGTTGGAGCGATTCGCTCCGACGAAGGGCTAACGCTCGAAACGTCAGCTAATCGAATCCCTGTACGGTGGTCAATTTACATTATCAACTCCGTTGATAAACCAAATCTTCTTGTGTTGATCTTGCCGTCGTTGTTGCTTAGTGTCGGCTCGTTTGGGATTGGAATCTAAAATGAATGTTGACGTCAGCGAACAAGTTGCCTTTAAACTCGTTCTACGGCCCTCTCTTTTCCAATAAACAATACAGGAGAAGGGAAGCACAAGACACAAGTAGCCAGGCAAAAGAGAATACGCACACGTTTTAAATAGCAGTAAACGCGTAGTTTATTAGCAAATAGAGTAGGACTGCCTATGATTAGCTATCCGACAATGCGATAGACCGTTTCTTACAATCAATATTTATTTTGTTTGGGTTGTTACAAATTTTAATATCGAAGAATATAAATATACAAAGGTACAAAATAAATACGAAAGAAGTTCAAGTTTTTGGAAGCCACTTCTTACAAATATCTGCGGTTAAAAAATTTGCCACTGGAAATAGTTATTCATTTCTATGTTCTTCACGTCAGGGTTTTAAGTGAGATGAATACTTGCGACTGCGATTCACAAGTTCGATTAACGAGCACAGAAAATCGGATACTTCACAAGCAGAGGAAAGAGTACGTAGTACAGGAGTTCAGAAAATTACGGAAAAATAAGTGATATGATAAGAACAACCGTTTAAGCCCCCGAAACACGATGAGCACCAAAGTTCCCCTTACAACACCAACCCTTGATCAAGCATACGGCGCATGGAAATGAAACAAATACTTACCATAGGGGTAGGTTTGATTTTTAGACAAATTCTCTCAACTTATCCCATGACAAATCAGAGAAATTAGTGGAGAGAATCTGCGCGTTAAGCTAGGGGCTTAAAAGATTCGAACTATGCTGAGCACACACTGTACAAAGAAACATGCAAACTTTCAAGTAAACAGCGAAAAAACAATCAACAGTTGGTCTCGAACATTCTTCAGACAACGAAGTTATCACGAAAAGAAAACCTACCAAACCGACGGGATACTGGACACCAAATCAGACCAATCTGAAGCCGAAATTTATAATTCCCGCTGGCATTCGCTTCTAGATTAACTCTGGCGCAAGCATATATCTATAATATTTAACTCTTCGACTCAGTAAAACAGAGCGCATTGTGCACGTGCAGGAAGTCCGCACAACGTCACTCAACTAAAAAAGAAAAGAAAAGCAAAGATTTAAATGCTGTTTATGTCTACTTTCTTTCTATCTACGACGAAGATTACTAAGCTGTAACATGAAGTCTGGTGCGCGGTTTATATTATAATCGGATGAGTTACATGAAAAAATATTCCTTTGGAGGGCGGGTCACTACACTGATGAATTCAGTTCTCGCCAAATTTAATCTGTCAACTAAATCTCGCCATCTTGGTCGGAATTTCTAGAAGAAGAAAAACAAAGATGGTGTTACCAGGAGATACTCGGAATGAGAGCTTGCCTGACAACATCCTCCTTATTATGGTAAAGGGTGTACCTTCCCTGCTAGCAGAGGTCTCTGGCGGCGAGAAAGGAGAGAGACCTCTGCCGGTGCCTGACGAGTTCTTCGTCCACATTCTGACGGGAGCAACCATTACACAGGAATGCGCTTGCTCTGTTTGTATTACCTGTTGAAAACTTCTGAGCCCACTGTACTACAAAACGGCGTCTTTGACTGAAAGCAAAACGCACTACGCACTTCGATCGAGCTATTATTGCGTTCTTGAACAAACGCGATACATTCGTGTGCCTTCCCACAGGATACGGAAAATCTTTCGGTGTCAGGTTCGCGCTGCGCGTTTTGCTGGCGCTTTTAGTTAGTGCACGGCGAAGAAAACTTCGAAACATTCGAAACCGAAAAATTCGAAGCCGCGAGATCAATGGTGAGATGTTTTCTCTCTCTCGGCACCAGTCCTCAGTCGCGGCTTTGTAGCTCGCGAAATTTTTCTCTGTCGCGCACGAACTAAAACCGCCAGCTACGCAGGCGGACTACGCACGCTAGTACAATTGTGAAGCACGTAAAATTTAAGACTGGCGCTAACCTTCACCGGGAAATCCCGGAAATTCTCCGTTCCTCATGTGACTTGCATAAGCAGCGTTAAACAACTCCTGCTGACGTAACATACCACCGTAACTCATCATGCGATCAGGGGGACCTCCAGCCATCATGGAGTCCATTGATGTTGCCGCCGCTAACTGCTGCCTCCGCTGCTGTTCGAGGAAGTACATCTGTTCCCTAGACATTGGTTCCCGGGACCCGGGAAGTCCCGAGGGAAACCTGCGATAATGCACGGAGTTCAGGTCCACAAATTGTGAATTGCCCCCGGCGGCATATTTGGGTTTTCCATGTTCCGCTGGTGTGCCATGGCGGATAAATTCGGACGGTATTGAAGAGGAGGTATCATGTTCGAAGGGCGTTTGCTGCCGTACAAATAAGCACTCATGTCTCCCCGCGCGCCAGGTTAAATCTTTCATGGTTTTCTTCAGGACTGCGCAGGTAGTTACCCGCCATCATGTTTTCTCGCATCCTTTCGCGGTTGGCTGCGTCTAGATTTAAGTACTGGCTTCGGCTTTCCGTGGGGCCCCCCTGAGATGGGCTCATTCCCTTCAACATGGACGTAAAAGGCAGCCGACTGTTCTTATTGGGTGCTGGCTTCTCAATATCTGCCGTAGATGGCGGACCTACGTCGTTAAGCTCTTGAAGAAAGCTCCCAGGTGTGACAGAGTCGAGCTGCAAATCAGGCCAGCCCTTGTAAGGCCCCCCCCTCTGGCCACCCTCCTTAGCATGTCTGTTCATGTCATCCGGTATCCGCTGACCAACAGTGTCTGTTTTCGCAGGCTCTAAATGCCCGTTCTCTGATGCACTCTTTAATGTTCTATCGTTTGACTGTCTCTCCTCCGATTCGCTCTCGCTGGTCTCTCGTATCGGTTTAAGCTCCGGTATTTTCTTGTATGTACTAAAGTCAGAAGGAGCATTGTGAGGTGTTTTCTTAATCACACTCTCCGCAACGTTACCTAAATGTTTTCTTTCATTAAATTTCATCCCAAATGCATGTTCATAAGAATCGAGCCGACGCTGCTCTCCATACGGCCCTGCCCTCTCTAAGTTCTCACTGGGTGTCATTCCATAAGGTTTTCGGCCACGTGCATTTTCGTACGAGGCCCGTCCTGCAATGTTCTCAAAAGGCGCTTTACCAGGCACCCTGCCAAATGGCTCGTCCGACGGAGTGAGCCGATCTCTGGTCTCTGGTGACCTCATAACCGGTCGAGCAGAAGCAGGAGGCATACTGTGGGCAGCCTGGAGTGCGATGGTACTCTGTGGCGCACTATGAGCAGGTGCCTCATCTTGATGATGTTGCTCATCACGTGATGCACCGCTTAGTATGTGACTGATAGAGAGTGTGGCGGGAACTCTGCTCCTTGGTTGCTGTATGCCTTCTCCGCTCGTCTCCTCTCTGCCATTAGTTTGGTCATCTTTTGGCTCCTCTAGTTCATCATCATCGTCGCTGCCGCTTGAATTTTCAGCAAGCTGTTGGCCGCCCGCGAAATTCGGTCCTTGATCCTTTGATGACTCGGGCTGATTTCTGAACTTGCCTGAAAATACACGACATAAATAATTAGCAGTTTTGATCGTCTTTCCCCATCAAAACCAGAAATAAAATGGTATTGAATCCACAACGAATTTTCTGTTGCACAACAAAGGGAAAGAGTTTCAGTATTCTCTCAAGCAATTCAGAGACAGCAGCCCGAGTTAAAAGAAGGCGTACAGAAACAAAGCAAACGTATGAGCGACACAACGAATGACTAAATGAACACCTCAGGTGCTGCTTTTCCTGTGCTAAAAGAAAAACAGGAAAAAATTTTGTGCGGGCTCTACTTTGTGGGTCCACTGGAATATTTTCCAAACAAAACTATAGATTTCAAACTATCTGAGTTACACTCTCTCTAGATAAGAACATTAGCAAGGATTTTGTTTGATGTAAGAAGCGATGTGAGTAACGTGACACTACCTTCGTCCCGGAATGGTCCTTCAGTGGATGGAACTCTCTGAGAGGCACCCTCAGGCGTCCGTCGGTCTACACGCCAAGGCTCCCTCCCAGGTACCATACTGGGTTGCCCGTATGGAGCGGTGCTGGGGGCACCATATGGCATGCCACCATTTCGTGGATAGCCAAGGAATGCCTGATTAAAGGTCTGGGATCTGTAGTAGGGTGGGACTCCATGGGGCTGTTGAGGTTGACGCCCCCTCTCTGTTCCTCCAGTCACTGATGGGGGTGTGGGCTCCCCTGAAGAGAAAAATGTCAAATATTGACGAGTTAGTTTCTTACGAAAATGACACTCAACAATAATGAATGTCTTGCCGTTGAGGCTGTTTGCTTCCTGGGTTCACAAATACTTTTACACAGTGAGGTAAACTTTAAGTTGGGTTTTGAGCATAGGTGGCCCATAAAGTCGTACCTTAACCCGCTTTTCGTAGCAAGAAGAAACTCATTAAAAATTTCCCTGGATGGGATGCTAGGCCATCACAGGACCAGTCCCAACAGTTCTGTTCTCTTGTTGTTGACATAAATTTACAAAAAAACTCATAAGAAAACGACAAACCCCTTCAGTCACTGAAAATGTGAATATGGGGAGGGGGCTCCCTATATTGGCCTTTATACCATGCCATAGAAAATACAGCCAATCAGAATGCAGGAAAGCTGTTGTATATTCGTCAGTATTCCATCGAACCTTCCTATCGATCATTGCAATGCAACGGTATCACATCCAACCTTCCCATCGTGCTTTGAGATTCCCGCTCATGCTGTCCTTGCTGGCCACTGTATTTTCTATGGCATGGTATAAAATAGTTATGCAACCCTTTCTCATGGTATACCTTGGAATATCCCACTCATCACTTGTATTTTCTTTGCATACACACTCGCCTAAAGGCTCGTGTGTATACCAAGAAAATGCAAGTGACTCGTGGGATATTCCACGGTATACCAATTGAAAGGGTTGCATAACAAGTATATACAAGGAGGCTCCGCCCGAAAGGGGTACCTTATTTAAGGGGATTTCACAAGTCGAAGTATGTGAAAGGGTAGGGGAATCTGTCAATTAGGTATTGAAAAGGGCCTTTCATTAAAATATTTCGAACACACGTACCTTATGACTGTACTGTTTTAATTTATTGAACGCTATACATGAAAAAAGCATGAAGACTTCTTGTTTTAGGTACACCAAAGGGGTACCATTTGTCAATGGAAGGTATACGAAAGGGGTACCTTTTCTGTCAAAATTGGTATTTAAAAGGGTAAGGGGTCAGACCTCGGAGCGGAGCCTCCCCATATTAAATTTTCTTTAGTACCCCCCACCCGTGTATGTACAAGGTCAAGGACAGCCTGTGCAACTGCATTTGACTCAAGATGAGTGCTTTGCAAGTTACTTTTGTAAGATGGCTCAGGGTAACAATACAACATAACTGATAACTGCAAGTAGAATACTGGTCATCTTAAACAACGTTGTCTGTATTAAATACACTTCCTTGACAGCCCTGTTCCAGTAAGAAAAGGGTCTCTGTTATAAAAAGCCAATATGACTATTGTTAATATGACTACTTTATTGACCCAGCAAATTCAAAGGTTAACTTAAAAAAAAGACTTGGAGAGACCCACATCTCTAGACCCCTTAAAATTCTTCACTGAACCCCGCCTTAAAAAGTTAACAGGCACACTGTTTTTACGTTAAGGTATTCAGCTCACCTAATGTTGAAACAGGGACTGTTTGTTGAGGCGACATTTGCTTTGCTTGCTCCATCTGATTAGGACTGTTTATGTCATTTTCTCGCTGCCCCATCTCCACATTCCCACCAGCCCCTGGCATGCCATAAGGAAATGGCATTCTTCCAGCCATGCGCTGTGGCGGGAAATGGGATGACTGAGGTGGCTGACCCATCTGTCCCATGGGATTACCCTGTGGATATCTAAACCGGTTAAACTGCTGTCCTGGCTGCGACATGCCAAATCTGCTAAAGGCTGCTGGATTAAAAGCGTTCTGATAGAACTGTGGGGGGTATAGGGGTCTGCCATCAGGAGCAAAATGAGGGGGACCTGGGAATGGCATCCTTGAAGGATGATGGGAAGGCATCATGCTACCATTGGCCATGCTGTTGGGTAGCATGCGGTTTGAAAACATTGGCTGCATGTTCGAGGGAGCCATATTTGATGCAAAATGGCGTTCATCTGTTTGAGAAGCACTTCGGAACACCTCCGGTCCAGCCCCCATTTCACCACGCCTCTTTTTATCCTTTTTGCTTTTCCGTGCGAGTTCTTCTTCAAAGTCCTCATCACTGTTATCGTCATCTTCAGGAAAGTGCTTCTTTAACTGACGATTGAAGGCTGCCTCCAGGCTGTTGGCCATTTTTGTGTACACTTCATGGAAAAAAGAAAAAAAAATTACAAATCTAGTTACGGTACTAAACCCCATCATTGAATGAAGTGGTTTGGTGGTCATCAATCTTATGAAAACAGCATTGGAGTTACTTTGTTTCTGACAATTACAGTATATCAAGGCAAAAGAACCCAACAACAGCCTTTTAGAAGAAGGCTAAACTTTCAAAAATTTGATTTCCAAATAAATTAAAGAAAAGAAGCCATTTGCAAGATACCAAAGTTTTCAAAGAAACTTTAGATTTTCAGTGCACAGTTTGATAATTTATAGACTTAGCAAACGCAATGCAATACAATACATTTTATCATTTCTCCCAAAATGCGTTTTTCAGAATTAATTTACATTGAATAAAAGAAATAGGATAAGCTGAAAATGCTTACATTCATATTAAAAACACAAAAATAATTATAAACCTTAAATTAAATCAACCACTTACATTATCATCACATCCTACTTGATTTACAATCGTCCTACTCACCATACTTCTTACCCCACAGAAATTTCAGCCCTGCTGATCCCTCTTACAATTAGGGCCACCCAAAGATTTTTCAACACTTGCTAACTGGTGGGGTATATTCAACATTATTATATGATGGAGCCATCTTGACTGCTCAGGATAGCCCGTTCGTCCCACGTTTTACTGTCTTCTAATAGCATCCTTTGAGTTATATACTAAATCGTTTATTGACCAAGCTTGTTCAGTCAAGATCGCAGGATATTGGCCTCATTCTTTTTTTGTGTGTTTATGGACCAAGATGAAAAAAAGAACTTGGCCAATATCCCGCCATCTTGACCTCACGTTTGGCCAATAACCGATATTATTTTATCAGCCTCACGGAAAAAAGGAAATGACCCTTCAGGGTATAAAAAGGAAGGGCAATTTTCAAGCAGTCAAGGGATATTTGATTAATTACAACCAAGGTGAATTAATGTTCACATACCCCCATTGTTATCTAAAAATACTGTAACCTTTGTAACATAATATTCCACTAGTACATGGTATTTATCTCTGAATAGTACACTCAAACAAAGCAAAAATTTGTAATAACACGTCACAAAACGTCAACTTACTGCTGTCTGTACCATTGTATTCCAAGCAGTTTTCAAACATTAGCTTCATATCTGCATTGAACTGAAAACAACAGAAAATAACTCAATGTATTGCAGAGGTTGTGGGTTCAATTCCCATACAAGCCAGAATTTTTTTTTCACATGTTCATAATTCTTTCTCCATATGCATATGCACTGGATCTACACACCCAGTTATAACAACCACAGCATTTGATTCCTTTGTTAGGAAACCTTACTGAAAGCTCCAAAAGAGAAGCATGATGCTTGTGTTACATTTTGCGCATGATTTGCAGTCTTGGTAGACTGGATCAACTTTAAGTGTAACAGCCCTCTTTGAATCTATCTGTTCCATTTATTTTTAAAAGCAAGTTACTCCTCTTCTGTACGTATCTAGATCTTTGTTAATCTTTCATAGTATCTAGATGATTAAAAATTTGCTTTTTCATTTGGCCATTTCACAATTGTAAATTTTGGGGTTGAACCAAGCATTATACACTGGTCAGTGGATGCACAAAATATTTAACAGTCTGAATTGAAAATTGAGTACACGATCACCACAGCAAAAAAACTTGATGTTTAAACAAATTCTCTTGGCTGGTGACATAAGAAACAATATACACAATAGAGCGTAATATTCACATGTAAAAGACAATTGCTGTTCTGGTTTAATAGACTACAGTGCTTAGTAAACTTGTTGTGGGAGAAGTTTCATCCTTGGATAAGTTTTATCTTGGTGCCTTGTATTTTGCGTCTTAGTGTTTACACAATCCCCAGGGACTGTGTTCATCCTGGGATTATTTCATCCCTGTTGTCGACACCTGGATGAAATGTCAACCCAGAATGAAATGTAAGGAAAAATTCTATAAACAGTCTTCCCAAGTTAACTAGAAGTAACAATTTAATCATGGGGCAAGACTAGTTTTGGTCACCCTTGGAAGAAGCCGAAAACAGCAGACTAAACCAAACATTTATCCCTGACCACGAGTAAAGTCATTCTGGGAAGACCTCACAACACCCGTAGTTACCTCATTTAAGGTTTTGTATTTGCTGTCATCAAGCTTTTGTTCAATGGTTGACAAATCCATTGGCTCCTGACAAAAAAGAAGAATCACTCTTGCAATCAGATGAATGCATAAAGGACACCACCTTGAATCTCATTATTTAATTGGAAACAAAATAAAACTTAAAAAAAAATGTAGTAAGGTACATGTACATTTGTAGTTGTGATCTCTCACCTCTATTATTTCATAGTACTGAGGAGCATAAGATTCTTCTACTGGCTCCAAAAATGGCCAAGCATTGTTATGCTTTTTGAGGGCATCCAAAACTAATTACAAAAAATAAAATATATTAATCATCCATAAGTACAGCTGTATCACAAAATAATATAGTAGGACTTGAATAGTGGTTAAAAACAATATTATTTTATCATGGTCTGAAAAATTGCCCGAATGCAAATAATATAAATTATTTTGACTTGATTGTGTTTATATGAGAAGGTGGGCTCAAACATAACCAAAATTGATAGCTGAGTTAATCTTTTGTCTCACGATTGAGTCACAAAGATGTGGATTGCGACGTTTCAATCGCTATACTGCTAGTCTTCATCATCGCCTGATGAAGACCAGCAGTATAGCGGTCGAAACGTCACGATCCACATCTTTGCGACTCAATAGTGAGACAAAAGATTAACTCAGCTATCATTTGAAACCATGATGAACACCTTTCATAATAATAACCAAAATTTTATGAAGAAATAAGGCATGAGCCAAGCCAGCCTGGTAAAGCAGGCCAACCCACCTAACCGGACTGGAAAACCTCATATAAACAGGCCCTAAGGTTTCAACAAACATTTACCATCTCGTACATGATTCAAAGCCTACTGAAGACACTGCTGGATGTACAGGCATGTACATGTACATGCAGAGTAATCAACAGCTTTTAAGCTGTGGACTCTTGGCAACACAAGTATTACAATTTACCTTTATACATTCCAGTGTAAAGGTCTTCAACAACCTTAACCCACAAACACCTTTCAAAACATTTAATACATGTTTCAAACCTACTTAAGTCACTGCTGGATGGACTGGCATGTATCTAGTAATCAAAAGCTTTGAAGCAGTGGACTGTTGGCAACACATACATGTACAGTGCATTATTATAACTAATGCAGTTGTTCTTGTTACCTTTATACATTCCAGTGTACAAGTCTTCATCTCTGTCCTCAAGGCCTTCAATGTCTTCCTCTACTTGTTTAGTTCGTGAACTGGGTCTCTTTCCTTCATCATTTTCCGGATTTTCTTCTTCTTTGCCAAGGCTCATTTTCAATTCCTCAGGGACAAATTCACCATTGGCCATCAACCATTGCCGTTCTTCCCGCATGCGTGCACGCCTGGCTCTCTCTGAAGAACAGAAACATTTTAAGTGTTATTTGTATTGGAACCCTCTGGGAAGTGTCCAAAGCTAGGGATTTTGCCATCCATATGCAGCTGATTTGGATAGGCATTTATTGAAAAATCTATAACTTAAAGATAAACCAGGCAGACTACAGGACCTGTTAGTTCTGAAAGCCAAACAAAATTAATGTCTCAATAGGCCCTTTGCACGTGACCTTGTCAATCATAAAAAAAATGGTTGTGGTACAAAATAGAAATGGAATTAAGAGCACAAAGAAATTAGTAAGACTGCCGATTTTGAACCCATTGACATTTTGGTGAGAGATTTTAGAGTGGTATGAATGTTTAAAAAATTTAAAAGAATTGTATGCTGGATGTCAAAGCTTGCCATCCAGAAGCTTTTTTCCATAGAAGTCTCAGTGAATTTTTTAAGCTTTAAAATCACAATAAAATCACCTTAGTATTTTAATGTCAGTGGCATCAAAATTGGAAGTCTTAATAATTTCATCTCGCTCTTTTTCTGGCATTTACAGTATTTTGTACCACAACAATTTTCTTCTTATCGACAAGGTCATGTGACACAGTCATGCAAACGGCCTATTATAAAAGATGCCTCCTGGCAAAGCCCCAGAGTATTAATTTAAGTGGCCAATGTGAATTCCTAATTTGAGAATTGGAGGACAATGTCTAATGACTAAACAAGAAGTGGATACACAAACAAGTAAATTTCAGCACAGAGATTTTATTTTTGGTAAGCAGTAATTCAGTGTTTTACCAGCAGTACGGCTGTGAAATTTCTAACAAGGATAACAGAGGCCTTCCAAGGGGTGGTCTGGTGTCGCTTTGTCGTTCGTTTACAACTCTGTCTGTCGCATGTTTTGTTAGGGACAAATGTTGTTCGTTTACGACTCTGTCTGTCGCATGTTTTGTTAGGGACAAATGTCGCTGTCACAAAGAAAACAAAGACAAATGAAATTAAGTGAATTGTCATTGTCGCAAACTGCCGCGCGTTTTTTCAATTTCAGTCGGTTGTCGGTGTTTTGGGAGAAGATTGTAGCCTGTTTTCGGAACCATGTCGCTTGTCGCCTCTACCCGTTGAAAGGCCTAATAATAGCAAACCAACCTTGCTGCCTTCTCTCCATTTGCTGCTGTTTCTCCCGTTGCCTCTCCTCCTCTACTCTCTTTCTCTCCTCTGCCAGTCTCTCTTTTTCCCGCTGTTTTTCATTTTCTTCCTGCTGTTCATCTTCTTCTCTGACCTGCACTTTTGACGCTATCCTGTCAGAGGCTCGTCGTGGTGCCATCTCCATAAGTAGTTTCTTCCTCATGGCTTTATCCTGTGTCAAAATTTAGACCATCTCAATTAAACAAGGTAACCTTGCAAACTTAAGATACTTCTTCTCACCTGACTTAAAAGTAAATTAAACTGGGCAAATTCTCATATTACAGCTGCTGCAGGTGTAAAAAAATCGGCACCAAAGGGTACATGTGTGGGATACAGTGTTTACAATGCATTGCAAATTTTACAACTCATTAGTATTAACAGACTTACAACCCAATCACATTAGTCAGGGGTTTCAATAAGTTTTGAAATAACTGTCTGAGCTAACTAAAGTGGGCAGCGACTTGATGAATTTTTTAAATTATTTGAGTGAAAATACAAAAAAAGTAGGCAGTGGTAAGAGGTAAATTCTGACAAAGTAGGCGGCAGTAAACCACCGTAACCAGCTTTTATTGAAACCCCTGATTAGTTAATAACAATTATTCACTGAAGTGGAGGTGAATAGTGGTGAATATTTACCGAGCCGTGAAGCGGCGAGGTAAATATCCAACACTTTCACCGACCCTGAGGTTTTAGTATATACCACACAAGCTGAATAATTAGCAGAACAAAACATTACTTTATGTGTGACAATATACCGACAAGCGATCGGAAATTGTAAAATCTCACACGCCAGCTGCTCGGAGGTGAATAGTACTCTTCGCGCACTCTGATTGGTTAACTCGGAAGTGAATAGCAAGTCTTGCTATTCACTTCCGAGTTAACCAATCGGAGCGCGTGAAAAGCACTACTCACTTGTGTGGTATATGCTAATATGGGATATTTCCCACACAAAAATGCCTGCAACAACAATCTTAACCCATTGGCACCCGTGCCGGCCAAAACCGGCCGTAAAAAACTCCCATGCTTCAAAACATTGCAACTCTCTCAATCGCAGGAATATTGCCTTAACTGTTAGTTGTGAGCACGAAGTGGAATGCCCTTTAAATTTGGATATCCAATAAATGCAAGAAACGTAGCGATTTTTACCAAATATGGCCTTTTGAGTTTGGACAAGAACGAAACTGGCCGTTTTTAACGTCAAAGAGAAACAACAAAAATGCCCCTTTTTGCCTTCATGTTTTTTAGGGAAATCATCGTCGAAAAACCAAAATTCAACCATCATAACGAAATTCAGTCCTTTTTCTAGCTTAGAAATGACTTTTTTTGTTCATATTCTTCTCCCGAGCGTAGATACAGCCTTTTGTTCCAGTGCATTCGGGCCTTCCCGACATTTTCAACATCTTGAGCGCATTGCATGCTGGGAACTAATGAGAATTTTTGACAGCGCCCGTTCCTTCCCCCAATTCTTTCACATAGCCACTCCGACCTACTGCCAAAATTTCCTGCTCGTGGTCATCTTCAGTACACAGAAATTCCAAAATATGTGGCGGTAGGTCGAGAAATTCATCAATAGTCGAGTCCCAAAGGTACTAAGTGTTCGACCGGCCAAATTCCCAGTTCGTCGAGTAACAAGCCAAATTCAACAACAAAGTACATCACCTTGCTCGATTCTTTGAGAAAGTGGACTCTTAGCTACCGTCACGCTTAATGATGCTCATCAGGCAGCCGCTAAAGATGAAAAATGGCTGTAAATTTAGCAGAAATCGCAAGCAAACTGAACTTGGGCCATTGTTGTCGCTTCACGGATAAAAAATAGCTACGTCAAAATGACGTTTTCAGAAACCTTGAGCCTCCAGTGCCTTAGGACAGCACCACTTTCCCCTGGTAGTTCAAATAAAGAGTCACGAATTGCTATTCATCGTTTATAGGTGGAAAATCACTCCGAAAATGTAAAAACCTGCGGTAGTCAATGGGTTAACAAAGAAAAATAGAGGTCACGTGACCGGTCCTTTTAACACTATCCAGTGAAAGTCATGGTTGGTGGTAGTTTAAATCCAGGGTCAGAGTTAAGATTCTACAGTTAAAACAGTTTCTAGGGGGGGTGGGTAACTTAGCAGGGCCAGGCTTCATTTCACGTTACCTGCTGGGTTTGCAGTTGGCTAGGTCACGTGACAAGCCACAGTATCAAACTCAATTACCCTAGATGAGATGATCATCGACTTCTGACTGTCACTAGTGGCTCCAACTCGACCTCCATTGTCTAGTTTTTAAAATCACCACCCCTCAAGTTGGCTTTCATGCAACTTCAACCTTGAAGCTAAATACTGGCCAGAAAGTGGTACCCTCCCCCCCAGATCTTGCAGCATATGGTTGTTTTCGAATAAAATAGCGTTGATATGTTACTAGCCTCAAAGGCTTTTGTTTAAGTAGGTGAGCAATAAAAAATATCAACATGAAAAAAAAAATTATGTTTTGTTTAACCCATTGGCACCCGTGCCGGCCAAAACCGGCCGTAAAAAACTCCCATGCTTCAAAACATTGCAACTCTCTCAATCGCAGGAATATTGCCTTAACTGTTAGTTGTGAGCACAAAGTGGAATGCCCTTTAAATTTGGATATCCAATAAATGCAAGAAACGTAGCGATTTTTACCAAATATGGCCTTTTGAGTTTGGACAAGAACGAAACTGGCCGTTTTTAACGTCAAAGAGAAACAACAAAAATGCCCCTTTTTGCCTTCATGTTTTTTAGGGAAATCATCGTCGAAAAACCAAAATTCAACCATCATAACGAAATTCAGTCCTTTTTCTAGCTTAGAAATGACTTTTTTTGTTCATATTCTTCTCCCGAGCGTAGATACAGCCTTTTGTTCCAGTGCATTCGGGCCTTCCCGACATTTTCAACATCTTGAGCGCATTCATGCTGGGAACTAACGAGAATTTTTGACAGCGCCCGTTCCTTCCCCCAATTCTTTCACATAGCCACTCCGACCTACCGCCAAAATTTCCTGCTCGTGGTCATCTTCAGTACACAGAAATTCCAAAATATGTGGCGGTAGGTCGAGAAATTCATCAATAGTCGAGTCCCAAAGGTACTAAGTGTTCGACCGGCCAAATTCCCAGTTCGTCGAGTAACAAGCCAAATTCAACAACAAAGTACATCACCTTGCTCGATTCTTTGAGAAAGTGGACTCTTAGCTACCGTCACGCTTAATGATGCTCATCAGGCAGCCGCTAAAGATGAAAAATGGCTGTAAATTTAGCAGAAATCGCAAGCAAACCGAACTTGGGCCATTGTTGTCGCTTCACGGATAAAAAATAGCTACGTCAAAATGACGTTTTCAGAAACCTTGAGCCTCCAGTGCCTTAGGACAGCACCACTTTCCCCTGGTAGTTCAAATAAAGAGTCACGAATTGCTATTCATCGTTTATAGGTGGAAAATCACTCCGAAAATGTAAAAACCTGCGGTAGTCAATGGGTTAATGTATTAGTGCAGAAGGCAAGCAGTTCTTAGGTCAGGCAAGATAAAAGATAAGCGTTGATAACTTTTGAATATTTTGAGCCCATTGCAATGGGTGACCTCACACTGATAAACAGCCCCTTGGATGTAAACTTGTACATCTGGAATAACTTAATATAGCCATAAGTAATCTTGGTGTTAACATTTTATCTTTTCTGGCTCAGCTGGCTAAACCTCTACAGCCTTTAATTGCCAAAGAATCTAATTTCTTCTCACAGTATGAAACAAAGGTCATAAGGGTTAAGGATATAAATGATCCCCAAAGATAAATCAAGAGCCAGTGATTTAAACAAAGTCTAGACACAGATTAACAAGAAAGAGGGAACTAAGCCAGTTATAAGGTTACCAGCTCAATACAACCAATTCTTTCTTTGTATAACAGAAGAGATATACACTGCAATTATTGACCACAGCCAAGTGCAGACTTAATACATGTGTAGGTTCAATGTGATTGAAGGCAGTGAAAAATGTAATCATTTGGGTTTTTCATCTCTAGAAATGATGTACTGTTAGACCCCAACAACAGTACTTAAAAGTACCTTAGCTTCAATCATCTTGCCTATCTCTGGGACGAAATCAACACTAAGCGTCTCATAAAGCATCTTCTCGTCTTTATGTTTGCTTTTCTTGAATGACTCAGCAAGCTGCTGCCACTCTTCTTCAGTAGAGCACACTACAGTCCACAGTGGTCTCTCCTTCTTTTCATGTTCTTCTTTACCATCCGATGGTGTCTCCTGTTCATCCTCATTCTCATCTTCATCATCACTAAAATCACTACTGGGATGCTCACTGCTTGGACTAAAAGTATCAAGATAGAAAATTTCGACACCGATTGCTCATACAAGATTCATAAGTTGCCATTGCAGTATGTATGTTTTTTCGTGAGACTTGTAATTATTTATCACCGCAATTTTAAAGTACTTTCTTTTAATTCAGTTAACAGGCCAAAAGAACAGTTAATAAAAATGTGTTCTAAATAATCTGGTCTTTACTACATGTACTGTATGTACAGGTTTTTGGGAGATTTAAAAAAAAAATGATGAAATCACAAAATTTAATATGCTTCAGTCCTATTTTTCTCCCCAAATTGTGAAATTAAACATTCATGAAATCAGCCTTCAGATGATTTGCGAAATAAAGTATGCTTGAGAATTAGTAAGAATAAGGGACCTAATAAAAATCAGGCCCCAGTTGTACAAAGAGCGAATAACTATCAAGTGGATAAGTTGCTATCCAGCGGATAAAATGTATTGCAACTGATACAATTTATCCGCTGCATAGCGATTCATCTGCTGGATAAAGATATCCGGTCTTTATACAGTCGGGACCTGGAATACAAGTATCTACAGTGTACCTTGATTCCGATGCAGCTTCTGACTCTGATGAAGATCCCTTTGCCTTCTTATTCTTCTTGACCTTCCCTTTCTTTTTCTTATTTTTAGCTTCCAGCTTTTTCTTTTTCTTGGACTTCTTGTTTGCTTTGTTATCAGTTTGTAGTGGTTTTTCCTCTCGATACAGCCTGGTGCCGTAGAAGTACCAGAAAGTCCTGCCTTCAGCGTCAAACCCCAGTGGCTCTACACGTAAGCTGTCAGCATCCAAACCCTAGATATAATGTCAGACAACTGCTATTACAATTTGAAATAGCTACAGTACAAAGCAAAAACATAATCATTACACACAAGTTTGGAGTTACCATAGGTTATAAGGCGCATTTGGCCAGAAGATGCACCCCCAACTCAGAAACTCAACTGTGTCAATTTTTCTACCAGAAAATTTCGTACAACATTATAAACAGCACTATAAACTGAGAAGGAACATCAGAAGGACATACATATGGAGTGACAATGAAGTTGTATCAAATGAGTACGAAAAAGCCATGAACAAAAAAAAGAGCTGAAAAGGTAGAGGGAATACATTTTATCAAGTTTGATTACTTGTGACCTACTAAATAACCAAATGATTGTAAACAAGGCAAAAAAAGTTGCATCCTGATTTGATTCAACTGAAATTGTCACATGCGCGGGCTAATAAAACTAAAGCTGATTCACCTTGATCATACAAAAGCGTAAATTGCCACACACGCTTAATGACAATTTGGTTTAAGTTGCCAGTGTCAAGAATGCTCATTACAAGTTAACTGGATTCAAATGACAGTGCATAAAAATGGATGGATGCACGAAGAAGGTTTGTATAATTTCAAAAGACGCACGGTTTACATTTGTCACAATGGAGGTATTTGCGATGTTAGCGCAATTTAAGTATCATATTACAGAACACATGCTTTTAAAAAATATGTCCACTATGCAAATATGGCTTTGATTTGAAAATACTTGCAATGTTTTGTTATCTCGCATTACCAGTTTTGAATCAAATTGTCTTTAAGCTCATCTTGGATACAAGAGTGGATTTGATAAACCTCTGTATCTATGAAATTCAGGGCTTAATCATAGCAGAAAAATAATAAAATGTTTCAGGAAAATATTTGCGTATAACGCGCTCCCCAAGTTTAAGAATAATTTTTTCTCGAAATAGTGATTATCTTCGAAAAACAGAGCACCTTATAACCAAAAATCTATGGTAATTAAGCCACTGAATTCAGTCTTAAGAAAAGACAGCATTAATAAGTAAATCCCTCCTTATCTATCACCCTAGAGCCAAAGATCTCAGAGCAGTTTTCAATTGAGTGTCGAAAGTAATTATGGTTTTGCTTTGGTTTTGCATTGCTTTGCTCTGTGATTGGCCAGGAAAACTCGCGCCACTTTCTTAACCAATGAGAAAACCAAAACCAATCATGACTTGCACATGCGTATTTTCCCACGCTTTACGCCGGCTACATGTAATTGCTTTGTATTCTGATTGGCTCATTGCACTGCTTCCTTCTGTTGTGATTGGTCAGAGTAATTGCTTTGGTTTTGGTTTTACGACACTCAAGTGAAAAGCGCTCCAAGGAAAAGTACAAAGCTTACAATAACTGAAATTTCCAAGGGGAGGGGTGTCAAATTGACAAGGAAAAAGAAATCCTCATTGAGAGAAGTATGGATATATTCTATAGATTACACACAAAAAACAAACAAACAAAAATTTTGTATACTTGAGGCATTACATTTAAGAAAAGCCCACCAACTTCTGCCTTTCTCAGGGTACTTAGAGGAGCTACATCACGGTCTTATTTAGCCTCATCATGCAATCCATTTCAATCTTCTCCATCCTTCACCATCCTCGCCATGTTTGCATTTATTATTGTCTCTCTTGCGCTTATCTTCCCAGACTAAATGTTATTTCACTGTTTCCCATTATTTACATACATTTTTTAATGTCTCTTATAATGACCCAAAATGCCATGACTGAGCTCCTTTAATGGGGCTATGTCATGGTGATTTTTATGTTTTGGAGTTCAAATTAAAACTCAAGACTCTCAACTATACCATTCCTTTTTTTTACCAAAATGCCACTAGAACACCAACAAAAATTTTTTCCACAGCACAGGAGAACTTGAAAAAGCTATTGGCCCAATTTTTTCATGTTGCAATCCATTTTCATTATTGCCATCCTAAGCCAAAGAGACTTATTTATAGTTTTGCTAAACTGGTAAAATAATTTTAAACAAATAAAAATAAACCATTATTTTGGGGTTTTCTTTTCTTCTTATATAATTTTCAGCTTTTCAAAGTAATATTAATTCTAGGGTTGCTATTGTTTGTTATACGGGGTCACAACCAGTAAATATGGGTTATTGGCCAAGCATGAGGTCAAGATGGCGGGATATTGGCCAAGTTCATTTTTTGTGTGTTTATGGACCGAGGCGAAGTCAAGGTCCATAAACACTAAAAAAGAATGAGGCTGATATCCCGCCATCTTGACCAAATAAGCTTGGCCAATAAATGACTTATTATATGACTCAAAGGATGCTATTAAAAGACAGTAAAACACTGGACGAACAGGCTATCCAGAGCAGTCAAGATGGCTCCATCTTGACCTCGCAGGTAGCCAATCACAGCAGGAGAATTGATTCATCTTGACCGCTGAAAGAGCCAGTCGTATAATAACAGCTGTTACACACAGCCATCTGTAGCTGTTCAGACAATAACACCGGGGATGATCTTGACTGTTGCAGTTTAAATTTACCCACAAAGCAACAAATCTGTCTGTGAAGGGTGGGTAACGATTAAGGCAACATGTACCACAAAACTCAAAGCTGAACTGGAAAGCTATGGTTTGCACTCATTTTTAATGACCGGTTGGTACAGTTGCTGTTTATATCTGTATTTATGATGCTAAACTTTTTTATTTTGCAAACATGTGCTAATTAAGATGCTTATTTTTGCCTTTTGTTTTTTAATTTGAATATACTAGCATGATATACCTGCCAACTCTCACGCACTATGCGTGAGTCTCATGCCTGCGGACCAAAGACGTTGATCTCACGCATTGAGGACAATTTCTCACGCCTCACTTAGAAATCTGGATGACTTGTTCTTTGACACATTAACAACAAAAATTTAATTCAATATTCCCTGTAAATGTTACAACAAACGGCACTTAATGTCAAGTTTGAGTCCTAACTGTATCAGAATGCGCTGAAACGTCACCCTCGGAAAAGCTTCAAATAGCTCCAGAAGTGTTCGGAAGTCATCAGAAAATCTTCGGGTATGTTCGGTAGTGTTCAGAAGTCTTGGAGAAATCGTGGGAAGTCGCCAGAACATTTTCGGACATTCCAGTCATGAGGAGATGAAAATCTCGCACATTTGACTCAGAAAAAGTTGGCAGGTGTAGCATGAACAGTTATAAGAAGACGGCTCTAACATTAAAGCACAAAATGTGCAAAATATATTTTGCAAACAGTAAAACTGTTTTTAATACACAAAAAATGAAAAGAATTGAACAAAAATGCCAGTTTTTCATGTCTAGACATCCTCTCTCTGACAATATTTCCTTATGCTGCTGTAAATCAGTGTGCCCTGTGGCACCCAGGCAAGTGGATCAGGCAAACACATAACAAAACTAACATCATTGCAAAGAAAAGTAGAAAATGTAAGATCAAAAGTGAGTATATTCAGTAAAATGCAACATTTGATCACCACAAAACCTGAATTTCACTGTCCACTCCATCTGTTGAAGATTATTTCTTCGCTACATCCAGAATGTCTCGTGTTCTTACTTTGTAGATGCATATAAAATGCCACTTTTATCATTATCAGTCATTATCAAGATTTGTGATGTGTTTTAATTTTTTTTTTTGTGACATTAAATCTGTAACGAGTGCTCGAAAATCACTGAAAATTTATGTTTAATTACCAGAATGCATGACAACTTCAGCAACAAAGTCCAGTACTGCACTAAAACCTCTTTTAAGTGCTAATACCATTAGTGTTTTAGAAATTATCTTTGGAATGTTGAAACTAAAATTATATTTGCTCTGGGAATTATCATGCAAGATAGGTTATGTAACCCCATCTCCCATCAAAAATATGAACTGCATTTTACTCAGTTGTGTAAGACATCTTGCTACAAAAGGACTATACCTTGAGAAGCTCTGGAACATCTTCCACGTCAAGTCGAAAGTCACACAGATTATGAAGGATCTCTACTTTCTCCCTTGTGGTAAGTTTGCTGCATAGGAAAAATGGGACAATATAAAGAAAGTCATGTTAAGCAATACAGCTGAGATACAGTTATAATGCTAAGCTTTATAAATGACCAAAATATGTTAGTCAATCTGTGCTTTGAACAGCAAGACAAACTAAGGGATCATTTGTCAGTAATTTAATTAGTAAAATGTATTTTGCGATTACAATAGAGTTAACTAAGTTTTCTGTCAAGTTTAATTCTAATCCTGAAAGTCGTAAGTGTAGATTTAAGTACTCTCAAGGACCAGATGTGGTGATATTTGAACAAATATTCTTGACATCCTCAGGAAACAACTGCGAACATGGACATGTAATAATAGTTTTTAATCAAATAGAGTATGTGTTATACACAGGGAGACAAGTCTGATGTAGTAAGTGTAGAAAACACTGCAGTATTATTAAGCTTTTTATTAGCTTTGTTAGTTTTGAGGTTCATTTCTTCAAGAGGTTAAATGAACTTGACACACAAGTGTTTGAACAATTCAAAATCTTTGTACAAGTGACAGTTAGGTGCAGAATTTGATATTGCGAATCACTGAACATCAAAATTATGCAAAATGGTAAGTAATACCCAAGGATAAAGATTTCAAAAATCCCCTTTCCTTAACATAATATTTTCACAACTGATGAGAATAGCACATGCAATGTTCCTTATATCATCTCTAACATTTCTAAAAACAACATTAATTATATTTGAAAACATTGCTGGCTGGTCTGGCTATGCAGTACTCTAAATCCTAATCTGTTAAAACAAAACAAAGGTTTCCTAATCAACTGGAGGAAGTCCTCAAATAAAACCTGGCAAGCAGAAAGGTGAAAAATAATATTTTGTACAAATTGTTACACAAAAGCTACATTTTATTAAAATGCCAACTTTACTGTTCAATTGCCAAGACACTATATATTTCACACCATGGAGTAAACAACAGTACAGAGAATTTTTTGGGCAACATCCAGGACATGTAAATCGTCCTTGAATCTAGGACAAGGTAATGTGAATTGAACGTGTCTAGTCATATTTCATGGTAAAAACAATACAGCCTTGTCCACCACATGGGCTGGCGCAAATCAACAAAGGACCGAGAACTCCAGCAAAAAAAAAAAAAACCAGCATAGACATGTAAAAAAGACGATTACAGTACCTGTATTCTTTATCTGAAAGTGGGTTTTTCCTCCCTAACTCATCTTCCCAGCGTATTTTTAACACTTGCGACAGATACGGCTCAAAATTCTCGGCGCTGAAATGAACATGGAAAATGTCACGACACAATGAAACAGACAACTAGCAAGAATAACTACAATAACAAATTATGGAATCTTGTGGTTAAATTAGCAGCGCCAAAACATAATTCATCTTGAGGGCCTCAAAGCTCTATATACAACACAGAGTTCACAAGCAAACCGAATAACGAAAAGAAGAGATATATTTTTAACAGGATCCGGATTGATGAATATTTCACGTGTCAAAATATCGATCAAATCACGAGTTTTATGTGCTTCAAACGACAGCAAGATTTTTTTTATAAGCCGCCAGCGAAACTCGGGGTATCAGACAGCTTAATTCTTTTGAAAATCCACCACTATCACAGAAATTTTAGGATGGCAAGTTTCGTTTGATAGGAAATAGGTAAGGAGGAGTCCAACATCGAAAGTTGATACACGTGAAGGAATCGAACACCAACGGAATCGATTCTTCGCGTGAATCGAGAAGGAGAAAAAATATGGTTTGAAACGCTTTACCGAGGCTAAACAACGCAAAATAGATTTCTCAAAGATTCTATTACAAGTAATATATTAAGTTAAAGCGACGGTTTGAAACGTCTCGTAAAAGTGTACAACGATGAATGAGAGAATTACTTGAACTCATTTGTCAACAAAAGACAACCTAAAATTGTCTGGCAACTTTCTTAGCCTAGGATTTGATTCTCAAACTAGCAATAACAATCGTAGGAGCAGTATTTACACAGTTCCCAATTCCCGATAATTTCATTTTAGAGAACACGGCTTACATTATTAGACAATGAGGCAAATTACCATGAGGTTGAGTGGCGAGATGAATTTGAAACATTCTCGTTTGCACACGAAATAAACCCAAAAACTTGTAACAAGGCATATATAATAACCACACAAACAGAACCAATCACTGAATAGTTAGGAGAGATTAAAAGAAATGTAAAAAGGGTAAGCTGGAGCATGGAATAAAATAAAAATAAAAACAAGATACTAAAGTGGAACCGAAACTGTCTTACGTTATGTCCTTTATTCCATACAATCCTCTCAACAATCGCGCATGAAGATCGGCCAGAAAACGGTTGTTTCCCTCCTGATTAGAGCCATCAATAACAAGAGCATCTTCTAAATCCTTAAGGAAGTAAAACAATGTCTCATAAGCTTAAAGATGACCAAAGTAAAAGCGATATATGCCCGTCTAAACTACGCTACTAGTTTATGGCTCCGTACGTAAATTCAAATTTTAAATAAACAATGCACGAAATAGTTTGGGCGAAGAAAGGTCAAAGGCTTAGGAAATAAAAAGAACCTCATAACTGAGTCTTTACAATTACATTCCCAGGAAGTGATAAGAAAAAAAAGCTGGACTTGTTCAAAGCGTAATAGAAAGATTTTGCTACCTCGATTTCGAAGTCAGTCAGTCCGAAGGCAGCGCGGAACAACGAACAGAAATGTGCTATTGATGGTACCTCCCACCAATGTCGGATCTCTGCAAGCCGTAAAAATATGATAAGTAAATTATTTCAACTTCCCAAAGCCACCTCGAATGACTGTTAAAGCAGCAGAGAAAATCTATTTACAAGGCTGTTCAACACTACCTTCCATGTCACCCAAAACAGATGGCCGACTTAGTACAATGACGACACAAGATGAAGCCGGCAACATCCGGGCTTTTCCCAATGAACCACACCCACGGAGGACTGGGGCGAGAGGTGAATGTCCGCCGATAGTTCTTTGTTCTCTGTTACGGCACGACACGTCACCAATCCCGAAGGATTTGCCACGGACAGTCAATCACATGATAAAATAGTTAATTTGGCATCTGGGACAGTTGCTAACTTTAAGTTGTTGAAATCTTATCAGGTGTAAACCAGATGCCAGCTTATGAAAAGCTGTGTGTGTGGAAAGTGTCCAATGGGTACTTTGCCACCTCTCGGCATCAGAAGCCAGTCCGCGTAGCAAAGACGAAGGGTGCAGAAGGTAAGAACTGGGCCGAAGACGGTTGACGTTCAAGCGGGACACCCCAGTTTATGTAGCAGCGCACGGAATCAATGGTTAAGACGGTAGCTGAGTGGTGAAAAGGGACATTTTTAAAGAAGAGGATGAAATCAGATGAAGCCCGCCTATGAGCAGAAGCTACAAGACAATGATAAGATTATTATTATTATTATTATTATTATTATTATTATTATTATTATTATTATAGTTTTTAGCCTGTTTCACTCCGTATTTTACTCTGAGTTATGTATGATTTGTTCATTGCAAAAAAAAAATGCAATGAAGTTGTGCAGCTGTATTTCTCACGGATGCGAAAGGGGACGGTAACAATTTATTTCTTAAAGGTAGAGCTGAATGAACCTGCCATTGTCGCCCGGAGTGGGTCCTCCCCTATATGGGGACGTACCGCTGGATAGGATATGGTTTTTGGCCCCTCTGCCCTGAATAGAGTATATAATTTCAAGTGAGTCCGTTCTAATCAGGGTCTGAACCTGTCCCAGAAGGGGTATGGTTGCAAGGCTACCGTCGAATATTTAAAATTCCGAAATCGGAAACGTTTCTCATCAGTCTACATTAGATCACTTTCAGGACTAGATACTAGCACTATTCATAACTAGATGGCGTTGTCCTAAACTGGGTAGGTATTTAAGGTTTTTTTTTTTTCTAAATAGGGACAGGGTTTCAAACCCCCAGTAGCACCCCTACACCCAAAAAGGGGTCGAGAACCCCCTCCCCCCACCGGGCATTTCTGGCCTCCGTTATGGTAGGTGGGTCGTAACGTAGGTGGATTTGAATCTGGGTTGACGTAATGGCCATTTTTATGCTTAAGACGCATACAACCTGTCTGAAACAATTTTAGGCAATAACAACTGCAGTCCATCTAGTGAGGTGTCTCGTTGTTCGTCTGGTAACTGAGGTAGGCCAAGGCAGATCAGATGCGCCCACAGTACTGCAAGGCAGTTTTGAACGACACACACGTATTAATGTAACTGTATACGAAGCTGAGCCCGCCCTTTGACAAATTTTATCATTATACTTAGCCGGTGAAGCAGGCGATGGAGAGTGTAGACGCACTAGCCTGCGTGACAAAATGAGCGCGCGCGCGAAGCGAAGGAAGCGCTCTCTCCTCACGCTTCGCGCGCGACCGCCGCGTTTTCTCGATCCCCACCCTCCCCTTGCTAGCGCCTGCCACCGAGCCAAGTAAGCAACGCACAAGTTCGAGAGAGAAGACGCCGGTGGTGCGGGTTGCTCTGATCGCCTTCATTTTCTTTCGTGTCCTCTAGGCAGGCCGTTTCATTATTCAGAGCTTGAGTAACGGGCGCTGGAAATTGTTCCAGTTTCATTTTTACGACGGAGACACAGTGCAGTCATCCGAGATGGTTTAAGGTCTTTTTGCTTCTGAAAAGACAGTCGCAATTGAAAGTGCAAGATCCGATAACTAAAATGCGGCGGCGTCATGAATGCGGCCCCATCCGGGCGGCAACTCCCCGTTTGGCCGTCACCGGGAAGTAGCCCCCGATCCACCTTTAAAGGGACTAAAGCCAACAAAATATCGATAAACCCAAGTAACAGATTAAGTCTTTAGGGGCGTATCAAATCCTCTTTAACAATAGTTATAAAACGTTGTAAGTAATGCCGAAAATAAAGGGGACTAAACCTTCGGTTGGAATAGGAGATACACGTAACAAGCAAGGCTGATACTACGTGAAAAAAGTTGACTTTGCGAGACACCAACATGACCGAGATAAAGTAGGGCTGCAACCATGGACAGCTGTTTCGTCCTTATTGGGACTCATCGGCATGGTGTAGCAGATTTAAAAGACGCCAGCTCAATGCGAGCGCAAATAAATTGCACAATGAACCCGTTCACGATATCAAGTTCCGTACCTTGGACTCTCTTGCCATCCGATCCACGCGTTGCCACACCGCGTAGCCCGGATAGCAAGGAATCCAAGTGTCACGATGGCGTCTCGCAGAGAAAAATGTAGATTGGCCAATAGGAGAGGCCGAGTGGAGGTAACGGGGGCTTCGGGAGGGAAAAAAGTTCTGAGAATCTATTCAATCTGATAGCGAGAAAAAAGGTCAGAATTACGTGGAAAATAATAATAACATGGTTTGACCTCACTCAACACCATGCTCGAAAATGCCTTTCTACAGCTTTTGGTTGATTTGGATGGTTGGGTGCCCCTGACCGCGTCCGTTGTTTTATAAACGACATGTCAAAGAAACAAGAAGACTTAAGGCGCTGTTACACTGTGCAATGTTTCGTGCAACTTGTCTCGCAGTGGCGTTGCGACACAAGTTACACGAAACATTGCACGGTGTAACAGCGCCTTTAAGGCGGGGTTCCACATGAACATCGTTTTTTCGTCCCTTAACACCATGGCCTAGCCTGCGAACAGGCTTCCCGTTCGGCGCCGAATTAGCTGTGCTCCACCAAGCCGGGAGCCTGTTCGCAGGCTACACCAGGGCCCAGTTGCTCGAAGAATGGTTAGCGCTAACCCGTGTTAATTTAGGTTTTAATACATCTTAACCAATGGTTATCGCTAACCATGCTTCGAACTCGGCCCAGGGTGTTAACACGGATTTAACGTTGATATCTCGTTCGCGTTTCAATCAATCAAAAACCCAAACACGAATCTGTGTTGTGGGATGTTTTCCGAATTTTTGGTAATTTTTGGGTATATTTGTAAAGAGATATTACATAGTGTGAATGATATATGAAATGAATAATTCTTCATTTGAGACATTAAATAGTTTTTCTCAAAGGAATAGTTAAGTTTAGGGAAATAGGGAATATTGTAGATTTAATGAAGGTTTGAGGACTTTGAAGTTAGAAATTAGTAGATCGACACCGAACAGTTCCCCGACCAATCTGGAGTGCCCTTGTGGTGTGTCAACTGTCTGGTGGTGTTTCAAAACATTTTTTTAACCTTTTACTCCTCAACATTTCACTCCAATTCACGTAGAACCCCACCTTAAGTGAATAGAAACAAAATTAATTGTGCCTTTTAATATTTATTTGCTCTTTTATTCATTTTTTTTTTGTATTATTTTGGATTTCAGGTAACAGGTAGTTATGCCCCTGGCGTAGCCAATCAAATTACTGCATTCAAGATAAAAACTTTAATGCTAGTAGGTAAATCAATATCAACACGAGTGCTCTTCTCATCTTTTTTTGTTTTGCCATTTGTGTTCTCATGCCCTGTATGCTAGACCAACTAGTAACATTGTAAGGAGAGTTAGATGGTGATCACTGTTTGTACTTTCACGGTTAATAGTGCATACTTGGAGATGGCCTCGGCTGACTTTTCAAAGAAATCGTGACAATCCAGTTGGGCGCTAAAATACCCTACCCGCAAAGTCGTTCTACGCCCATCCTCATCACCCTTACACAAACCACCACCCCAAAAGCCCCATTTTTCCCCGCCCCACAACTTCAACCCAGGGGTGAAAAAGTCGACAAGTTCCCGGGTTGTTCTCAAAGCGAAAAACTCTGAAGAAACACCCAACGAAACTCAGCTTCATATACTGGGACTTTTACCTCTGTAGATAACCTATTAGCTCTGGACCATCCGCTAGGCTCGTATTTACCACCAACAAATGAGACGAAATATAATCTGCGTAAAAAGCAGTGTGCCCTCCCCAAGGTTAATACCGAACGATTTATGACATCCTATGTAAATAGACTGATTTTTAAACACAACATAATGTAGTTTCTACGTAGTTTTAATATCATCCGTTTGTAGTTTAACTAGTTTAAATTTTAGGGTAGATTTTATTGAGTGGATACGTGTGCAGAATGTAACAAAAGATATGTACTTTTATCTTTTGGCAATAAAGACTATTAATATTATACTATTATTGAAGTAGTTCATCCGTTTGAATCAAATTCATCTCGTCCATCGGCCAAGGAATTAGCATTATTTGATTATGCACCAGCAAATGCAACCAACACAGTACTTTGCCCGCGTGCTTTGTGGCGTTGAGACAGAACAGTATATAACTGAGCTCTGCATTCAAATTTTTAGCACTTGTTTATTTTTAATTCTACGTAACCGGGCAAAGTGCAATTTTTATACCGACTACAATGGGAGCATTTATATTTGAAGCTCATAGTAATCTCATTCTTTGTTTAATCAACTCGGGGATCCATTTATGGTTCTTGACTACAATTTACAGAGTTTGAACAGAACTTAATCAATAATTATACACCAATACTCTGAGCCCAGTGCAATACCAGGGTGTAGTCTCTGTCTTCAATATGTTGTCCATCCATGACATGCAAAGACTGAAGGTCACAAATTGAAATCCTTTAAGTGTCTAAAAGGATTGTCTAGTACTTGAATGAAAAGTAGTACATTATCAATCAAAAGAGTTAAAATATATATTTGTGACAACGAAAACCTAAAATTAGTGTCATGTTGAAAACTGTTATACTTGTGGAATTAAACCAGTAAAATGCACTGGGAATGCATCAAAACTTGAAAAAGTTGGACCAACTTGAATAAACCTTAACTTGGCTAAGAAAGTTGGAAAAATGAAGCTGCCTATGATTTGATGACCTTCCAAATTAACATGACAAAGTCAGCTTATACTGCAGTGATTTTCAACATTTACTGTGGTAGATCCTCTTTACAGAACAGGGTAGAGTTGGTGTGGTGTTGAGGTTATTTAAAGAGTGTTCCATCTTGACTCATTCCTGTACAAAGCCATTTCCCTTGAAAAAAAAAAGCTTTGCCCTTTCAAGTTTGTGTTTGCTGACCACTTCCTTCCTTCATCCTATATTTATCACTGTGTTGTGCATGGAGCTGTGCCCTGTCAGTAAACATGGACCATTCCATACAAAAATCTATGCAATGTTAATGAAATAACTAGTTCTTTATCATGTGAAAAGATGGTCAATACAATTAATTACTACGTTAACTAAGCCCCTCCAAGAAGGAGTTCACAAACTGGTGTGACTTCATCACCAGCACATCCTGGTTTGGTTTTTGTGGCATTCATGTATGCATGCAAGTTGAGATGACTGGCCAAGGCACACCTCAGCCTAAATGCCCCATAAAGCTGGATTTCATGCAGTTCCAATAGCATAAAGGTACAACCACAGGAGTAATACTACTGCCAGTTCAGATGGTTTATTTTTCCAGGTGCAAACCCAGGAAAAATCCCAAGCATTTCCCCATGATTTGAGGACAAGAGGTGGAATTCCATAAGATGGGTGGGTGGGGGAGGGGGGGGGATACATTTTCTTAGATTCCTATCCTCACATTTCTAGTTCTACTTCTCACATATTGAGATATAATACCAATGAGTAGTGTCAATTGAATGATGTATTCCTAGCATAGCAAGTCTTCTGAATGCAATTCTCCCATCATTGTGTGTTTTAACCCACTGGCACCCGCGCCGGCCAAAACAGGCCGTAAAAAACTCCTATACTTCAAAACATTGCAACTTTCTCAATCGCACAAATATTGCCTTAACTGTTAGTTGTGAGCACGAAATGGAATGTCCTTTAAATTTGGATATCCAATAAATGCAAGAAACGTAGCGATTTTTACCAAATATGGTAAAAAAAGAGAAACGACAAAAATGCCCCTTTTTGCCTTTATGTTTTTTAAGGAAATCATCGTCGAAAAACCAAACTTCAACCATCATAAAAAAATTCAGTCCTTGTTCTAGCTTAGAAATGACTTTTTTTTGTTCATATTCTTCTCCCGAGCATAGATACAGCCTTTTGTTCCAGTGCATTCGGGCCTTCCCACCATTTTCAACATCTCGAGCGCATTGCATGCTGGGAAATAACGAGAAGTTTTGACAGCGCCCGTTCCTTTCCGCAATTCTTTCACATACAAACTAAGTCTAGAGCCACTCCGACCTACCGCCAAAAATTCCTGCCTGTGGTCATCTTCAGTGCTCACAAATTCCAAAATATGCGGCGGTAGGTCAAGAAATTCATCAATAGGTGAGTCCCAAAGATACTAAGTGTGCGACCGGCCAAATTCCCAGTTCGTCGAGTAACAAGCCAAATTCAACAACAAAGTACATCACCTTGCTCGATTCTTTGAGAAAGTGGACTCTTAGCTACCATCACGCTTAATGAAGATGCTCACCAGGCAGCCACTAAAGATGAAAAATGGCTGTAAACTTAGCAAAAATCGCAAGCAAACCGAACTTGGTCCGTTGTTGTAGCTACATGGATGAAAAATAGCTACGTCAGAATGACGTTTTCAGAAACATTGAGCCTCCAGTGCCTTAGGACAGCACCACTTTTCTATGGGACTTTCAAAAAAGAGTCACGAAATGCTATGGGATCATTCATACGTGGAAAATCACTCCGAAAATGTAAAAACAGCTGGGTGCCAATGGGTTAAGGCAGATAGTTTTTTAACCCTTTAACCCCTAAGGGGTCTCCCTTTGACGAGTAAAACTGTCTGGCATTAGACAGAGTAAAATCTATAAGTCACTCTTAGGGAGTAAAGGGTTAATAAGTAACTAGTGTCTTGAATTACCATCCCCACCATACTATTATAAAATGGTAATCAATCATGTACATGTAGTTGCAAAATAATTTTCTTTTTAGTTATTTTTTACTTGTTAGTGTATTTCTCTAAGATTGTAAAGCACCAAGAGCTTAGGTTGTGGACTATAGAAATAAGATTATTATTACTATTACTATTATTATTTTATTTTTATTAATTATTATTACTAAAATGTACAATAATTATAGTCAAAGCAAGGATACGTCCAAAATAGTAAGTATGTCTAACAAATATACAGTCAAGAAAAAGCAGCAGTTAAGGAAAACAATGGGTATAAACTTTACAATATAAAACCAACTTCACAAAGGTATGCTGCAAACACAAGTACAGGTATCCAATATAAAAACAAAAGAAAGAAACAACATTTTCACTTTTTGAAGTGAAGTTTTTAAAAATTAACATTACCAGCTTGGCTTGCAGGCCAAACAAAAACTGGATGCTGGGGGTTCATGGTGAACTGCAAAAAGCATTAGAGGTTGCCGGCTTTGTTAACTCTAATCAAGCCCTTGCATCTTCTTCCATGTTCTTCTCAGTACCCTCCATACATGTCTTTTGGTTTGAGTTGGGAAATTTTTTTGAAATCAAGACATTTTGTATTTTGGAGATGATGCTTTCTTGTGACCTGTACATTTGATCAAGTCAGGGTTGCCACTGGGAAAGAAAAAAGAAACGGTGACATTTCCCTGACCACAGACCAGTTTTCACTGAACATCCAAGGCAAATCCTTGGGCAACAGAGTCCTCAAATGACAACATCACAAAAACTAAATTTGTGAAATTATGGGATCTGTTGGGATATCCAGATAGGCCTACTTGCCAAAAATTGGCATTTTCTTACAGTTTGAGAGCATGATATTAACACTGTTAGGCTCTGATGTCTCCATACAAATCCTTCTAAATTTGATTTGGGTCATAAAGTAAAATTTAGAAGGATTTGTATGGAGTCATCAGAGCATAACAGTGATAATACCTCGGAGCAAATTTGCCTGAGTTACATTCCGATTTTTGGCAAGTTAGCATAATTTTTCATCTTGCTCTTTCTCAAAATCTCAACAAATCCAATAAATTCAGAAATTCAAATAATTATTTGTGATGTCACACTGTAGAAGTCTAGCTCTATAAAGCCAACAATATTGAAGCCACAGAAATCAATTCAGGTGCAGGAATTTTTTTTGAAACATTAACAATACCTTTACTGACATTAGAAAACTCTTTCACAAACCTAATGGCTTGCCAGAAGTAAAATTCTCTAACTTTTGATTGACTTTCAGGTAGGATTTAGAATTCCCTGACTTGATGCAAAAGTCTATGACCTTGAAAAAAAATCTGTGTTTTTCCCTGAATTTTCCCAGCTGTGGTAACCCTGCAGAAAGTGATACTGTGAGAAGAATTTAGGTCACTTGGGAAATAAAGGGATATAAGGATACAAATATTCCTCCAAATATTCCAGAAGTGCTTAGGTCCCACCAAGAGATGAAAAATTTTCTCCACTGTGTACCCGCCTTTAGACAAATAAGAATCTAAAAGGAATACAAAGAAAGAAACTTGAGCGCTTTTAGCACTGGTAACCTGGTCAAAAAAATTTAAAACCAAGAGCAATAATATACTAAAATCAAACTACAACAGATGTAATGGTACTTCTGAATTTTACAATAGTCACCTAGACTACAAGTCCTGGAAATACTTAGTAAATTCCCTAATTTTCCTAGTGATAGTAAAGGCAATAAATGATGTGAAACACGCTCTCTGGCAAGTGAAGATATTAGCTTCTTGATTTCTTTTGCTTCCAGTAGGAAGTGTCTCCTCACAGGAGGTAATTTTTATGCGCTTGAATGTTTTACTTGGTTCTGCATCCTTAAGAAAATATAAGACTACATGTAGTCCACACTCTCTTGCATGCTTACATCGGGTACAGTAAGCAAAACAAGTCCTTTCTGTTAATTGAAAAAACACAGCATAGATAATGGGACAAAAAGTTTATAGAAGTAGTAATTCATTATATAAAACATGACATTTAAACAGGGTCAAATTATCTTCCCCAATTTATGGCATTTGAATTTGCAGTAGCATGTTGATTCATTCTTGCAAAAAACACTGACACCCTTCCAATGGAAGGTTTATGTAAGTCTTAGTTTGGATCTCCCCATCCTTCTTATGCCAAAGAAAACACAGCCAATCACAGTGCAGATAGACTGCGAGTAGTCTCTAATTTCAGCAATAGATTGTGGGGTGGGCGAAAGACACGTGCACGCGAAATTAAGAGGAGATGTGACGCGAAGGGAGTGCCAAAATTTTGAGTTTGAATTAAGGGTGTACATTCCAAGCACAAAACTCTGATTGGCTCTTTCTTAAAATGTGCCAACAGTACACAAGCTGCTGTCAACACTCATAACATCATTGATTCGGTACAGATTACACCACTTTGACAAGAGGTTTTTCAGTACCATTCAAGGCCACTAACTCTTCGATCTCTGAGCGATCAGGGCCACAATTTACATGTATGGATCTCCTTGCTTTCCTCGCTTTGGGCTTCTTTTCCAGTGACGACTCCAGTCTAATTGATTTTGAGGTGGCAGAATTTGTAGAAGGGGAATGCACCATGTGTTCAAACCTCACGCACGCGATCGGCAAAGACTCACAGGTAGACTTTGAACAACTTTGCGGCTCAGTTTGTGCAATAAAATTTCTTCGAAAGAAATGAAACAGTGCAGTTGCAGTACGGATTTTCCTGGCACGTTTTTTACACCCTTGGGACGAGAGTTAAGAAGATTGTTCACAATCAAACCCCAGCTCGCTTATAAGTTCCACAAGGTGACGTTTCTCCACTCTCACCCCGTTTTGTGATCTCGCACAGACTTTCGCTTGAAATCCCCATAAGTAACAAGAAAAATATTAATATAATTGCAACTGCAAACAGGGCAGATATCATTACAATTAGGCTTTTAGGAGGCCTTCCTACCACTTTCTTTGTTGTTTCTGCCATTTATACATGGCTTCCTGAGAAACAACGTTAACAAGAGGGCTTTTCATTCATTTTTTGCTGTAACAAACATCTCCCGCAGTTCATCGATGACAGGAGCAAGTGACAGGAAGCCAAGAGAAGGAACCTCACTGGTTCTGCTTAATTGGCTTGGAAAACGATATGAAATTTACACTTTGAAATCACTCAGCCGTGAAAGGTCAAACTCCCTGACTTTGGCTGTAGTCTCTAATGTTTGGCGCTCCCCTAGCGTCACGTCTCCTCATAACTTCACGCGCGCGTCTTTCACCTGCCCTACAATCCATCGCCGAAATTAGAGACTACTCGCAGTCTACAGTGCAGATAAGCTGTTGTATATTCAATGGTATTCCACCCAGTCTTCCCATCCTGCATTGCAATCCTACACTCATGCCATAATTTCATTTGCATTGATTGTATGGGCCTACTGTACATATGTTGTGGATCAATTTTATCCTTGGTTCAATTTTTATTTTCCTTTGTTTTGTACTCATTATCACACATTACCATAAACAAGAACAAAAGAAAATAAAAACTGAACCAAGGATAAAATTGAACTACAACATATACATCTGTAGATGTATTTCCCATGGCATGGTATAAAATGGTTATGCAAAGCTTTCTTGTGGTATAACATGGATTTTCCCACTTGCCACTTGCATTTTCTTGGTATCCATAATTATGAGGCGAATTTACATACCTGTCCAGGAAAATACAAAGGGGATATTCCGTGGTATGCCACTTTCAAGACAGCATGGCTTTTATAGTATTTATATCACACATTGAATATGAATAATAATAATAATAATAATAATAATAATAATTATAATAATAATAATTATAATAATAATTATAATAATTCCGTGGTATGCCACTTTCAAGACAGCATGGCTTTTCTAGTATTTATATCACACATTGAATATGAATAATAATAATAATAATAATAATAATAATAATAATAATAAACTCTATTTATATAGCACCTAGAAGACAATGAGCATTTAACTACTTACAGACATGAACAAGGAAGCTATGAAATAAAAAAGGAATCCTTTAAGAGCTGGGAGTCCAAGAATTCCAGCTGAGATTCCTGCCATGGACGCCAGTGAGGTTCGACTGAAAAAAGAAAAAAAAAAGGACCACACACAAAATATCAAGAACACAATAATATCAAAACATTTAAAGAAACTCTTCAGCACATTTTTTGGAGGATGCGAGGTAAAATTCAACAGTTTCACAAGACCTCCCTACCCTTTTATAGTTAATTCACATGTAGCAATCATAAACATTGAAATTATACAATGTACATTTCACATTAGTCACTTTTAAATTAACGAATACTCAAAGCTTTCTTAAATTCCCATATATTTTTCCATTGCTGATATAATTTAGCAATTATTCCCTGCATTTAAATTATCTGAATTATTTAAAGGTCTCTGAATTTCTGATGGCACCAATGAGGCAGTGGTGAATTTCTGGACACGACAGCAGCATATTGAAAATGAGAACCCATGCCAATAAATCCGGGCACCAAAATGCAAACTCAACCGCCAGAATGTCTCTTCTAGCCTATTACCAGGGAGTACACTGTAAACCCCGCGTTCCAAAGTATTCAAACAACTGTGTACTTTTCAAAAACTTACGTACCAAAAGTCAATGATACTGTTGTTGGCCATGATAGAAAAGGGACTGAAGGCTTCCTCCTTCCCTATAAAGCAAAGCAAAGTTCAGGATTATAATTCCTATTAATGCGATCTTAATACGACGTTTTAATGTAATAAGCTTCACGTCATGATCATGCATGTGAATGTGAAAAATGCTGTACATGATGCACATATGATATTTTGTCGTTGTAAGCAAAAAATTAACTGATAACCCAAAGAAAAAAGCTAATATACATGGTCAATGTTAACGCACAAATTAAAGGCTAAATGGGAAATGGTAACCAACATCAAATCGTTAAAACAGTCAAATGAAACGTTACCGTGAAGATGTTCTCCTTCCGCCATCTTGGACTTTTTCAATTTCCGCTGTAATGTGAAAGTTGCAGGCTCAGGGATAGGTAGGTCACCAGTCCCCCTCCGAGGTTCTTGGAACATGGAAGCAACTTGCAGAAAGGCGAAATTTTACGCAATATTTCTAGCTGAACAAGGACCGTTCGTCCAGATTTGAATGTTTTTGTTCATTCCCTATGGGTCAGGAAAGAATTGGAAGGTCTTGACTCCAGTTTCAGTCAGCGTCATTTGATGTAGAGAACCAATTTTCTGAAGGATAAGATTGCCAAAAAATGGTGGATGCTTTACTATGTTCCACTTACGAAAATCACAAGCGCGAATTTGTGTTCGACTTCAAAGACAGCGGGAAGCTGCAGAGACTCACTGTATTAATACCAGTTCCACTCAACATCGCAGCGAAGGAATTTGTGCAAAGGTTAATTACGTATCATAATCTGCCATGTTATCTGGAAACAGGTGAGAAAGTTGGGGAGAGGGAGGGGGCGGTGGAAGGATGAGGCTGTACATGTTGGTTTGGGTTGTGACACAAATTGTCAACCTGACAAAGGATGTTGCTGCATTTCTCCTGTGTTTAGAACATTGAATCATATTCTTTTTAAATTTCAAAATTCTATAGCAAAATACAAAGTCGTCCATTTTTTCAGTATAAGCTAAAACATTTTGTGAAATATGCTGATTATGTTCAGTTTCTTGACCCAGTCAAACCCAAATATTTGATTATGTTCAACTATAATCCTCGGCAAAAATCTTGGGAAGGTTCAGACAATTTGCCTTATTCATGCTTCCCCCCTCCCCCCCTTCAATATTGACTCAATAAATAAATAAATAATAAATAACGTTTCTTTACCCTTGGTGGTATTTATAGCACAAAGGCTAGTTGGCCAAGCAAATACAAAAACAAATGATTCAAATAAACACAACATGATAAGAATCCCAACTCGCCAAAGGCAAACCAGTTGGCCATTTACAAGGATGACCAAGGAGTTGAAACAGGGACTACCCAGAACAACACTAGCTTGTGGCCAGAGTTGGATTTGAATCCGGGGTGATAACATTGGAATCCAGCACCCCAAACCACTTGGCCATCCTGCGTCCCTCAATATTGGATTATAGCAGACAGTTCTCATTCTCAATTCTCAACCTTCCCAACTTTGGTTTAGTTTAGTGAATGACTGGATGTTGTCTTTACATTGGGATTCTGTTATTTGCAGAGCTAACAAAGACTTTGGATGAGTTCAACAAGTCTTCGTGCCAAGAGCTTTATGACACAATGGCTTCTGCAGCTCTTGAACAAATGAATTCTTTACAGAACATAACTGATTACGCATCATCATGGACTAATGCTTTCACACAGGAGCATGCCAGTTACAGTTCAGTCAGTGATAAGAGCGAAGAGACAGTATTCTCTGAGATGTACAAGTCACTGATTCATTCAGCTGCACTTGAAACCCTCTTGCAGCTTGAGAGTACTTATGCTATGGCAATGGACGATGCTGTCATGAAGAAGGAGAGTGCAATAAAAACCATGGAAGAAAAGTATGTCTTGAATTGTTTACCTCTGTGACTGTGACACTGTGCATGTTGAGCCCAAAGGGGAGTGGTTTTCCATCAAAAATATTCTATTAGGTTTCTAAAATTATTGGAGGTAGCAAAATGCTTGCTTCCAGTATTCCGACCAGTGCCATTAAGAGTTTTGCCTGTGGTGTACATGTACATGTGGATTGATTGTGAGGTGTTGTAAATCAAGTTATACAATGTACCTATGCATAGAATCTGCACTATTGACCTTGGTATGAAATATTACTATGTAGGAGGATGAAGGGCCTATTTACCCACATGCACACCAATTAAGTATCAAATCAAGGCTGTTTCTTTGCTATTAAATATTTCTCACACTATTTCTGCCTGGATAAGTTTTTCTCCAGTCAAATCATATTTCTCTCATAGTTTCTTAACTAAGTTGAACAAGAATGAAACTTATTTTATTTTATTTTATTAGCTTCGCCAACTTAATATTAAATATACACACACAAAAAAAGAGGTAGGTTGTACAAAACAGGCAGGGACACCGCAACGGCTTACACCATTACTGCAGGCCGGAACACATAAAATTGAAATAAAAATTACAATAAAAATTAATGTGTAGTTAGTAGCAGCAGTCAATAATTCTTGTCAGATTATGGACTTTGCTGCAACTTGTACAGATGGACTTGAATGAACATTATCAGTTAAAACATGGTGACTTTATGTACTCCTAGACAACAACATGAAATGGAAGATTCCATTAACAATCTTGGTGTTGTCACAACTGACAAAGATGTCAATGATTTAGCAGCCAGGCATTGTGAAGATGCACAGGTGAGAAATATTTCCATTGCTTTGAGAGACTGTAAAATTAATGATGATTCTCCCCATCCTATAATAATTTTTATCATCAAAATGGATAGGATAATCTGTAAAAAAAAAACTGGGTGGTGGTTCTGGTACAGCATCAGGTGTAGCTGGTCAGGCCAATGCGGGAGTGACACTTGCTTCCACACTTGGTGCAAGTGAAGTCAGATGCGGGCTTGTCTGCCTGGCTTTGTGCCTTACACCTCTGTCTCTAAAATAAAGGGACTAATATTATTTTAGTAGAATTATTAACATAAGTTGAATTTGAATTTACACTGTATGTTATGTCAGTGATACACACCGGAAAGTAGGCACACATAGCTTTTAGAGGTTTCATGGTTGAATGCTACATGTTATTGTTGCCATTTCTCATTTTTTGTTTTGGTGATTTCAGCAATCCAAAACTTTCATCAGCAGGATCGTAAAGTTACAGACAATGATCTCAGAAATGTTCTTTTTGTGTAGCACAGTATGCACAGTACATGTACAGTCGAACCTCGATTATCTGGACCTCGACTATCCGGATTTTTCGATTATCCGGACTTGCTTAGCTGGCCCCAGTTTTTCATGAATATTAATAAGCCATATTTAACATCCACAGCAAGCACTTATATTTAACAAATAATAGTTCACAAATATAATTATAGTAATTGTTTACAAATATAAATGTAATTTATAATTAACAATAGCTCACAAATGTAAATAGAGTATACTGAGAGTCTTGTAAACATCTTTTTATTTTCAAAATGGCAAAAAAACATGTGGAAAAAAAAAGCCATATTTAACATCCACAGCAAAACTTTTTCCCTTGAAATTAAGTAATGAAACTCCAGTTCAAACTGAATTTGTTTTGCTTCAAAACACAAATGTGTATGCGTTTTGAGCGTATGCGTGCCGTGCTACTGCAATGCATCATTTGCTCAGGTGTTCTTTGTTTCTAAGTGAAATTTCACACTCCACTTGTTCAGTCATTCAGTTTTAGTTTTGGCTCATTAATATTCATAGTTTCAATTATCCGGACTCTCGATTATCCAGACTGTTCAGCTCAGTCCCCACGAGTCCGTATAATCGAGGTTCGACTGTAGTTCAAATCAAAGTATTTGAAAATTTCCATAGATGCTGGAAACATACTGGTCCAGTGAGCTGTCACAACTGCAGGAGTTACAAAAGAGAGAATACAGAGAGTGGGTCACAAAAGTTCATGAAGACATGGTCCGCGTCACTTCAGGTTTAGTATACTGTTTCCTTTTTCCTTTTCCTATTTCCTTTTTGCCAGGCCTATTTTCTCCCAGTAGATACGTAACCATACAGTGCAAATTGAAGTGTTATTAAACTACATGTACACCTGCAGCCCTGTCAAAATGTGCTGGCAGCCGACAAATTTGCCGCCTACAGTCTTGTACTTGCCCCTTACTTCACACTTGGAGTTCACTGTGAGTTCTGTAGTAGACAAGAGTCGCTGTAAGTTGCTGCCTGCTACTCCAGTGATGCAGTGCCCACTACTACATGTACAAAGCATTTTGACTGGGCTGCTACACTGTAGTCAGTTTTACAGTGTACTGATCTTGAGAGAACTTTACAAAGGTATAATATTCTAAATCCTTGAATTTCTGTTTCTAATTAACTTAAGGGATGGTTTTTAATGACTGTTTCCACAGATCCATCATCAACAGTCGAGTCTTTTGCAATCGGAAAGTGAGTACTTTATTTTAAGCTAAGTGTCTGTTATTTTCACTACTGATTTGCATGCAATTTCTCATCAGCTACCACTTAGTATTAATGACTGTTTATGGAAGTGGCCAATCTATTGCAGATAATAACATTAATATTAAATATTAATAGTTAATATTAACTTTTGATTCTTTATCAATTTTACCTTTCCTTTAATTCATGCTTACAGAAATCGGAGTCCTTCTGTGCAGAGCATACCAGTAAATGAATTTTCAAGCTCTGAACATGAATTTCGTCTTGAAGAGAGCTTTACTATCCTCCTTGGTGGGTAAATATAAAGAGAATATAATAATAAAAATTATTTATTTGTTATTTTATTATTTGCTAGTTGCTTGTTCAATATTAATGAATTTCAATTGAAATTTGTTTCCACTTAATTCTCACTACAATGGACATCTCATCAAATTGAAGGGCTCGGGGCATAACCATCCTATGTCGAATTTTGAGTCGTTTTTCGATTTTGCTTGGATTTGTCTGAATTTCTGCATGTGAACTGCAATTCGATGGAAACACATTGTATGGTATTTTTTGGACTGATTCATCCAGAATCCAGAAATGCATTTTTTCTTACGTACACCAAGAAACCAACCTTCCATGGGAGTGGTTTGCAAGTTGCATTACATCTTCTTTCAATCGAATTGCAGTTTACATGCAACAATTTGGGCAAATCCAGGCAAAATCGAAAAACAACCCAAAATTCGACATAGGATGGTTATGCTCGGAGCCCTTCAATTAATGATTGGGTTCTTGTCAATTATAGAGAAATTGTCTAGTGGCAGGCTTTATTTTCAGGTTTTTATATTCCCTGGTAGTCACAAATTTACATGGCAATATGACATCAAGTTGCGACTGCAAAAGTACCCACATAAATAATTAGCAAACACACCATGCCATGCTGCGATTACCCTATGTACATGTAACTTATGTGCAATGGGAACGAGAAGGGAACAAAAACCCCACAGGGTCTAGAGAATAGGACCGCCCTATTTTCTCCAACAAAAATTTCACTTTAAAAATTTTTTTCAACATGTGCCAGCGAGCATAAATTTGCAGCGTCATGTCAAACATAAAACAGTGATATCTCCGGTTCTACAAGGCATGCAGAGACAATTAAAACGGCAAAATACTCTTTATTCCAGGTTAAAATTTGATAAAAACTGTTTATGATGTGCCACCTAAAAAAGAGTAATTTCTTTTGAAAACCTTGATGAAGTTCTGCACTTATTTTGTGATTTACATGGAAAGGCCTGAGCTCAGCAAATTAGCATATGACTTTGCCTAAAACTGAACCAACTCAAAACAAAGAAATCAACCGAGCATCAGATCTTTTTGTTTCTGTTTCTTGAGTTTTCAGCAAAAGTCATAAGCTAATCCTATGGATCCAAGCCTTCAAATAACAACATAAGTGCAGAACGTTATTTCTGACACCATTTCCTGTCTGTAGGCCACAGTAGAGTGAGTTTAGAGATATTTTGGATTTTAAGGCAAAAAAAAAAAAACTATTTACACCCGTTTTGTGGAATACCCTTCATTTGATGTTGCTCCGTGTTTATCAATTACTGTTAATCTTTGTAGGAGCTCAGAAGAAAACCACACACAATCTACGCCTGATCTGCGGCAATGTCCTGGACCTGTGCAAACACAAGACAAGGCCTGGAGGGTAATAAGTTTAATAATGATCCTTTGCGTTGTCAGTCTTTGCATTACAATCAAAACTGTATTAAGTGGTCACCCTCAGGGAATGGCTAAGTTGACCGCCTAATACAGGTTGCACAGAATACACAGGCTGACAATAAAAACGCTATTTTATATCACTTTTGATAACGTAATTTACAGTTTATGCATAAAGGCGCTCGCAAAAATCACTTTTTCCGTTAAGAACTCCTCCTATAATAAAATGGTTTGATAAAGGAGAACATAGCATGAAAAAAGACGAACAACAACAGTCAGATGCCAAGTTCTACAGTCAGTATTGTAGGTCGTTAGAAAAAAAGACATAAGTATAGAAGACTTTGACCACAAAGTGCAACGTTAATTTCCGGCGATTCAATGATTTGCGAAAGTAAACACGGAATTCAGTTACCTGACAGGTTATTTGGTGTTATATTTGAGTGATTGTGACCTTTTAATACAAGTCTAGACAATAGAAACAGGTCGTAGGACGGGTGACCGCAACCGTTTTATGAGGTGAGCGCTTAGGTTAGAATTACAGTGATTAAATGACCGCTTAATAGAGCAGGGGCACCCAACGACAAGTTTCGGTAGATATCTGTTCGGTGGAGGGTAATTCGCCTTGTACTTTCGGCGTCGATTAAAGAGTGCACTCGGATTTTCGTAACTAAAATGTGGCCTAAAAGATTCGGAATGGGGAAATCATAACCCCTGAGGTTTTCGAAAAGGTCGTAATTGCAGTTTTTGACAGTCAAAAACGTCAGCTAACATTTTCGGAAAGAAAATAGTTCACTAGAAAGTTCGTGGAAAGTTCATTTCCGCTTGCATTTTCTCAAAGGAAGATTTTGTTCCCTAACGTTTTCGGTCAATTAAAATTTCAGCTAGGGAATCCGAACAGATAAACTTCTTCTAGCTTATGAAAACATCACTTTAAACAGACTTCAAACACCATAAGGTACTTAAAAATGCCTTTCTACAGCTTTTGGCTGATTTAGCTCGTTGGGTGCCCCTAATAGAGGGTGACTATTTAATACGGGTTTAATGTCACTATTCCTGAGGAACGCTACGACCGCGATATGCTCTAAAGAAATGAGCGAAATACGTAACAAACAAGACAACGACACAATATGACGTTATTGAGGGGCACACTGCCTTGCGGTGGGTTAGTCAATGCGACTTCCGATTTGCGTGGCAAAAACAACCTCACTTATCTCCCCAGCACTACGAGCTGAATGCTCGACAGCACGTGCTGGATCGGACAAGATTATTGGTTAGCAGGTGATAAACAAAAGCAAAGACGCGAACAAGCTTGGGAGAAGTCACTGCGCAGACTTTAACTATACCACGCAGGAGGGACCCTAGATTAAAAGCAAGGAATGCAAACAACCCCCGGGGGGGGGGGACTCGCATATGAAAGGGGCGGGGATGCTCGTCGGAAATTTTGAATTAAACCCCTAAAGGAGACCGATCTGGGCGTGGCCCAAGCTTTTTTTGACCCCTAAAAGAGACCATGTTTAAACACAGACAAATGAAAAATACAGTGACTTTTAATGATGGCAAAAACATTATCATGTAATACTTTTACCCATAAGTAGTTTTTAAAAGCATCGTCATAAATCTTCAGTTCATCATATTCGTGCAACCCTAAACGAGACCTTCAAGGCTGAATATAATGGCGTTTTGCCCAGAACACTCTAAGTGAGACCAAAATCCGAAATTTACTCCCTCCTCCCCCCCCCCCCCCCGGGAAACAACCCATCTCCAGATGGGAGGGCGGGAGGGAAAAAACGTTTGACAAATTGACAAAAACGACTGATTACTCTGCAAAGCAGAACTGCAAATTGAACCTTGCACCGTTTTCTTGGGCTTTTATAGCTAGACAATGTCTGCTCACTTAGCCAGTAGATTAAGTTGTGAATGGGGCCTTAATACTCTCGGCCAATGCAAATAACTATTACAATCTGCTAAGGACAACAAAGCCATAATGTTGCGAGCTAAGTTACAACGAAACTGTTGATTTTACTGACCTTGGAAACATGACTACACAATAGCTACATTGATAACAACGCGCCATGAAAGGCACACTGAGAAAGAGATCACGAGAGTCACGTTCCATTAACAATATTTTACTGATCTGTCAGTAAAATCTAATTTTGACTATAAATATTTGTTTTTGTTGTAGGTCGGTGTTGTCACAGCCTCACAGAATCCAGACGGCTCTATCACTGTACTCTGAGACGCTTACAGGTTTAATTCTTTTGGTGGAAGATCGCATTAACACATACTCTGGAATTATGAAACGTATGACTGCTAGTTTTGTTGCAGTTACCCCTCCCTTTGTGAACAATGGAATTTAGGGAGAGTGGGGAGAGTGGCCTGACCACCCACCCTATCCTCATCCTTTCAGTTTTTTGTGCTCCTCTAAACTAAGCCTGTAAATGCATATGAATGGTTTCTTTAATTTTTTTTTTTTTCAAAAAATGATGTCATGCGCCTGCACATATCAGAAATTACCGTAACCAAATTCGGAATCAGCCAATCACGAGCCTTGTTTACTTCGTTATCATGGTAATTATCAAATCAAATCCGTCGGTCTAGTTATTTTTACTGTAAGACAAATCGGAAAGAGGTTTTAATGTGAACATCGAAGAGTCTGCTCAGAAGAATTGCCAAATAAAGGTTGCTGTTCCAAGTTCTTAATTTGCTGTAAACCACTGGAAAAATCCAATGGCAGTTATCGGCCACCATATTTCTCAATATTTCTTTTTTGATTTCATTTTGGATTTCGTTTTGTGTTCGATTTGCTGTAAACCACTAGAAAAAAATCCAATGGCAGTTGTCAGCCATACAGCTCCTCAGATCTCTGATAGTGACATATTTCTCAATATGGTTGATAAAGAAGAAGAAAGAAGAAGAAGATGCTTTTATTTTACTAGGGTATCTCTTTACAGTTATAAAAACTGATATCCTTAGAGGCCCTAATACTAAAAATACTAAAAACTACTCCTAACTAAGCAAGTGAACTAAGCTAATGGAAGATATATGGCAAGCCAAATGTAGCAATATTCAACTCATCTAATTTTATATTCAGTTATGTATTTTGTTTTCAACTATTGGTTTAATATTCAACTTTTATTCAACCTTCAACACATCATTCAACATTCAACTATTTATTCAACATTCAACCAGTCATTCAACATTCAACACATCATTCAACATTCAACGCATCATTCAACATTCAACTATTGATTTAACATTCAACTATTCATTTAATATTCAACTATTCATTCAACATTCAACGCATCATTCAACATTCAACTATTCATTCAACATTCAACACATCATTCAACATTCAACGCATCATTCAACATTCAACGAGTCATTCAACCGGTCAGTATAAAAGATAGACTGCGGACTGTGGACCCGGACTGCGGACTGGGTAAACTGAACGTTTTCCATCAACCCTCCCTTTCATACCAACGACTCTCTTGGTGGCGGTTCGCTCAAAATTTTCAGTGTTAAACAGACTCGTGGTAGATTGGAATCAGGAAAACCAGAATGCCGTATAAATACAACTTTCGGGCAGCTATCAAGAGGCTATGGTCCTATTCCGTGCAGATCATCCAGCGAACTGGGTCCCAGTTTCTGTCGCTTGCTTGAACCCGCGATGACTGAAGAATCCAAACCAGCTTGAATAGTGTAGCATCCAAGTATGTCATACACCTGCCTGTAGCCTTTACGATATGAAAAGTAATTATTTTAATACTGAAGGCCTCATGTTTTCCCGTCGTTGGAACCGTCGACAGTGTAAAGTTTATGCACATGTCATTGGCTTCCCAGTGGGGTCGACTCCCGGGCCTACCAGGGAGACATGTGGGGGCCAATAAGGAGATGGATGTGATTCTTTGCCCGAGGGTAGGGGAAAATCTTGACATTGTTTTACATCACAGATTAGGGGTGGGGAAATTCACAAGTTTGAAAACGACGTCACGGGGTTTTTCAGCTGAGAGGCACCTCACCCAGTGGGCTTTGTCTTGAGTGATTCCCCAACCCCCGGGGAAATTCCTCAAGTTTGCTTGACTGATTTTACAATCCCCCTGGTTAGCCCGGGGGTCGATCCCACGGGGAAGCCGATGACATATGCATTATATTACATTGCGTTACGCCTGGTGTCAGAGCACACATAGATCAGGTGTTTATTCTTATATACTTTTGAAACAAAAATTGAAAGTAAGTTCAGCTCCGAGGTTTTTTTTTTCTCTCCTCAACCTTTTTCTTCAAAGAACATTTTGGAAATCGGACAGGAAACATAATTTGGGACAGCATCAACAGAATCAAATGCATGTGCATTACCGTGGGAACGGTGAACAGTGATTGGTTGAAGTTTTCCCAAAATTTACATACCTCAGGAGACGTGATTGTCTTGGAATTTTGGAGAACATTTAAATTTAAAAAGAACTAAAACATAAAACTGTAAAAACGAACGATAAAATCCGACGTTTCGGAGTAGTCATGACTCCATTATCAAGGAAAATATAAACGAGATCATGCAAATTACAGCATTTAAAGCGATTTTGGCGCGAAAAAATTAACATAAGAGGGTGCGAAGATTATAAAAATACTTTCGCACGAATGGAGTCTGATTGCACGTTGAGATTTGGCTTTAAAGCTCTTATAAAAAGCATTTCGTACACTAAGCAGTCAAATTTAGTTTTGCATTTCTTAAGCACTTGGAAACGCTTTAGCAGGACCTGCTAAAGCGTTTCCATAGGGTGGGCCTACACCATGGCCTACGCCACGGTTTGCCCATATCCGCCTTTTGCACAGTGTTTTGCACTCAGTACGCTTTTGGTTCCTAGTCCTCGTTTTACGGCCCAGTCCGCAGTCCGGGTCCACAGTCCACAGTCCACAGTCCACAGTCCACAGTCCACAGTCCACAGTCCATATTTTATACTGACCGGTTGAATGACTCGTTGAATGTTGAATGATGCGTTGAATGTTGAATGAATAGTTGAATGTTGAATGATGCATTGAATGTTGAATGAATAGTTGAATATTAAATCAATAGTTGAATGTTAAATCAATAGTTGAATGTTGAATGATGCGTTGAATGTTGAATGAATAGTTGAATGTTGAATGATGTGTTGAATGTTGAATGACTAGTTGAATGTTGAATAAATAGTTGAATGTTGAATGACTAGTTGAATGTTGAATAAATAGTTGAATGTTGAATGATGTGTTGAAGGTTGAATAAAAGTTGAATATTAAACCAATAGTTGAAAACAAAATACATAACTGAATATAAAATTAGATGAGTTGAATATTGCTACATTTGGCTTGCCATAAAAATACCCTAAAAATAACATAAAAATTTATTACGAAATACGATTAATAAAAAAAGCTACAAATTACGATTAAAACTGAATTACACATCCATGATGATAAAAAGCTTTTTTATTACATTCTAATTTAACGGAGGGCAGACGGAGGTGATTGCTTTGCCGCGTTCTTCTCTGTAGAATGTCTCTATTAAAATAAAAATAGCCCATTAAAAATTGCGGGCAACGCTTATTTGAACATTTCTTCACAAGATTTAGCACGTGAATCTCCCGTCTATGCCCAGCGTATCATATGTAAGGTGTGCTAGCGCATCATCACTGCTGTCGGTTTGCATGATAATCCTTGCCGCACGTCTCTGTAACGTCTCTACATTATCAGCATTCGTACGTCCACAACAGTTCCAAACGGTATCGCAGTAATCAATAACAGGAAGAATAAATGATTTGTAAATTATACTAGCAGTATGCATACTAATGCTTCTCCTGGTGCGTCCAAAAGCTAAACATTCATTTTCTCATTTTTCTTTTTAAGTTCTTTTGTTTATGTTTTTCTTACTCTCAGAGTTTGCCAGCATCTGCCAGCAGTCCGGCACAGAATTTCATTTTCCCGATCTTGACAAGCAGCTGTGTCTGATTCAACAAAGCTTTGAAAGGAGAGATCGCGGTAACTCCACAGCTTCCAGCCAACAACAGCAACACGATCAACCAGATGCTGATGTCGCTCTCCGACCAACTACTCTCAACACAGGTTAGCTTGGGTAAAAAGATAAGGGACCGTTCATTTTTACGGTGGAGGGGGGCTGGTTGTTCCCTAAGGGGGTTACTTGGTAAGGAAACTGTGGTGCTGCGTTAAATGGAGAGTGGAAGTGGAAATGGGTAGAGCATTGCAAGAAAACCACAAAAACAACAATAACTCACCAAACCAGCAAGGACATTTACAAGTGCCAAGTGTGAGATTGGCTAGTTTCCAGACAATAATTGTGTTTGGGTTATTTGCAGGAGAAATTTACATCACCCGGCATTCTAACCTGGCAGAAGTCCATGTTGTGTTTCATTTGGTGGTGGATGACAGCGTGAAATCGTCGACTATTAGCACCAGGAATCCTGTGATAGTTGGTTTGCGGAACGCGCTGCACACCGCAGTCAGACACGGCATTACTACCATCACTATACCACTGCTGTTATTCCATGAGATGACAGAGGTCAGTTCGCCCCCGATGAAAGAATGATTCTTAAACAGTCGAGGATGTTGCAGACTACGAGTAACTCCTAATTGTTCTTAGAGATACTAAAGCGGGCTAAACGCGCGCGCATGAAAAGTGCACCCCACGAAGGGATGCGCAAAAATAAGGCAAAATAATGAACTACAGATAAAGCCTGAGATTTCCACCTTTGACGGCCCACTCGGGGGGCAATTTTCACTAAACTATCCTCGGGAAAAAATATGTAACTACTCGTAGTGTAAGGATGTTGCGTTTGAGTTTTCCCCTGTCTTTCCCTCGCGATTTAAGTTAATTTACGCTGTTTTCAATCGAGAGCCTATCCAAACTACTTTCTACCTTTTGACTCCTCGCGTATTTGACTAATAGAGGCACAAATTTGGGACGTAAGTACCAATTCCTTCTGTAGACGATTCAACCCCAGGCCGGTATTTCTACCACTGTTGTGAGCTTCCCTTCATTTTGAAGATTTTGCCGGCCAACACTGAATAGCGGTGATGAAAATTTGTGACGGTAGCCACAGCAGTTATACCGTAATTTCCAGATTTTCAGTATACAACATTGTTAATTTTGTCTAAACTCTAACTGCTTATCATGATACAAAACTGACTACCGTCTATACAAAGGTAGCGAATTAATTGCTCTGTCGTTGCGTACGAGTGCAAGAGTCTAAAGTTTACTGATGTTTTGAAAGTGAAACAGTTTCAACTTGTTTTCCTTTTCCTTAGGAGATGACCGTTTCTTGGTGTATGAAAAGAGCAGAACTAATTTTGAAGTGCGTCAAAGGTAATGAACACTTGTAAGTCAACCTCGTTCCCGGGATGACGGGAAAGGGGAGAGACCCTGGGAACGAGGTTGTGATATCGATGATTAGATGTTCCTTCAGCTGGGAGACCGTTTGCATCCATTTTTGCCGCATTCGATTTACTGTCTAACGGTTTGAAAGGAAATTAAAATATTGGCCAGGCAATAGAAGCCTCAGTACAGCAGGGACCATAAAACTTAAAAAATGATTGGGACAGCTTTCGTAAACGCATTAGCGCGTTTTCTATTGGGACCAACGGTTTTTGGTTGGTGTGGCTGATCAAATTTGTCAAACAGCTGTGACATGGTTGAAATGTGCGAAAAGTGGGAAAGCTATGATAGCGTCCGCAAGCCACAAGCAAAAGGGCTTCTACAACTTTGTTGCCGCATCCAATAATTCATTAGGATATAACTCACAAATTAATGTGATTTGGTAAGCTGAAGCCACTCTAAAGGCACTAAGGCCACATGGTAGCGGGCATTACCCCTTAAATCTACCAAAGCAAAGATTGAGCCCAAGCATTAGCAGCCATGGACAGCTGTTTCGGCCTTGTTAGGCCTCATCAGCATGGCATAGCTAATGCTCAGGCTCAAGTACCCACATATCCATAAAACAAGCAGTGAAAACGTAAAGCTTGTGGGATGTGGCTGGAGTGACAAGGATATAACTCACAAATTAATGTGATTTGGTAAGCTGAAGCCACTCACATTAATTTGTGAGTTATATCCTTGTCACTCCAGCCACATCCCACAAGCTTTACGTTTTCACTGCTTGTTTTATGGATATGTGGGTACTTGAGCCTGAGCATTAGCTATGCCATGCTGATGAGGCCTAACAAGGCCGAAACAGCTGTCCATGGCTGCTAATGCTTGGGCTCAATCTTTGCTTTGGTAGATTTAAGGGGTAATGCCCGCTACCATGTGGCCTTAGTGCCTTTAGAGTGGCTTCAGCTTACCAAATCACATTAATTTGTGAGTTATATCCTTGTCACTCCAGCCACATCCCACAAGCTTTACGTTTTCACTGCCAATAATTCATTAGGATGAGGATCCACTCTTTTAAAGGAACAGGTGGCTGCAATGACACTGATTTGTTTTCTAAAATGGAAGACAACAAAGGAAACTTATCTCAGGAATGCGAACTGTCTTTCATTCCTACCTAACGTCGGATAGGAACTGGTAATGAGTACCCAAGGCACAACCCTGCTTGAACCAAAAATGCCGGTTTGAAAATTACTCTGTTGGGGCTCTAAACAAACCATCGAATACCAGTTTGAACGTCTGATACGCCGGGCTGATCCCAATACAACACGACCTTGAACTAGTTTACATAAGGTTAGAGAATCCGCGGCAGCTATCAAGCTACCAATAGGGGCTTTAGCAAAGATAACGTCGGCAATGGCAAAGATAACGTCATTTCAAAATATAACTTCACGTTATTGCAACTGTTTCGCGATTGTACCGAGTTGTTCAACTTGCAAATTGTGGGCGAACCATGGAACATGACTGAACAACCGTTACGCGCTAACATTCCACACACAGTTTTGAATTTCGTCACTTCACGTTGTCGTTTTGCAGAGGACGGCTTAGAAATGTACCGAAATATAAAACGCACGTGTAGGTCCATTGATTTTGCTGTTGTTTTGTTGCGTTCTCGCCTCGCCTTTGCCTTGCCTAGTTCCTAGGCCTCTCTCTGTTTCTTCTCGGTTAGTTCGTTTCGAATCACGTGGTCCGGCTACGTCACGTCACCGAAACGAATTGATTGCGAGGGCCTTGGAGAAAGCCGTACAGGAACTAGGTAAGCCGTTACCGTCGTCGTTGCTAACGCTCCCTAATGAAATAGTCACAACTACCTCTTTCAGTGGCCTGCTGCGCGCAGGCTACTCTGTCAGTAGTCACTCTAATAAGTGTTCGTGTGTAACATTTTCCTGTCTGTTTTATTTATGCAGGTTTCATGATGGAGTGCAGCACTTGGAGCGGGGCAGAGTCGCTCAACTTACAGTTCATGGTGCCTAAGGTCGGTTAACATCAAAAGCTATTACATCCTTCCAGTCAACAAAAATTATGAAACGTAATGGTGGAGAGGAAGAACTGGCATCATCCCGTTAGTGGATATACGGTTTTCCAGAAATAACGCATGTTCTGAAAACGGAATCCGCTTGACGGACGGAGGTGACCTGGGACCAACGCGCAGAATAGCCTGGACCGAGTGCGTGAACTGCCAGCCAGCCGCGCAAAATTTTCCCGCCACAACTTTCCCAAAATGAATACATTTCTGTTCATTCTACGGTGCTATCGGGAGTGGAATGAACTGAGTGCTATGCCGCTCATTCCGAGAACAGAATATCCACCAATAGAACACGAATACCGTCTGGTCGGATTATCAGGGGAGCAGGGTTGGCGCAGAGGTGAGAGCGCTCGCCTTCCACCAGTGTGTCCCGGGTTCGATTCCCGGACTCGGTGTCATATGTGGGCTGAGTTTGTTGGTTCTCTACTCTGCTCCGAGAGGTTTTTCTCCGGGTACGCCGGTTTTCCCCTCTCCTTAAAACCAACATTTGATTTAATTTGATTTGAGATTTGTAATTAGTAGACGAAGAGCCACCTGGAAGTACTACTAATAAATCGTTATTATTATTATTATTATTATTATTATTATTATTATTATTATTATTATTATTATTATTATTATTATTATTATTATAAATAAACCCCTTTCGGCGGCTGGTATATTAGAGGATAATGTCTGCGGCTGATAGATTGTCTGAAAAATGAACTGGGAAAATTTCATATCGCGTATACACAGTTGAAAGTTGAAAATGTTGAAAAAAAGTGATCTGACGACGATTGCGAATGACGTAACCATCTGCATTGATTGGTTGAGTTTAATTTATTTGAGCTGTGATTGGAAATTGAAGAAATTTAAAGACTGGCTTTGTTTGTCCTTTTCGTTTTTGCGACCGAAACTGATCAGAGGACAAATATCGACGCGAACGGGGTATATTGCCCGATACCCTTCTTCCGATTTGCACCACGTGATCCAAAATAGCCAATAAAATCGCGCAAAAATTATTCGGTGAGTTATAATCTGGAATAGCCCCGAAAGGATACCCCGACAGATAATTAATTATGATAACTAAGTGAAACACGATCGTCCGGGTGAATGTAGTCCTGAGAAGGACTGTTTGTGGTGACATTGACTGACGTTTCGACAACCTGAGCGGAAGTCATCATCGGAGTCAAGTGATTGGAGTAACGTCAGGAGATGGTATAAGTACTCTGGTCGTTGATGTGATTGGTCAACGAAGTCGTGATGTTATTGGTTGTCTGTCAGTTAAGCCGTGATGTTATTGGCTGTGAAGACTGTAAACCGTGGTTGGTGCGTTTCGATCCGTCTTTTGTTAGTCAAATGTTCGTAGGTGTATTGTTAGTCAAATTAGTCGGTGTGTCTATTGTTTGTCTGTTGTTGATATCGTCAATAAGTCGTTTTTAAGGTGCGGGAAGCTGTTGACAACGGTTCAGTGGTGTCTGTTCTAAGTTAGTAAACCAACTTTCCAGTGCGATCCGTTGTGGTAGTTAGTACAGTAGGTAATATATTTAGCAGAGTCCCATTCGATTGTGTGGTTTGTCAGTAAATGGTGCTCAGCAATGTTATTGTTGATGTCACCATTTCTCGTCGCTCGTTTGTGTTCAGTCAGTCTTACGTTCAAATTTCTGCCAGTGACTCGTCAGTCAGTGGTTTCAGTATAGTAGTCAGGTATTTAGACAGTTGGTAAGTCGGCGAACCACAGAACGAGACTATGGGTCGCATAGGTATGTTAGGTTTGTGTAGTTTGGGCAGTCCGTAAAGTTTCGGTGGTTGTGGCACGTGGCACCTCAGTCTGTTGTAGCGTCGAATGTCAATAACGTCAGCTTTCTTAAGTGAAAGTAGTTTGCCGTTGAGTTTTCGTTGAAGTGCTGGCGTCGGGTCTCGTTTAAGTAGTTCGTAAGTCTGTTTCTCGTTGACAAGTGCGTCCATTTTGTCGTGATAGTCTTTCTTGTCCATAACAACAGTAACACGTCCTTTGTCAGCGGGAAGTATAACAATGTCATTGTCGTTTTTCAGTCGTTTAAGTGCTTGTCGTTCGTCCCTAGTCAGGTTATTGTCTGTGAGAGAGGCTGATTGTATAGTAGAAGCTATTCTACTTCTGATGTTATCCTTGGTCAGTTCTGATAGTTCTCTTTGACGAGAAAGAGCCGCCTCAACACTAGATACAATGTCCTCGGTCGGTATACGTTTTGGCGTCACTGAGTGTTTAAGTCCGTAAGAGAGTACCTGAGTTTCAGTCTTGTCTAAGGGACGGGAAGAGATATTCCTGACCCAGTTGGCGTCTGTTTTGTGTCGTTTTTTGTCTTTAGTACGTTGTAGTCGAGTTAGTTTTAGTTGTGTCTTAGTGCGGTATTGTTCAGTTGTTTTCTTAGCTCACCATTGCACGGATACTACAACCTTACGATATCTGTGTCGCTCACAGACCCATCACAACTTTACGACAATTATTGACGAACGTTAAGGACAAAGACGAACCAAAGGACAGACAGGGAGCAGTTTACAAGATCGAATGCTGCGACTGTCAGGCCTCTTATATCGGTGAGACTGGCAGAAATTTGAACGTAAGACTGACTGAACACAAACGAGCGACGAGAAATGGTGACATCAACAATAACATTGCTGAGCACCATTTACTGACAAACCACACAATCGAATGGGACTCTGCTAAATGCATTACCTACTGTACTAACTACCACCAACGGATCGCACTGGAAAGTTGGTTTACTAACTTAGAACAGACACCACTGAACCGTTGTCAACAGCTTCCCGCACCTTAAAAACGACTTATTGACGATATCAACAACAGACAAACAATAGACACACCGACTAATTTGACTAACAATACACCTACGAACATTTGACTAACAAAAGACGGATCGAAACGCACCAACCACGGTTTACAGTCTTCACAGCCAATAACATCACGGCTTAACTGATAGACAACCAATAACATCACGACTTCGTTGACCAATCACATCAACGACCAGAGTACTTATACCATCTCCTGACGTTACTCCAATCACTTGACTCTGATGATGACTTCCGCTCAGGTTGTCGAAACGTCAGTCAATGTCACCACAAACAGTCCTTCTCAGGACTACATTCACCCGGACGATCGTGCTTCACTTAGTTATGATATGACTCCTGGTTTCAAACCATTTACGAATTAATTATGAGTTGGGAATTCCAGACAATGAAATAATGACTTAGGGTTGATTTTGTCTCTTTCTCTAGGGTATATCCGAGGAGATGTTTCACTCGTTTAGTCACGTGCTTTCTGGTATCTTCAGAGTATCCACTCCATTGGATCTCACTTCAACAGCCAGCAGATGACGCCACTTTCCCATGATGCTGTAGCACAAGAGTGTGCCACAGGAAATCCAGCTCGCAAAAATGACTATTTATAAGAACGTGAATTGGGAAGCGAGGATGGAAATGGAGAACATAATAGAAAAACGAACCTCCTAGCATCCAGTGAACACAGGGATGGTAACACATCAGTTATTTGAAAAAGTAAAACTTGCATTCCCAAGTAGCAAACGAACCAGCCGCAATTATGTTATCGAAAAAAGAGTTAATAAATATTGTGTCCCACCGGGTAACGTTTCGGGCGTTAGCCTTTCGTCACTGCGTATTGAGGAATTGTGGGTTGCTTACGGTTTACATACAGAAGATGGAGCTACGCTATTGGTGGTACGGTGGTAACGTGTAAAACAGGAAAAAAATTAATTGAATGAAAAGCGTTCGTTGATACCGTGGGGATTAAGGGTGCCGATTTGAAAATAAAAAAGTTTTGCTCTAGATTTTTATGGCTTTCCGTGGCACCTTGGTGTTGAGAAAGGCCGCAGATCCGGCGACATGTGTTGTTTGGAATGGTCAGGGAAATTAAAATTCCGGGAGATTGGTTTGGATATGTCGTTGTCATCTTTCTCAACATCAAGGTTCCACGGAAAGCCGTAAAAATCTAGAGAGTGTTTCAGTCCCCCACCGACGCAGCACCACAGTTTGTTTAGAAACTAACCCCCTTTATACAAAAATTTATAACTAATCAGCTTAAGGTGATTCCTCACATTTGCATCGCGCATCCTCACTGCGCATAATTTTTGGCTTCACTTAGCGCTCGCTCGTGCACGCGCACATTTAAAACATGGCGAATTTGCCTTGAAATTGAGCTCTGTTAGTTGAAAAATGGCCATAGCTCACTAACGAGCATGGGCACCCCACATTTTTTCCAGTCATTGTAATCAGCTAATCACAAGCTTTGTGTCAGAAAAGACTGATCTGATTTCTATTGCTGAAAATTGAATAAATGAGGAAAATAGCAGATAAACTGTGGTCTTTTCTATTAGCAGTTTAGTAACCATGTGAAGAAATTTGGTTGAAATTTTCAATCAAGGATGCAGCTTTCCGTCTAAATCAAACTTAAAATGCTTAGTTGTATCCAACATAATGGTATGGACTATATTTAATGCGTGTCCTAATGAGTTTGAGTTCACAAAGATTTTACAATAACTTGAAATGCGCTCTTACAATAAGCATCAAATTATACCAAAATGGGGCATTTTCAATTCCTCACAGCTCCTAAGTGAGCATGGGCACGCCCCTTTTTATTTCAAAATTGAAGTTCTCATATGATAAATATTCAGTGGACAAAGTTTGAGCAAAAATCTATTGTCACTTTTATTTCAGAGGAATTACCTTAAAGGCAATAGTGTTAAGAAAAATCTTATTAACGTTAATATTTCGAGAAAACTTTTTGACGTAGTCGTTTATTTTTTAAAGGAAGGTTTCAGATTGGATAATAATGACAAGGAAGAAAATGTATGACAGTGAAAAATATGTGGAGGGCGGGGGAGAATTTTAAAAAGTAAAAACGCAGAAGAGAGCAAACTAAACTAGTAACCAGTTTGTTCCATTCGCAAGTGACACCGGAGCTATACACGTAAATTACTTCCTCGGAATTTGAAACACAATTACTGATCCTGCGGGGAAGAACAGTTGCCTAAGCAAACTGAATTCGATTTCAGCACGTGACACAATTTTGCGTGTTTGCAAAGAAAGCAGTGTCTCTATGGAGAACGCCGCTGAAAACGCATTTAAAAGTGTAATTTTATTACATTCGCCATTCAGTTTGGATATCTCTGTTGATAATTCTGTAATTCTCAGCGAGCGAAACACTTCGTTTTCCCATCAGAACTTTAGTTTTCAACTGTACGGGTAAGTTGAATTTATTTTTACTTTATTTTGATCAGGAGTCACAGTTCTCTGAAAGTGATGTTCTTGAAAGCAGGTTCAATAGAGGGTTTATTTTTAATGATATTTTATGCCATAGAAGGCTAGGGCAAAGATGCTACAATCAGTTCTCATAAGAGAAAATATCCGCACCGCGAGGTAGTTGAAATCCAGTTTTTCCGACCCAAAAGTACACCGAACGTTCCAAAATCCGACTGAGCGAATAGTCATGCATTGCAGATAAAAACGCACGTGTAAGACATACTTGTTTGCTATTTGTTTTTCCTGCTAATTTCAACCGGAACATATTGTTAGGTCATAAAATTCTCGTTCAAACGTTTGAGGATCTCGAGTTGTTTGTGTAACATTTTTTTCCGAAGACAAACGAAAACATTCGCTATTTATTCCAAATATGATGCAATTATGCAGAATAGTTTGTTTTCACTGTCTCAGCGCATGCCACACGGCAAAAATAGATTCAGTTAAGAGACTAAACGTTTTTGCTTTTCAATTACTGTATCTTCAGGGCTTGATTTTTTAAAATGTTTAACGGTCTGCATGGATCACCGAATTAAATACAGTCCTTATTTTAATTATGAACGGCTGGAATTTCCTGCGTCTATGCCAGCTTAAAAGGATCGGACATCAAACAAAAGAACTGGCAAAAGAGAGCGGGAACACGTATCAGCCGGCATAAGCTTTCAGCTCAGTCGTAAATTAACGGTATCAACGGCCAACGAAGACAGCCGGGAATGGCAAGCAAGACAGACTGCCGGAACACGGCAGCGCGGTATTCCTATTTCCTCCGCCCTCGATAATTTAGCGCTCCCCTGATGCAAACTCGTCAATCCCGTTTTCAAACGTCGTTCTACTAGGGGTATCGAATGGTCCCTCAAAATTTTTAAGTGCTCGCAAAATTTGGCCTTTGCTCGATTTGCTCGCAAAATTTTCGGTGAGGGTAAAAGGAGGAATGAGTTTGTGGAATGGCATGTGGAATGACTTACGGAATCGCATAATTATGCGGAATGTAATGTATGCAAAATGGCGCGAAAAATTTAATTCAACTGAAGGAGTTAATTATTCAACAGCCAACAAACGCAAGCTATGTAGCTGCCGATCTCGGTCACAACTACTCTCCACCGGGCTTGCTTTCGTATAAACATTACACTTATGAACTCTTGAGGTGATAGAATTTGCCTTGAGTTTCGCTTTCATAGGATTAGCCTGTTCGCGAATGATATTTGCAGCATATTTGTGAAGCTATGCACGAAAGAATCGTTCGGCTGCGAGACAAGCGAGCTTTTGCCATCTTGTCAATTTCACAGCGTTGGCAGTTTTGAAATGGATTAAATAAAATTTTATTTTTCCGGAGTCGATCGTAAGCGATTTAGGAACGGAGTCTGGCAGAGGCTTATTATGGTTTTCAGAGTTTTACAGGAGTCTCAAATCGGTCGAGCTGCTTTTGTTGTTATGATATGAATAACTGAAATCTCGAAGACCGAGTGACAAACGAGGAAAATATTATAATCAGTTGCAAACTAACTAATCTTATAAAAGCAAACTCAAGACAAATCACTTCAAGCGGGTTCATTTGTCAAATATTTATATCAAGTCTATCAAAGCACAAGTCCCGTGTAGAGCAGTGCTCTACACTGAAACATTTCTCGGTCAAATCCAATTAGTTTTCAACATTTTGTTGTCACCGAGATCAGCAACTAGCTTAAGATTATTCACTGTGTTGGGTTGGCAAACGCGATTAATAATCGCGAGCTCCAATACGCAAGCCGAGATCAAGATTATTAACCGTAAAATTGTTATCTAGTTGTTGATCTCGGTAACAACAATTTGCTGAAAACAAATTGGATTTGACCGAGAAATTTTATAACATCTGGTACCTAGGGTACTCGATCTTCGATGAGGCGACTCTTGAACGCGAGCACTGAGCAGACTGAGTTCAGTTATTCATATCATGTTAACAACAAATTAGCAAATTAGAGACTCTTGTAAAACTCTGAAAACCATAACTTGAATAAGCCTCTACAAGGCTCCTTTCCTAAATCTCTTACAATCGACCTCGGAAAAATAAAATTTTGTTTAATCCATTTCAAAACTGTCAAAGAGTTTCATGAGTTTGACCTACACTGTGAAATTGAGAAGATGGCAAAAACTCGCATATCTCGCAGCCGCGAACGATTCGCACAAATATCATTGACTATCATTCCCGAACAGACTAATCCTAGTTGCTATGAAAGCAAAACTCAAGGTAAAATTTAATCACCTCAAGAGTTCATAAGAAAGCAAGCCCGATGAAGAGTAGTTGTGACCGAGATCGACAGCTAGCTTGCGATTATTCTCTGTGTTAGGCTTTAGAATAATTAACTCTTTGAGCTGAATTAATTTCTTCGCGCCATTTTGCAAATGTTACATTTCGCATAATTATGCGATTCCGCAAGTTATGCCACATGCCATTCCGCAAACTCATTCCTCCTTTTACCCTCACCGCAAAATTTTGACGAGTGCTCGCTTGCTCGTGCGTGCAAAGTTTTTGCTACTGTTCACATGCTCGGATTCTCGGCGGTGAAATTTGCTCGGGCGATCGAAAATTTGCAAAAAATTCCGGTAAATCATTATTCCTTTGTGTTTTTTGGTATAGAAATAAATGCGTTTCTACGTGCACGTGTGGTACTAAACTCCTTTGAATATGGCAGTCAAGTTCAGTTAAAAGTATACGACAATACCGGAAACTAAATAAGTTAAACGGCATTCATGTTATTCTTAAAAATAAAAAATTAATTCAAAAACAACATCCAATATGAAGATTGAAACCATACATGCACCTGAAAGACGCATTTGAAAAGACATTTCTTCGACTGGTCTTTCTGTTTGACAAATTAATTTCAGTAGAACGATGTCAGATCGCGGTCGAGCTCCTTTCATGTCGTAAAGGTGGGTTGCTGTTAGCTACTGTGCGGTCATGCCGTGGTATGCGATACTCCGGTCCGGGGAAAAAGTCACTATAATTATATTTCTATCGAAGCCTACATTTCTACTAATGTATAGTAGCTAGTGTAATTTGCATCCATTGAAGTTTTATTGAAAGTGACGCATGTACGAATTTTTCCCGAAACCGGCACCAGTATGGTGGCCGAGGACTGCCACTAAGTTTTTTTAAATGTGAAACAAAATGCAAATAAAATTAAAATCAAATACAAATTCAATGAAATATAGAAGAAAATGCAAATAAAGTCAAAATCAAATGCAGTTAAATCTAAAACAAAAAGCAAAGTACAAATCAAAATCAAACTTGATTTAGATTAAAACTGAATACATTTTTAAAAGAAGATCTAAATGTGAAGTTAAAGTAAATTAAAATTGAATACACTTGGAAAAGATAATGTAAAACAAAATTAGTGGCAGCGCTCGGCCATGCGAAAATTTACTTTCGTTTGAAAAATCATTTCACTACCATCATGCTTCGCGCGCTTCAATGCTTCGAGTATTGGAGCGACTACAGAACACAGGGCCAAATTTTGAGTGCTTGTCGGTGGCTCGCCTGCTCGACAGTCGCTTCAGTGCTTTAAGAACGAGGTAGATATACTAAAGAGCGGCTCTGTAGCTCGCCGGCTCGGCAGTGGCTTGAGTGCTGAAGAACGAGGTAAATATATTTTGGAGAGTGGCTCGGCGACGGCTCGTTAATGACTGGCAAGCCACCGAGCTAAGACAAAATTAAAACCCTACAAAATCGACACTAGCCTGTATCCTGTAGTTAAGCCGAATCGATAGTAGTCTCCTTCGCAGCCCGGTTTCCGTTGCGTAACATCCCAAAAACTAAAGCGATTAGCCAGGGCGTTTTCCATTTACCAAACAATTCCGGAAATTTCGATGGGAAAACGACCATCGGTGAAGAACGCGTTCCATTCATTCCCAGGCTCCACACATTCCCGCTAAACTTCCAAATGGCAACACAGATGTCTTAAAGGAAACCGTAGAGTTGTCTATGTAAGAAGGTCTTTTAAATTGAGAAGACGACGATGGCACTCCTATCCTGGCAGCGGTTGCAGCTTATATGAGGCGCGATCATCGCCGAAACGAAGGGTTTTCAAAAATATATTGCCACGACAATTCATCGATGAATATTTACAAGCCACTTCAGGGCGACTCGAGGGACCCTTGAAGCTTAGTGCAAGGAAATGAAGCCACTGGAAGATTCCTCAGCAATACTCTTATTGGTTGTATGGCAAAGCCGCACTTAAAACGCCTACTGTAAAAGGAAAATAAAGAAAGACATTGTTTAATTTCAGATGCAAAGTATTACGCGTGAAACAATCGGAATAAGCTTACTCAAAGAACCCTCGGGCAAAATTTAATGTTTTCTTCAATAAATTCTGCTTACCATTGGCATACATCACACAATTGAGATTCCTTGACGTATGAAGATCGGGTGCTGGTCCATGACACACGGAGGATTCGTATAAACTATTAGTAATGACCGAAGAAGGAGCCGCCATCTTACCAAAGATATGACCGTGAAAGAACTGGAACTGGTAAAACGTTGTGAAACGCATTTTCCATCGGAAAGTTTCCAACGGGAAAACAGGACTACCTTTTCAGAAGTTCCGTGTCTTTCGGAAATTTTGCATTATTTTTTCAAAGTGTATTCAATTTTAATTTACTTTAACTTCACGTTTAGATCCTCTTTTAAAAATGTATTCAATTTTAATCTAAATCAAAATCAGCTGAATACACTTTGAAAAAATAATGCAAAACAAAATTAGTGGCAGCGCTCGGCCATGCGAAAATTTACTTTCCTTGAAAAAATTATTCATATGGCCGAGCGCTGCCACTTCGCGCGCCTCAATGCTTTGAGTACTGGAGCAATTACAGAACACAGGGCCATATTTTGGGTGCTTGTCGGTGGCTCGCCTGCTCGACAGTCGCTTCAGTGCTTTAAGAACGAGGTAGATATACTAAAGAGCGGCTCTGTAGCTCGCCGGCTCGGCAGTGGCTTGAGTGCTGAAGAACGAGGTAAATATATTTTGGAGAGTGGCTCGGCGACGACTCGGTAATGACTGGCAAGCCACCGAGCTGGGACAAAATTAAAACCCTGCAAAATTGGCCCTAGCCTGTATCCGTCTCCTTCGCAGCCCGGTTTCTGTTGTGTGACATCCCAAAAACTAAAGCGACTAGCGAGCCGGCAAGCCACCAAGCCACTCTAGTATTTCTACTGCGCCTCGTTCTATACTAAAGAGTAAAGACTACTAAAGAGTGGTTCGGTGGTTCGCCGGCTCGCTAGTCGCTTTAGTGCTTTAAGAACGAGGTAGATACACAGCTATACTAAAGACCACTAAAAAGCTCAGGAGCACCTAACGACTAGTTTCGGTAGGTATCTGTTTGGTGGAGGGTAATTCGCCTTGTGTTTTCGGCGTCGATTAAAGATTGCACTCGGATTTTCGCAACTAAAACGTGGCCTAAAAGATTCGCCATTGGGAAATCCTAGCCCCTCAGGTTTTCGAAAAGGTCGTAATTGCTGTTTTTGGCAGTCAAAAACGTCAACTAGCATTTTCGGAAAGAAAATAGTTCCCTAGAAAGTTCGTGGAAAGTCTATTTCAGCTTGCATTTTCTCAGAGGAAGATTTTGTTCCCTAACATTTTCGGGCAATTAAAATTTCAGCTAGGGAATCCGAACAGATGAACTTCTTCTAGCTTTTGAAAACATCACTTAAAACAAACTTCAAACACCTTAAGGTACTTGAAAATGCCTTTCTTTAACTTTTGGTTGCTTTGGCTCGTTGGGTGCCCCTGAAAGCTCGCCGGCTCGCTAGTCGCTTCAGTAGATATACTAGCGGTGAGAATGGCTCGGTGGCTGGGGGCGTTTTCCATTTACCAAGAGATTTCGGAAATTCCGGTAGGGATGTAAATGGAACACATGTTTTTGGTTCGTTCCAATGGAAAATTTCCGAAAGACACGGAACTTCTGAAAAGGTAGTCATGTTTTCCCGTTGGAAACTTTCCGATGGAAAATGCGTGTTTCACAACGTTTTACCAGTTCCAGTTCCAGTTCTTTCACGGTCATATCTTTGGTAAGATGGCGGCTCCTTCTTCGGTCACTACGAATAGTTTATACGAATCCCCCGTGTGTCATGGACCAGCACCCGATCTTCATACGTCAAGGAATCTCAATTGTGTGATGTATGCCAATGGTAAGCAGAATTTATTGAAGAAAACATTAAATTTTGCCCGAGGGTTCTTTGAGTAAGCTTATTCCGATTGTTTCACGCGTAATACTTTGCATCTGAAATTAAACAATGTCTTTCTTTATTTTCCTTTTACAGTAGGCGTTTTAAGTGCGGCTTTGCCATACAACCAATAAGAGTATTGCTGAGGAATCTTCCAGTGGCTTCATTTCCTTGCACTAAGCTTCAAGGGTCCCTCGAGTCGCCCTGAAGTGGCTTGTAAATATTCATCGATGAATTGTCGTGGCAATATATTTTTGAAAACCGTTCGTTTCGGCGATGATCGCGCCTCATATAAGCTGCAACCGCTGCCAGGATAGGAGTGCCATCATCGTCCTCTCAGTTTAAAAGACCTTCTTACATAGACGGCAACTCTACGGTTTCCTGACATCTGTGTGCCATCTGTGTTGCCATCTGTGTTGCCATTTGGAAGTTTAGCGGGAATGTGTGGAGCCTGGGAATGAATGGAACGCGTTCTTCACCGATGGTCGTTTTCCCATCGAAATTTCCGGAATTTTTTGGTAAATGGAAAACGCCCTGGCTAATCGCTTTAGTTTTTGGGATGTTACGCAACGGAAACCGGGCTGCGAAGGAGACTACTATCGATTCGGCTTAACTACAGGATACAGGCTAGTGTCGATTTTGTAGGGTTTTAATTTTGTCTTAGCTCGGTGGCTTGCCAGTCATTAACGAGCCGTCGCCGAGCCACTCTCCAAAATATATTTACCTCGTTCTTCAGCACTCAAGCCACTGCCGAGCCGGCGAGCTACAGAGCCGCTCTTTAGTATATCTACCTCGTTCTTAAAGCACTGAAGCGACTGTCGAGCAGGCGAGCCACCGACAAGCACTCAAAATTTGGCCCTGTGTTCTGTAGTCGCTCCAGTACTCGAAGCATTGAAGCGCGCGAAGCATGATGGTAGTGAAATAATTTTTCAAACGAAAGTAAATTTTCGCATGGCCGAGCGCTGCCACTAATTTTGTTTTACATTATCTTTTCCAAGTGTATTCAATTTTAATTTACTTTAACTTCACATTTAGATCTTCTTTTAAAAATGTATTCAGTTTTAATCTAAATCAAGTTTGATTTTGATTTGTACTTTGCTTTTTGTTTTAGATTTAATTGCATTTGATTTTGACTTTATTTGCATTTTCTTCTATATTTCATTGAATTTGTATTTGATTTTAATTTTATTTGCATTTTGTTTCACATTTATTTGTTTCAAAAATGCAAAAATGGTCCTCAAAACTTAGTGGCAATCCTCGGCCACCATACACCAGCGAAGGCAGGGAGTAAAATCTAAAGAGGGTTTTGAAATAGAATAGAGCCATTCGACTTGTAGAGAATGGTCTCATTCCAGGTATATTTTGGCCCGTGTTAGCTCCTTGAAACTCCTAAAATAAGCTATGTTGCTTTGAATCTTTTCAGTCAATGGTTATTAAGCCACAGGAAACTAGTTAGTTTTATTAACCTCGGAAAACTAATTTCCCTATCATTGAAATGTATTGAACCTAAATGGTAAATGCTAACGCTGTACGACCGAAGAAGACTCTAAGATTATAAAACGAAAATACCGGTATGTAAAATAAAAATCATATCTTGCATTTCACAAGAACTTCAAATTAAAAGCGGCTTTAAAGCTTCTGAGAGTAAAAGCCAGTGAACAGCCTAAAGCTACCGGAAGTAGTTCACACTTCGACGTAAAAACATGATGTAATTTGGCATCTAACGTGGCATAATTAGCTATGATTGGTTGGTGTGGAGGTACCAGTCAGGTTACTTGGCGCACTCCAGTAAAAAACAGAGTGTGAAAATTACACAAAGGAGGGATTGCTGTCAGCGGATCCTAGAGGAGAATTTATGAAGTGCTCGCTGCTCGCCAGATACATTTTTCTAGTCCTCGCTGCTCGGAAGACTGATCACTGCTCGTGCTCGAAAAATAAAACGCAGTGCGCGCCATTCGATACCCCTTCTACTGCTATGCGGAGCTAAAGTGGTCTCATTTGGCACGACAATAGCACGACGTTGGAAGCGACGTTGGAAGCAAAGTCGTGCCAATGCCGTGTAGCACGGCAAGCTCAGGTCGCGTCGAACTCAAATCACTGATAAAAAATGATAAATGCCACGTAAAAGAGCACTTCCCTCTTGCACATATCCAAGTTCGACTGAATTGAATTCGACGTCTGAAACCAAGTCACCCTTCGAGTCGAACTAGAGTCGAGCCAGCTTAGCACGACGTTTGAAACGGGCCTATACAACGTCTTACCAACTTTCCCTCACTAATTAACTACCGCGCCTCGTGAATTTTGCGATTTTCGCGTTTTGAAAGACCTCGCGAACAAAAAGCGAAGAAAACAATACTTAAATTTCAAATATTGTGAATTGGAATCTTGTAGCTTGTAGGGTAATTGTTATGAATCAAAACTGTCGGTTCAGCTGTTCTTGACAAATGAACATATCTTTCTCTCTCCCGCTGATGAACTGTCACCTTCAGCTTGCACATTAGAACAAACTTCTTGAGTACAGCCATTAAATTTTTTGTAGATCCCTCGTTTTAGTTTGGTTTAACCATGCCTTTATATCTTTCTAGTATTTTCTTGTCCTTTGAAGTATAATCAAAGCGAATGGGAAAACGAAAAATTAAATACACTTTCACTAGTTTTTTACTGGAGTGGCGAAAATTAATACTCGCGGACAAGCACCTTAGTCAGCTTCCGAATTTTCGCGAAATGTATTCCGTGCGCGCGAAAAGAATGAGGTGCCAAGTCGATATCTTCTTCTTTCTAGTTTTTAATTTCTTTATTCCATCAAAAGAATCATATGTGTTATATGTATCAGATATTGAGAAATGAGATATTTTTGGTCTGGTGATAGAATTTTCATTTCAACCGAACTGAGTACCGTTGCCTTGGAGAGCGAGCCTCACCCAATGCAAATATGACTACATGACGATGATGATGATAATGATGATGATGATGATAACATTATTTCTGTGTCAAAAAATCTCGCCTCTGCAGACTAATTTGGGACACTAAACAAATAGACAAATAGGAAAAAAAGAAAGAAAGAAAAAAAATTAAAAATATTGTGAAGACGCACAGTAAAAAGTGGAATATGTAGTTTGTGTAAGAAAGAAGAATTGAGTTCTTATAAAATCTTGTTACTAGGCCATCGTAGATTTATTAGAAATTTAACATAAACAGCGGAGATAAACATGGTAAACCAATGCATTTTATATAGACTCGACGTACATACATTTTCAAAAGTGACCGCTACAATTTTTTGAAAACTATTTATATGTTTTTAATATAGGGGTCTCAATCGAGATTAAGAAAAACTATCTTTAATAGTACATCTATAAAAGGATACATCTTATTATAATAAAGCAACAACTTCTCACAACTGATGTTAACATTAAAAGCTGGCTTAAGTTCTTGGATAAATAATGTTTCCTTAATTTTACAATGATAATCCTGTTTGTTCGACGCTAAAATGTCAAACTGAATGATCCCACTTGATGTTGTATCCAGTGGTTTTAACATGGTCAACAATGGCTGATGTGTGGTCATTTTTAGCGAGGGCCTCGCAAAAATATTACGATTTCTTACCCTCTGGATGACTATGCGTATGATCAGGCCACTGTCGTTGCTGCAATTGTGTTTAACATTCTTTCAATATAATTAGCTAACGTCTTCTATCCAAGATAAGTTGTCAATTTTTTATTGACAGCAACATGTACCAGCTCACGAAGATCCTTTTGTTGCTGTTTGTGTTGTCTTTGGCGAGAGGAAAACCCGTGCCTGACGTAGATGACTGGTGGGAGGGTGAAGAGGACTGGGGCGACAGTGTGGAGGACTGGGACGAGAATGAGGAGGACTGGGGCGAAAATGATGAGGAATGGGGAAAGAGTGAGGAGGACTGGGATGAAGAGGACGACTGGGAAGATGAAGAGGATGATGGGAACGATAGTGATGATGAAGACTGGGAAGATGATAGCGAGGAAGACTGGAACGAAAACGAAGAGGATCCCGCAAATAACGAGACAAAGGAAGATGGAGAAAACAGCGATGATGCACAAGGTAGGTTAATGTTGAAATATGCTAAAAAGGAGCTCATGGGCTCTGGGCAATTATGACACTTTTTCTCAGTTTTAGTTGACAGAAAATGTTCTATTCAGACAATATTCCTCTCCCATCTATTCTTCAAAAACAACAAAGAAATTGCTTTGTCCATTTTTCTGATCACGCAGTGAGCGACAGCAGTTTTGCCAAGTTAGAGGAAGAGCTGGAAACCTTCAGAAGAGGTGAGATCAATAATGGAGCTTCTGTCATCGTAGTTTACTTGTGCTATAGTGCACATTCGGTACAGTGTGTTTAAGTAACTAGTATTTCTTTGAACTCCCAAAGAGACCGTTGTCATTGTGAAAATGAATTCCTCACCGTAATAGACCCTTTTCATAATGGCGCCCGACAAATTATTCTTTTATTCTTATGATAATGAGCCCTACTAGCCTCGTCAGCATGTGCAAAATTCAGTATAATTTTTTCATTAAAGTGAGGTTAGTAGGGCTAATTAACACATATACAAAAGAATAATTAAAATCGTCCGCCATTATGAAAAAGGTCTATCAGTACTACCATTTTCGAGCTACCGTGAGAGGCAAACTTTGACAAATTTTGACAGCTCCGCCTCAAATTTAGGCGGAGCTGTCAAAATCTGACATGTTTACGCTAAAAAACGTGACATTTTGTCTAGACAAACTTGAATGTTTTGAGCGTGTTACAACGCGGAAAAAAGTTTGCCTTTCACGGTAGCTCGAAAATGGTAGTAGTTGGTTGGTCTACTCAAATTGTTCTCTTTTTCTAATTCTTTATTTATCTATTTAATTGTTTGATTAATTAAGTATTTACTTTCATTCCCATAGAGCTGGATAACATTGAAGAGGCACTGGAGTCCTCTACAGAAATCTACACTAAATGAATCCTGGACAGTTATCAGTAGGCTTTGCATATAACTGTAATTAAGCTTTTCCCCCAAAGAATGTGACCGTAGCCGAAATTTTGACCACATCACTGATTCAAAAAGAGTTGCTTAGTTATAGACTCGTGTCCCAATCTTCTTATTTAGTTAGTTAGTTAGTTAGTTAGTTTTCTTTTTAAGTGGAGAAGAACGAATGAGAGTTTGTATCGATATTCGACAGGTGTCTCGGGATGGTGTAGGTACCTTCCTACAACAACATGTGCTTATCATTCTTCTATTGGCCATTGCGCAGGGAACTGGGGCGTTTTAAATCTTAAGTAATCGGTAAATTGACACCATTACGTGAAAAACGTTGGGATTGGCCATTTGTCCTTAGGTTGAACATAGTTCAAAATCCATACAAACGTCTCTAATTGGCCATGTTCTAAACGAGTAAGGGCCTGGGAACGAATCCAAACTTCATTGAAAATCAATGAAATTGAACTAAATCGATTTTCACACGAAAAGGTATCTCAAAATAAGCAGTTTCAGCAAGTTTGAGTACGTTTGGTTGCAAAGCCGCCAGATAACATGCATTTAAAACTTAAAAAATCCCATACAAATGTCTCTATTTCGGAAAGTGTGTCCCTCCAAACCGTAGTCTCTAATTTTCACAATTTTCAAAATCATTTTTTTCAGCTCCAATTCAGCTGAACAGCGTCAAAGTTGGTTAGGTGACCATTTTTGAGATGCTCTTTCATGCGGTGGAAGCAATTTTTTCCAATCGATAAATTTTAAAAAACTCGTTCCCAGGCCCTTACTCGTTTAGAACATGGCCAATTTTGAGGCTGCTTCCTCCAAAACCATATACATTGTATAAACTCTTAGGAATAGTTTTCAGGTTTGTGATAACTGTAAAATTCCGTCATGCACCTACTATTTGGATGTAACTGAGGTGAAAATCGCTTTGTTTGCCCATTTTTACGAATATCAGACACACCGTAAAAATTTTCAAGAGTTTATATGGTTTTGGGGGACGCAACCTCAAAATAAGAGACATTTGTATTGATATTGAACTATGTTTTAAAGTCCATAACTTTGTCTCTGTTCAACCTAAAAGCATCAAACTTGGTCAAATGGCCAATCTCAACGGCATGTCAATTTATCGATTGGTTAAAATTTGAAACTCGTCCCATTTCCCTGCGCAACTCCGAAATGACCTATATCGTCTGCATGAACCCCTCTCAACCAACCAACCAACAAATGGAGACTGCACACGAGTCTACGCACATCAAAGCGACCAGATCGATGACAGTCCTGACATCGCAAGCGGCAATCATAAGTCTTTTCTTTCTTTTGGCACAGGTGACCTCACTGGTGTATTTTGTCCGGTCATGCGCCGGACGTTAAAAATTTAAAACAAGCGTTTATCTATTCACAACGAGAAGGGGATTTAGACTTAAGCACTAATGATCAAATAAATGATGGTAGGAAGCAAGTGTTCGTATGTTTCTTCATTTATAAGTATTTCCGAGGGTTCTGGTTTCTGCGAGATCAATAATCCCATGCAAGCAGTCTTTGCCAGTTGTTGAGGTTTGTTTTCGAGGGGCGGGGATAGAGGGATGGGAGCCCGGGAGAATAGGGAGCGAAAGGGGTATGTAAGGCGGACCCGGAGAGTGGAAAGCAGAAAGCGGGAGTTCGGAAAGGGCAGGAGACCGGACAGAAATAATTTATAGGGGGTGTGAGCAACGCCAGAAAGGGTGGGAATAGGGAGAAAAGGTATCTCTGTTCCCCCTTTGTTTTTGCTCAACTTGATGCTTTTTTGAATTGCCTAGCTGTTCTGTTGCAGTTTTCCAGATCAAAGAGCTTTTTCAACAGTGTCCTGAAATCCCAGTATTCCACCTCGCAATTGGCATACTGAACCCTGCGTCTGCAGCATTTACACGACAGTTTAAAACGCTCATTAACGCCACACCGATGAACCTCGAAGTTATCACATTCCATCGTTTGCACCTTCTCAGCCACTCTCCTGTATATGCTGGTCACGAGGCTCGAACATGTGTTCACATACTCCCCAAGTGTCTTCTCCAGCTCGAGTATCCTGGCCTTGAAGATTTCGATTTTTGTTTTATCGGGAAGCTCTTTAAAGTATTCATCTTCTTCTAAAGAACTCAACGGCAAATACTTACTCTCTTGGAGAGTTTCTTTCATCAGAGACTCGAGGCCAAATTTGTCTGCGATCATGAAGAACTTCACGCAGTTCGTGTCTTGAACACTGCAAGAAAGGTATTCGTAGCAAAGCTCCTTCACTCTTTCCATATGATATTCCTCAGCGAGTTCCAAGAGAAATTGATAGTTTTCAGCTGTAAGAGGCAGAAAAAGCGTCGCGTTTGTAATTTCATTCTTTAGAAACTGCAAGGAGACTGGGAAGACTGGGAAGAGTGAAGGATTGTGGGATCGTTTGGGTGGGCGGAATATGACGGAGTTGCACTGATAAGGTGTCTTGGTGTCTACATAGTCGCTAAAGTAGATCCTGTTAAATCTGTTTAAACAAAAACAATTCTTCCTTCTCAGCAGGCTGCTACTGCAATTTATAACATTTCCCTGTCCACCCAACGTTAATCGCCCATTTTTTCGGCTTCAGCAGATAATAAAAACCTCGGCCTTTTATTTTATTTTATTTATTTATCTTTCATTTTTTTTGCCTTGATTATTCAGTCTATCACGCTCAAAATCATCCAGTAATTTTTAAACATCTGTCAAAGGGATCACATGCTACTGACAACGAATTCTCTTAGCATAGACTCAGAATTGATCAGAGAGTTTAGTTTGAGCCAAAAATTATTTAAAAGGAAACGCACTATGTTCTCTTGTCATTTATGACATCAGCATTGAATAGCGTCAGGTGATGGGCTCCTGATAGCGTAGACAAACGAAGCTCTAGATTTCCCACCTGAGGAGGAAAGGGATTTCCGTGAAGACCGAAGAGGAGGGTCTGGGTAGGATCCCTAGCTCTAGAAGACATTACCTGTAATTCTTTGCCCCCTTCCATGCGTGTAGGCGATGTTAAGGAGTGCTTCGATCTCTTGAGCCTTTTTCCCGGGTAACTCAATCTCCTTAGCGTCCTTCTCTGCGAAGTCTGACGTGAACATTTTCTCGAATACTGGGGACCACATTGACAAGGTGCTCTTGTGGACGTGAAATTTGGTTCCTTCCACTGACAACACCACATCGCTGAAGTGCCATGGTTGCGAGAAATCTGGATTATACATTGATTGCCAGCTATCAATTTCCCTGAAAGGTTTCATGTGTCAAATGATTGTGTATCGTGTAATAATTTCCGAGACTGCGAGTAGCCATCGGCGTTCCTCCTCGCGTCGCGTCTCCTAGCAGCTTCGCGCGCGCGTCTTTCGCCCTCCCCGCCATCCATCGCCGAAATTAGAGACTACTCGCAGTCTATAATTTCTGCACTCCCTCCCTCCTAGGACCTATGGCCTGTCTAAAAGAAATTGTCTGAGAATGTTGTGCGAATGTCGTGCGAAATTTTGAACGTAAATAAACTAGTGTGAAAGCCAGTGCCTTTCTTGTGCTTCCGATGCAACGTACACTATATCGCTAAGGAGAAATAAGTGCAACAGATCTTGTGTATAAGCCTCTTGATCGTTGTGCATACATACCAGAGGTTCGTCAAATGAAAAATCCACTGGAGTAGTAATATCGTCTTCCACCGGTTAGTGAACCAGGCTGGTCAACAAATGCATAAGATCTTGGCCAGCCTTTGTAGGTGTGATGTGTATTGTAAACTACTGCTCGACAGAAGCTGTGAAGCGGCAAACGATGACACAAGTCAGTAAACAGACACACTGAGGAGTTAATTATGCTAAGGGCAGAATTCACGACCCCTCGTCACGCATCAATAGTTTTTAAAGAATGCACAGTGCTGTCAATCAAATCTCAATTCAATTTATTCAGTTGCTCGAGCTGTGAACCTGGAAAGAAATATGGGGACTAAAACTAACTCACTTTTCCTGCGTTATCTGTGGCCTGAAGCCTGTTGCAGGAGTTCAGATAGTAAGCGGAGCGCGAAAGTACCGGCAGAGAGACAGAGAGAGGAGAAAATAAAGCGGCGAAAAACCGTCCGTCCCTAGCCCCCTCCATTTTTCGCCGCTTTATTTTCGCCTCTCTATGCCGATACTACGCTCCGTTTACTATCTGAACGCCTGGAACAGGCTACTACCTGGTGCGTTTTTGTTACACTCATCAGTCAAGTGTTTGTCAATTTTCGCTTGAAATCCCTATGCGGTCCTATGATCTCCTAGCCTCACAAAAAAAGGCAGATTCTTATTTATACTTATACTTATCGACGATTAGCGGACGCGAAGCAGGGGCACCCAACGACGTTTTCTTTGCAAATGCTCTAAAAAGCCATTTAAAGTTGTTTGGAGTGCTTTTAAAGCGAAGTAGATGAATTTTGAGCAGCGCTATGAACATTTGATCTGTTCGGTCGTTCTAGGGGACATTTAGTCCTCTCGAATTTTTTTAGGGCTTGTTTTTGCATATTCCGAAAATACCAGCTTTGCATAGAAGCTTCACGAAGATGTAAGGCTACCTGGTGACTCCATGGGACAGACGAAAATTTTAGGACTCGTTTTGATATTTACCCGAAAACCCTACGGTTGTGGTTGTGTTGTCGAAATTCTTAGGGCAACAGAACATGTCTCGAAAATTCTAGCTCTACCGAAAAAACAGAATGTAATGGTTTCAACGCAGCTGTTTGCTATTTGAACGCAAACATCAACTCAGAAGACACTGGATGACTAACAGACGAAGTCAAATTGGAAAAAGTGAAAGAAGCTGGAAAAGTGAATTTCCTCAAGAATTAAGTATGTAGAGAAATGCACAGGAATGTTTAAGATGTTTCGGTAGTAGACAGCAGACAGTTACCAGAGTTACATCCAAAACTTTACTAATCTGACTAATGAACTAATAAACCTGCTTTTATTTCTTTGGCGTTTTCTGGTAATTACGTCTTAGCCTTTACCATCCTTTACTCAGTTTATTATTATTTTATTTATTTATAAAAAGAAACAACATTTTTTTTAATACAGGAAAGCATTTTTCGATAGTTCTTTTGCTCTCGTTACTTATATACCTTGAGAAAAATGATGTAACCAGATGTAAAGACCATCAGTATCTTTTACGACTCGTTACTTCCGGGTTGCAAAAAACATTTCTCAGAAAGAAATTGACAAGAAATGATTTTAATTTCTCCTCTTTGACAACAAGACTAAATTCGTCAACACGGTTCAGCGTGGCGGTACTAATTCACCTGAAGACATCACTTGTACATTTAACTTGACTGGAAATCTAAACCTGTGTTCCAGAAAAGTTTTTTCATGGGACTGGATTCCTTGTGTTCCTTAAGGGGCTAGTTAAATCCTAGCTACTTTCTGGATGGAATGCAGTTGCCTGAGTTGAAAAAAAACATGACGCCCATGCCATGCCACTATCGTGAAGTCATCTACTTACGAGAGCAAAGTGTATGTTCTTTCCTGAAAAGTCTCGGAATAATTCTGCTTCCAATCCCCACTTTTACAATAAACATCTCCCCAGCGGGCTTTACAGAAATTGCTAGGACTAACAAGTGAATTTTTTCCTAAAGATTTAGGAGACAAAGTTGGCAAGACGATCGTAGAAAATCATAGGCTAAGTTATGACAAAACCTCCGAAAATAAAAGATGACTGAAACAGCGCTATTGCCTATCGAATTTTCTAGGCAACCTATATCGACTGTCGAATTTTCTAGGCAACCTATACCTTCCCGAACAGATATTTCACCGAATACTCTCATTGGGTGCCCCTGGCGAAGGAGACCTGGGACTCTGACAGGGCCGGTGTCACAGTGATATGTGTATCCCCGTGATATGTGTATCCCCATACACATGTAACGAGTGATATGTGTATCCCCGGTGGGGATACACAAAACACTGATTGCTCGCAAAATGGCGTCAAATACATTAGACTGAGGCGAGAGTCGGATTGCCAATAGCGAATTTTACGGCTGAGAAGTGTAGATTTATGTTGGAGTTATATCGTCGGACACGTTTGGTTGGTTTATATTGCGCGTAAAGAAATCCCCTGGTGATAAAAGTTTGTTCAAATCATGAGCAAAATGGGAACATGCAATCGCATAACATCGCTGCTGAACAACACTTCAAACGTTGAACAGGTTGAACAGCGCGTAATTAAAAGTGTTTACAGGCGCAGTGCCACAATCTCCGGCGGTAACGAGCATTCGTTGCACAGAGCGAAAAAACCAACTAGCAAACATCAGGAGCACCCAACGACAAGTTTCGGTAGATATCTGTTCGGTGGAGGGTAGTTCGCCTAAGGCTTTCGGCGCCGATTAAAGAGTGCACTCGGATTTTCGTAAGTAAAACGTGGCCTAAAAGATTCGTAATGTGGCAATCTTAACCCCTGAGGTTTTCGGAAAGGTCGTTATTGCTGTTTTTGGCAGTAAAAAACGTCCGCTAGCATTTTCGGACAGAAAAAAAGGTTCCCTAGAAAGTTCATTTCAGCTAGTATTTTCTCAAAGAAAGATTTTGTTCCCTAAAATTTTCGGGCAATTAACATTTCAGCTAGCCGGGAATCCGAACAGATCAAAGTTTTCTAGCTAACCAAAACATCACTTTAAACAGACTTCAAACACCATAACGTACTTAAAAATGCCTTTCTACAACTTTTGGCTGGTTTGGCTCGTTGGGTGCCCCTGAAACATGAACAAAACTGTGTTTAGTCACAGCCTGTGTGTTTAGCGATATAAATTATGCACGAAATTTGAAGTTCGAACGTCTGCATTCTTGACCTCCAAAAGCGTTAAGCCCCGGCTACACGTTCAAACATTGTTATAAAACATTTGTTGGACGAACAATGTTAGAACGTGTAGCATGCATGTTTGATGACGTTTGTTCAACATTTTTTGTTGGAAGAATGTTTTGATTTCGATCAAACATTTTCTCCAACATACAACAAATGTTGAAGCGTGTAGCCGCCCTTTCAACAGTGTCCTCAGTACTGCAAAGACCAATTGATTTTGGAGGGGACACCCAAAACACTGGGGATTTGGGAGGGTACCGGGGGATACACAAAACACTGGAGTAATATGAGAAGGGGATACACATATCACTAGTGATATGCGTATGGGGATACACATATGGATACACATATCACTGTGACACCGGGGTTTGTGCTGGTCCGTTTGGCCTGCCCAAGACATTTTTCTACACAGGAACGATCTGTGCGCAAAAACAATCTCTTGATGCGTTACAAAGAGAGCGACTTTCAATTGAGTCGTTGTAAAACCTGAACTAAAGCACAGAAAAAAAAAAAAAAAAAAAAAAAAAAAAAAAAAAAAAAAGCACAGTAGTCTAGCCAATCAAATCAGACGCAATCAACGCAATGAGCTAATCAGAATTCAAAGGGAGTACTTGTAGCCGGCGCCAAGCGCGGGAAAATGTGCTGGCAAGTCACGCTTCATGCTTGGTTTTGCCGGTTTCACTTCTCAGTGGTTGTGAAGTTGAGAAAGTAGCGCGAGTGTTCGCAAATCAGTCAGTCAGGGCGAAGTAATGCAAAATTAAAAAAAGCGAGAATTACTTTCGGCACTGAACTGAAAACTGCTCTATTTATGCTCAGTTTCTTTTTAGAGCGATTGCAATGAGTTTCATTAAGATGTACTTCACTTGCTTTTCCTTTAAAATTTATCTTCACCTCACCAGCAGGATTGTTTCTTATGATTTGAAAAATGCAAAGCCAAAATTAAACAACTCAGAGACACTACTCACATTAAACACTATAACATTCATTTGATAATAATTATTGTTGGCATAAATATCCATTCAATGAGTTTTCTGTATTATGATGGATTCATCTTGCTATGTCATCCCTTGAGATGATGTCCAAGCTATGAATTGAAAATGTGTGAAGCATTGGGTTGCAATATTCTGTTCCAACTATCATTAGCATATATTGGTAGAATCGAATAGACACATCAGAGAACTGAAGCATAATAAAGTTAAGGTCGGCACACACGGAGGGACTAGTCCCTGCGACTAGTCCCGGGGACCAAGTCCCTTCGTGTGAACTACCCATTTTCATTAGAAAATCTAGTCGCAGGGACTTGTCCCCTCAAATTATGCTGGTCCCTGTGTGTGAACTGTTCGTGGGACTAGTCCCTGCGACCAGTCCCTTCGTGTAAACTCTTCAGGGGACTAGTTGCAGGGACTAGTCGCAGGGACTAGTCCCCTCGTGTGTGCCGACCTTTATGAACAATGTTACTAGGGAGTGCTTGCTCAACCATGACCTCTGTTATTAGCGAAATAGGCCTTGTCATCACACTCACTGGCTACCTTCAGTTTTTTTTTCATTTCAAAATACAAGCTCTAATTAATTATTGACCCCTAAGAATGTGTGTTTATCAGCAAAAATTGCACATTTCATTTGTATCTTTCCCAGTTATTTGACTGATGCAATGTGAAGTTTCAGAAAATATGCATTATAGTTCCTCTGAGGGGGAAGGGAAGGGAGGGGTCTACAAACCAGTTTTTCAGGGAGAATTACAAAGCCAATAATAACAGTAATAATAATAATAATAATAATAATAATAATAATAATAATAATAATAATAAATATAACCACTACCACCACCTCAACAACAATAATAATCATAATCATAAAAAATAAACAAAAAAAGAATTTCCACTAAGGTGGAGTATCCAATCCAAAGACGCTTTGCAGGAGAAGGGTATGGATATTTTGTGGATCAACACATTTTTGATTTTTTTTCTACGGAATAGAGACTAAATCACTGCACAAATTCAGGTGTTGTCGTGGGAGGTGAGTCTACTTCACTTCCATAGTCAAAATAATTTTCTCTCACAGTTGATTTCTGGTCATGTTCAACATTTATATCGCTAGCATCTGTACTACTACTGTCTTCTGGATCATTGCCACACAAGCCAAGAATATCAAGATCTGCTGCAATCTTTTTAGACTGTTCTTCTGTTAGATATGACCCATCAGACTTTGCCATGGAAGCTGGCTGATCTGTCATGGGTCTTGCAGTAGATGGCCTTGCAGAAACAGGCCTTGATGACTTGGGTCTGGGTTTTGATAGTTCAACAGTCTGTTGATTTGATTTATTAATTTCTTTATCTGAATGCTTCCCTGATTCTTTCAGCTTCTTTATCTCTGCATCAAGAACATCTTTAACTTTTTCAATTGATGGCTTCAGCTCATTATATTTTGCATCAACTTCTTGACAGAGGTGGTCCTTGGACAGTCTGCTTTGACTGTCATCAGATTTAGCAACTGCCTCTTTTGCATTCTTTTCATCAATTTTTTGTTGATTACAAGGAACCACAGTCCTCTCAGTTCCCCGGGTTTCTGGATGGTCACAACCCTGTGGTTCTGGCCTGGGTTTTGTGCTTGTTATCCATCTGTACTGACTCCCTTTCTTTGGTTTAGAGCCAGTTGACTGAGCAATTTCTGTCGAGCGCAATGAATTCCTCAAACCTGTATCAACCTGTTTCCTTGGAGACAGGATTTTTTCCACTCTTTTCTTTCCCAGTTCTTTGATGACAGCTTCTAAGTGTGAATCAATCAACTCTCGTTTCTTCTGAATCTCCCTTTCTTTGTCTCCTTCTCGTTTCACTTTCAGCCACGCATCGTAGCTTAATGATTGCATCTTTTTGGTAGAGTTAGTGCTGGGTACAGCACTCTTTGATGATTCTTCTCTTGCTGTCTTTGGCCTCTTTGTTGCTGTTTTAGGTCTAGCACGAGACAAAGATACAGTGCAGTCAACGGCAGTTCTTGGTCGACATTTAATTGTTCTGACATTAGTTGCTTGATCTTCTGACGGCTTTGTAACATAATCATTATTGCTTTGATGCTTTTCTACACTACTTTCCTGGGTATTAGGTTTATCTGTGGGTTTACTGCATGATGCAATTGGTGCTTTGTTCATCTCATTTGCCAAATGTGAAGAATTACTCTCATTTGGATCACCCTCAAGAACCTTTTTCCCAACAGGGGAGGAATCAGTACACTGAAAACTCCTTACGACCCTGTAGCGAGGGGGTGGTTGTGGGGATGAATCCCCCTGTGAGATAGTGTCAACTTTTTGTGGTCCAACCCTGCTACGGTTTTTCCTCCATGAAATTCTAGCCTCTTTGCGCTTTCTTTTGAACCATTCACCAACCTTTTCATTACATTCTATTTCTCTTTCTGCTTTTATCCTAGCTTCCTCCTCCAAGGCAGCCCTCTTTGCCCGCCGTTCTTTTCGTTCTAGCTTTCTTTGTTTTCGAGCAACTATGGCCTTCTTATGAAGCCAAGATTGCAAAACAGGGTTATCAGTGTCCTTGAGTTGATGCTCTGATCTAAAATCTTTTCTTGTTCCATCTGAATTTTTCACTTTGCTGCTAAGCTTTTGAGCTTCATTGTGATCCTCGACAATAATATTGTTATTTTTGCTTGGCTCTTTGACAGACTTGTTTAGTTTTCTCTTCTTTTTCAAAGCCGTGGATTTCTTCTTTTTCTCTGCTTCTCCGTCGCTAATCCATTCTGTCTCCTCGGGTAGAGGAAAAAGAGGAAAGGACGACAACCTTGTTTGACAACTCTTATTCTTGCAAGTTTTTTCGAACAACACAGGGTATTTTCCAGTAGGACCACTCCTTTCTTTGCTTTGTTTTTCTGGTTGTTTTTCAACACTGACAACACTCCTTGACGAGAATTCCGCTTCATCTTTCTTTCGATCGTTCTCCTTGTCACTTGCTGACGTTTCGTCAAGAATTTGCCTCAGAAACAGGAATTTATCCTTTCTTTTTGACTTCGGCATCATGGCATCTCGTGGACAAATTACCCGAATCTTATGTCGATTACAGAGGCTAACAGCATCTAGATAACTACTCCCTAGTTTCGTTAAGAGTATTTTCTTTGCTTCTTCACAATGAAACGATGATAACACAAGCTTTCCGATCAAAATACTACGAATGGTTACATTGCCAGGCCACATTGCCATAGAAACGAAGCGAGGGAGACCTGGGGACAACGCGGGTTTGTGCAAAATGGCGGCAAAGTTGGAAGAGTTTATGCGGTGAACATGTGTTTGTTTTGTTTTTTCGCTGAATGGAAGACTCTGCGGGTGAAGCAGAGGAGGCACTTTACTTGATCGTTGAGGGTATCAAATACGAAGGTCTGTATTCTCAGTTTTTTCCATTTTTGTTATTATAGAAAGTCGTCGAAGGCCCCCTCCAATAAATCCGTCCTCATCCGTTGCGTTCAAACGATCCATCGGCTTTCCTATTAAGCTTAAGCTTAAGCTTGTTTTCGTCTTTGTTCATTGAAAGGATGACAAAACATATTTTTGCACCTCAGTACTTCATTTAAAGTGGACTGGTGAGTGTTTTGAAGAGATTCTTCCTCCGCGATCGATGAATTCCAGTGGGCTTAAATTTCATGCTCGACTGGGTTACACTTTTAAGCTGATTAACTCGATCAATTCATAACATGTTATTATTAAATGTACATTGCTTATAGAAAGTTTGTGTTTCCAGCTGTTTTACATCTATAAACTCGCCAACAAAGGATGACTCAATTAACATAAGTAAAGTTTACATGTGTTGGTCGTCTTCACGTAATTTTACGTGGGATTCGTGGCCTTGGATGAGAATAGATCGAGTCCACGTATATAACTGTTGCATTTGTTTTAAAGTTGGAAATTAAATCTTATACCTGACTATAACAGCTAAATGTCAGTCATTTGGAAAGAGAGTTCCACGGTGTTCTCTCTAATAATAGCCGTGATTGGGTGAAAGTAAACTACCTGTCTTCATTGTAAGGGAAGTGGCAGGTACCTGAGAAAATTAAATTCTATATCACCTGACTTTGACACAACAGAGGCGGACATTTTTGCTCTGTTTACAACTTTAAAGTCAAGTTATCTTATTTTAATTTTCTTACTTGAATCTACTTTCTATCCACTATCATTTTGAATTCTTACGAATGACTCAAAACAAAGGTGCCCCAGATTGCTGATCGGGAATGTGTCTGTTTAGTGGAGAACTCATCAGAAAGCTTGTCATGTTGACACTGAAAGAATGTCCTTTTTAGCCACCCAGCGGGAAATCATGAATTGGAATGATAGTGTGCTTTGAACAAAAGTGATGTTTTGTATATAACAGTATACAGTGTATAACAGCTGGTTGTTCTAGTTACAGAAGGGAGAAAAAGGTGAAGGAAATATATCTACATTTGCGAAGGCACAAGAACAGTTTTACAACAAGTTGCGACAATATTCTGGTGGACATCTCCAGTTGACTGGTGCAGGAGTGCCTCTTCTCAGTGATGGTTGTTTTTGATGGCCATCTGTGATGTTCCGACAGTGAAACCAAAACATGGAAAACTTATTTTCATCGGATTTATTTTATTTGGTGTTCTGCTGTCAATGCTGACTTTCTTATCTGGTTTTCGAAGATTCTTTATCATTCATTCTCATTTCTGTAGCAGAAACACAAGCCAAGGGAAATGTGACGCTCTGATCGGACACATTTTGCTCTATAGATTTTACATTGGGATGATGCTGTTCTTTCTCATACTGGCTATGATCAATTGCCAGCTGACAGTGTTTACAACGTTTAGTCATTGGCTTGAGAATGGATTTTGGTTTATCAAGTTCCATCTGTTCTTGTTAAGCATCCTGTTAGCGTTTCTGATTCCTGAGGGACACATTAGTAATGCTGTAATGCACATGGGTTGGATTGGAAGTTTTATTGTGATGGTCATTCAACTGGTTTTAATTCTTGACCTGGCAAAATCTTTGAATGCTTATTGGGTAGAAAGAATGGAACTTTCCACAAGACCAAATACATGGTACTGGTCACTGTTACTCTTCACATCACTGCTGTACACAATGGCAGCATCGTTTATTGTTTATTTTTATCTGACTTATGCCGTACCGTCTAAAGACTGTAAAACAAACCTAATTTTTATTACAGTTGTTGTTGTACTCTGTGTTGCAGCTTCACTCTTGTCGATTCACCCCAAAGTCCGAGAAACTGGACTTCTCCAAGCTGGAATTATCACCTTCTATTCAGTTTATTTTGCATGGACATGCATGCGACATTATCCATATTCTGTCTGTAACCCTGCTTGGAGCTTCTTACTTGCAACTGAGTTCAGTTTTCACTTTCAACTCAACATGATCATTGATCTCTTAACAACATTTTTATTACTCATTTATGGCGTCATTAAGGTGCCATCAGTGCAACATCTGTTAACTGCCATTAGTCTTACAGACTGTTACATCTTTCGCTCACAGAACGAGAACCAAGAAAGCCCGGACAGTGATGACAGACCTTTACTTGTATCATCGTACCTTATATTTTATCTCTTTCTCATTCTGATTTGTCTCCATGTTCTGATGACTATAAGCAATTATTACACTCCTGAGGGTATCGTTGGTACTGAGGATGAAGTTGTTGAGTCTGACTATAAGCTCATAGACATGGATGAATATGTGAAATCACTGAGCCAGTGGGTTGCATCATGCCTCAAGATGGTAGTCTGTATTGTGTTTCTATTCATGTATATGTGGTCAATCCTTGCACCTATGATTTTACCAAGTATTCAGCGATCCTAGTAGAAATTTGTTACAGAAGTAATTTAGTGATTTATAATGAATTGTATTACTTTATTAAAAAAAACTTATCGCTTAAAATGAATGCTCAATCCATGGCAGAAAATAGTTATAATTGTATCTTTTGTAAATTATTTTAATTCAATGTAGTTTACAGGGTTTTCAAAATGGTGAAAAGTACAAGGGAGAAAAGTGCAGAAAAGCCAAAGCATTAACGCACCATGTCAGTGGCCCTGTGCAGCGAAGCTGCATGGGAGAGGGTGGTGGGGAAGGAGGTTTAACCCTCCTGTAGGGGGTGGGGTTGGGGTTGAGGGGCGGGGAATCTTGAAAGTGATAATTCAAGTTCTGGTCTAAAGCTGTACTAACAATGAATCAATGAGTGAATGTTTATTTTCCAAGATATGATATACTAAATACATACCTTTCAGAAGAATATTATAATTATTGCAGTAAGACAGGGTTTGTATGGGTTCTCAAAATCCTGGATTTTAGTCTAGCATTAATTTTACCAGGACTGGAAAGTCTTTGAAAATGGTAGGAGGTCATGGAAAATCCTGCAGATTTGTAAACTCAAGTAATTAAGTTTTCTTGAAAGATATTGAGTAGCAGCCCGGTGGGAAGATCCATCAATTGAAAAACTGTTTAGTATGCATTGTATAGGTCCTGGAAAAAACTTTCTCAGGCCTGGAAAAGTCTTGGAATTTGTTTCTGAATACAGGTATGAACCCATATTATAACATAACTAAAGAAAAGTGCACGCTCTGATTGGTCAATTAACCCTTTACTATTTGCCCATGGGTGAACGCTGTTGACGTGTGCGCTGTTTATAAACTAAAATTTCGCTTTGTTTTTGGGCGAGATTTTACGAAATTTGTATCGTTTCAATCGTCTAGTGTCTACCGAAGTATTAAGCCGTCGCTATTTCTGTGAATGAAGTTTCGCGCGCCTGTTTTTCTTGGTCATGTTAGTTAGTGCACTATAATGGGACTTTGCTTTCTCTACGATGTTTATGTTATGTTACAGTGTATGTTATAAAACAAATGGTAAACGGATCGGCGTGCACTATTGAGTTATGGATGCACTTGGGAGGTATGCTAAGCACTCAAGAAGCTAGAGTCGCTCTCTGCTATGCCTCGAGTGACTCTTACGCTTCTCTCGTGCTTAGCAATCCCCCGCGTGCACCATAACTCAATAGTGCACGCCGATCCGTTTACCATTTGTTAAATAGAGCTTCAGAAGGAAGACTAGAGTAATACCCGGACAGGCTTTTACAAAGTAGCCTCCCTTTTATTAAACTGGTTGCTACGTGGCTGAAATGTTGACTAAGCCCTTTCATGTCCTTTCTCGTAGATCTTCCAGAAATTTCAAATGAGGAGAGCAGTTATGCACAAGAGATCCTCGGCAGACGGAGATCACAGAGACGCACGGGTAGACTGGTGTCGGTGAATAAACAGAAGATTGCACTGTTCAAGTACAAGGGAATTGTGTACGCTGTGGACGAAACTTGTCCTCATATGGGTGAGCTGCATTTTAACATGATGGGTGTGGTAGCTTGATGATAACAGCTTATTATTTGAAATGATTTATATGAAGTGCAGGGATTTTATTAAGTTTTGAGCTAGCCTGCATAGTAGTCATTTTCGTTTCCTTTTAGCCAAGCGGGAATCACGTGATTTTTGCTCCGTTTTGTGCCATGCCCTTGCACAACGCCAGTTTGGCTCATGCTTCTCCTGCTTGGCTAAAAGAAAATGGGAACGACTGCTATGCAGGTCAGTTCTAAATCATGTGGCAAGTGAGCTTCACATCCGTAACAAACTTGTTATAAACTTTGCAAGTAGAATGTACTGGAAATAGTCAATCTCACCCCTAACATTAAGGTGTTATTAAGGGTATTAAGCCATAACAGCTGTTATGGGTTATTGCTGGTAAGGCAGGACTGAAGACCAGGAAGCTGTTTAGCAGGTGTCGAGCACTCAATTTCTTCAACCAGTGAGTTGGAATGGTTGAAAATTACTAGGGATTCCTGCAACTAAATATTTCAAATAGACAACTGTACCAAAGTCATCAACCCTTCAAGCCCCAGTGGTGATCAATATCCAATTTTTCATTGAAATGTGACTACTTCTTTAGACATATGGTAATGAGAATGAAGGAAATGATCACCAGAGATGAGTTGTTTTGATGTCTAAACAAATTCTCTTAACCAGTACTTCCGATTTACTATATGGCAAACAGTGGGGAGAATTAGCAGGTTGTTATTTTTTAAATTATTTTCATTATATGTTTAGGTGGACCCCTTCATCTTGGGGATATTGAAGAGCTTGGTGAAGCACGACTGCCATGTGTTGTGTGCCCCTGGCACAGCTGGAAGTACTCTCTGCAATCGGGTCAGTTGAAAGTTCCTTTCAAGAAGAATGTTACTCTTGGTACCTATCCAGTGAGAGTGAATTACAAAGGACAGGTGTACATAGGAGTTAAGTCTTTGGCGCCAGACTATTTCAATGGTGAAATTGACTTCTGAAATTCAACAGTCAGTGGCTGCTCAAAGGTGGAATTGAGGAAGCACTAGTGGTGAATGGGTGTGGTTATGCATGTTGAATACAGTTTAAGTGTTCTGTGTGCTGATGTTTGGGATGCCTGTGGTTTACAATGTGGGGTATTACAGTGTGCTGGAAGCTTCCTTAAACACTGTACATGCAACATCGTATCTTGGGAGCTTTGTCATTTGCAAGGGATAACCGGGATTGATTACCCTCCTGAGAGAATTTACTTAGCCAAGTTAGCATTCTCAGTCCTTTTTCTTCTTGAGGGGTGGAGGTGTCCATATTAAACAGACTAATTTAAGAGAAAATATATGACCTTTTTAGTTGTCTGGACAAAGAAAACTGTCTGTCATAAGTGGGTGTCTGTACAGCGGGGTTCCATTGTATTATTAAGGAGTCAATTCAACAGTTTGTTTACAGAAAACTGATATTCCTGTTAACAAGCAGAAAGCAGATAGGATTAGTGTCATGTACATGGATCACTGATTTACCTCAAAGGCTCAATGGTTGTTTACCATTTGATCGGATAAACCGGTTGGTCGACGGTTGCAGTAAATGGGACGCATTAAAAACCCAAATGAAAATTTCCATGGGACGCGCATGTTCCATTTCCAGAAACATTCCGAAAGGTCGGGTTTACAGAGCAAAAGGCCTGGAACTGGTAGAAATAGCAAATGGAACGCACATTTCCGTTTGGACATTTTGGACTACCTTTTCAAGAAATCCCGTTTTCTCTGGAACTTTTCCATTTGGGAAGACCAAAATAGCCTTCCCATTTACATTCCAAACGAAATTTCCGGATTTTTTTGTAAACAACCAATGATTAATAGTAAAATAGAGAAAGTAATGATTTTCAGCTATAGTTTCAGTTTCAATATCTTATAGGCTATAAAAACGCAGAGGAACAACACAGGGAAAAGTGGCCTGGCCTCACTAGCCTTGCTTTCGTGCAACTCAGCCCGGGTCGTCAGAGCAGTCCGCCATATTTGCATTCGGTGTATAGACTGGGAGTCTTATTAGAAAGGTCACCTCGCAGCTCTTACAAAGTCTCACCTGATTGGGGACCACCCTTCAGGTGAGACAAAAGAACAAACAACACAAACAGTGGACCCTTGTCCTAAAACAGTAGGGCTGCGACACTATCCCCGCTCCTGAAATTTAGAGCTTATAGGAGCTGCGAGGCTACCGATTAGAAAGCCATTATGACTTTTGGTTTGCATCGGAAACATCTTTGAAAAACCGTTCATTCTAGACAATGTAAAGATGTGTTTTTAATCTTTATTAAAACCCATACTTTTACAAGGTTTTACATAAATTATAAACTTTCAAATCCCATGGCCGTTAAGCTCGTGGCCGTAGGGTGCTGGCCATTGACCAGCGATAAACATACTCTGTGCTGTCTTCGAAATAAATAAAAACTACATGTAGGAAATATAAGTTGTAAATAACTTAAGTATTTTTCTTCCGCCTCATACTCCAACAAGAGGCTTCAAGTAGCCTATACTCATGCGAATAAATTTGCATGTACTAGACGCGAGCATAAATTTACATCACAGTGTGACCCGAAACGAAAAACGGAGGCAAAACCTTAACCCATGCGCAGTAAAACGTTTTTAAGGTTTATAATTTTAGTCCAAGAGCTCTCTTGTGTTCCTTATTTCTGAAATACGCACACAGAAGAAATCCTAAGAATAATTATCGTAGGAATTATTTGTACAAAATTAATAAAGGGCTTTAAATGAACAGTGTCTTTATCGATATGTGTTCAAGGCCATCGGTACTTGAGTAATGTGAATGGAACTCTTCACAAGTCTTTCGGTAAAAAGTGCCAAGAACTTGAATCTTCTGGAAACCAGCACTGCATGTTCTTGAGATGTTCGCTTCCTGGCGGTTCCGCTAAGCCTATCCTCATGGATAACCTTTGCTTGTTACCTGGGTGTTTGTTACGCCTGACTCATTCTCCATGAGTCCCGTGGCATCTACAAGTGAAAACAACGTTGATTGTTGAAACACTTGATAACTAATTTGCAACTCATCAGCATAGAGCGATTTCCTTTTGAGGCCGATTCACGGCAAAAACTTCCCACACCCACGCGGACTATCTGTTAACAATTTTTGTTGCGGGTAGATAACGACTAACTCGTGTTAGAAAGGCGAAAAAATTGGGGATGGGATCATCAGGCTTATTGTGGAGATGAACAGTACGGAAAACATGAGCGTTTTTTTGAGGCTATGATGATTGGTAACGTTAACAAGATGGCAACGCACTTCTCTTGTAAAGTTATGGTCCGCCATACCAGCGCTATATTTGTCCAAGACCCGCGCGCTTGATGTCTAACGAGGCGTGACACGCATTGTGTGGCAGGAAGGATGTGTAAAAGCAATTGGCACGAACCTCCTTAAATGATGTAATACCAAAACCAAAGTAATTAATCTCGACAATCATAGACGTAGCCCAATAAACCAATCAGAATTCGAAGCAATTACATGTAGCTGGCATCAAGCGCCGGGGACTGCGTGCGATGCGAGCAGGTAACAATTGGTTTTGGTTTTGCTTCTCATTCGTTAGCCTGCGAGCAAGCTCTCTCTCGCAGGCTACTCATTGGTCGATAACGTGGCGCGAGTTTTGCTGTCAATCACGGAGCAAAGTAAAGCAAAAACAGAACAAACGAGAATTACTTTCGGTACTCAAAAACCGATCTGAGGTAAAGACCAGGCGGCAGTTGCAGAACTTCTGTGTGGTTCATGCTAAAAATGCGCCGTATAAGCATTTGACTACCAGTATTGTAAAAATAGTGACCACCACTCTTTTATTAGGGAAACAGAAAATGTTATCAATACAAATACCTGTTCGGAGAGCGGCCGTTTTCTTTCCGCAAGCTGCACCCAGTCCTCTTTGTCGTCAGACTGAGGGAGACCTGTTTGCGAGTTCCATCTTTTCCGTTGGCTTGGCAACCAGCAAAGCAGCCATAGCTTGAGTGGAAATAACAGTTTAGGGTCGACACTCGTTTTCTTTTCCTTTGAATTTTCTAAGGGGAACAGAAAACGAAGTTATCTTGGTTTTTAGTGAAGAAAGGCTAACGTACGCGAGTTTCCTATTTACGATGACGTTATAAACTTGCTTTTGTTCCTTTTACGCAGGGAAATAATTGGGAAGTTGTATTTGTCCTTAAAGGGGCAGTGTCACGCTATTGTACCATCACTTTAAAAAACTTAAAACTGCCAATGCATCAGTGGAAACCTTAAAATAATGATCTAGTTTTATTGCCAAAGACTGTAGCACTGCAATGACACTATAAACTCCTGTATTCCATCAAAGATTGCGAGGATGGAAACGGATTGAAATTTGAAAAAACTTGCCAGTATTTTCAAAATTTCAAGCTATGCATTGAAAAATCACCAAAAAAATTAATATGGTTAACTCTCCCTGCTAAAATTACATTGGAATTCATCTTGCTGATTCTGTAGGAACGATTTTTGCACGACAACAGCTAAAAGGCAGTAATTTTGGCAGAATTGAACCAAAAACAGCAAAAATCCCGGTGACAGTGCTCCTTTAAGCCCCGGCTTAACGATCAAATTGTTCAGCACCGTGTTTGCTAAACACAACGTTGGGTGGCTAAATGAACAAACAATGTTTGACCAAACACCAGACAAAGTGAGTCCACGGCGTATTAGCCGGATGAAATTTCGACGTTAGGTGTTTCATTTGGTTGCCCTTTTACCAGCAGTGCTCGCTTTTTGGTAGGGGTGGCTAAACGATCAAACATTTCTTCGTAACGCGAAATGTTGGATGATAATGTTTGATCTATTTCAAACATGGAAAACCATTTCAATGCGAAGTTGAGAGAGGCAGCCAAACGGTCAAACATCATTGCTCTTTCAACACGAAACTGGGGCGAAACTGTTTGATCGTTTAGCCAGGGTTTTACAACACTCCGCACTACACCCGCTTTTTCGTTGGAAATGTCCTGACTTGAACGTTCTCACAAAACAAGCTAATGGAATGTTCATAGTTGCAATCAGTAAGAGAGGTATAACTTGCTACTCAGAGTTCATAACAGCGTCACTTACCGAATACCAAGCTGGCCACCGTACCAATCGCCATGGTAACCACCCATCCAAAAGCACAGTACCATAAATATGACATGCTGTAAAATCTGGCCATCGGGTTACTACAGTAAAGTAAAACGGCACGCAAATGATTCAGTTCACTCACAGGTTCACATAAACAGACCTACAGCTAGCTATCTATAGAATAAATGTCCCTTCCTTACACGTGCAGCTGAGCAGTTGTGTAACGTATTCCTGTGTCATTGTAAAGAGCAGCCTGGGTTTTGTTGAATACATCAGAAGGGCAGTCTGCGATAGACACAGGACCGGGCAAATCACTTGGCGGAAAGAGCTGGGCTCCAATGAAAAGCCATATTGTCATACCGAGACCGCTGACCACTCCAATATATGCGCCCTACGAAACAACGAACATACTGTAAAAATAAAATTCTTTTCTAATATGATAGTTTATTATTTTCTGATTCGTAATATGTGGGTTTTCGGTCGTTTGAACGCAATTTCTATCTTCTAGAGTTCTTATCAAACATCATTCCGGAATATTGAACCGCCGAACAGAATGATTACTCTCTCTTATAATTTGCCGAAACCAGCATAAACTGCAATAGTATAAAATTAAATAAAACAAACTAAGAGTTACAAGGGATTATATTGGTTTAGTGCAAGAGAAACAGGGTGCGGCGGGGCTAAAGTACAGGTCACATTCCCCAGGTCAACATACAGGTCACCGTCCTACAGATAAATAAAGAAGCCCAAAAATGTCTCCTAGCCCTAATCACTATCCAAAATTTTGTTTTAGATTGAGGAGAAACTGTTTGGCTTAGTTACCAATCAATAAAGCTGTGATCTGTACCTGTGACCTGTGGAATGTGACCTGCACTTAAGACCCGCCAGGGTGCCCAGATGGTTTTTTTCTTGTTTTTGTTTTTTCGTTTCAAGGAGGGAAATGAAAAAAAAAATTTAATAATAATAATAATAATAAAATAAAAATAACCTCCGTCTCTCGCCTTCTATTTTGGCTTTTTTTTTTTTTTTAGGGATATTTAGGTTTCTATCGGGGCCCTGGAGACGGGGGTAAGTTGTTAAGGGCTGATAAACGTTAATGGCTCGAAGGAGAGAAAGCTGCGTTTTGTCCTGGCTTTTGAGTTAATTTGGGGTTACTCTGTAAAACAACCTGAAACAAAAGATTAAAAAATAAAAAATAAGAAACACTTACCCTGCTGTTTGCTCGTGGTATCAACATCCCAAGTGTGAAAACGCCAAGTAAAGAACCGCCCGTGATATAGAGTGCACCGGAGAACACCTTACAACAAATTAAAGGAACAAAGCAATTGATACGGTGCACAAAAGATAGGAAATAAGAGACTTATGGCACGATTAGAATGCACGCTGTTGTCTACCTGTAACACGGTTTCACCACAGTGATGAAGCATGAATGCACCGCCTATCACCACGCTGCCCAACATCACAGCTGAAAAAGTTTTCACATTTTCAATCAGTTTATATACATCTGACTTAAGTATATGCCATTTCCTTCATTAGCTTTTCCGGAAATTATATCCGAAGAAACCAAATTAAGTGGAGAGTAAGAACTTGACCAGGCTTTTGTGGTCTCTAATGTAATGAACAGTTGAATGAAAAGCTCCTTACTGATAAGCTTGCAGCTTTTTGTGGAATCGAAGTCATCCATCTTTCGCAAGTACTTCTTGACGAAATCTTCCACTATGACCAGGCACAGGGAACTGAGGCCAGATGAAATGAAACTACGAAGGAAAAAAAAAAGGATTTGTTAGTTAAAATATGCATAATGATGTGACTTGAAATTCTTTCAGAATTCTCCTTGCTAATATTGAATAACAAATTGCAAGACGGCTGAAAAAAGATGTGGAGACAATCGATTTCGGCTGGTGTTCCAACAGCATTTCTCGGGCCTGAATAAAATGATAATGAAGATTATGAAGACGATTTTGATGAAGATGACGATGGCAATGACAGTGATGATGATGGTGGTCAGTGTTGGCGGTGATGGTGATGATGGTGGTGATGTTGATGGTGATGGTGATGGTGGTGGTGGTGGTGGTGGTGATAGTGGTGGTGATGGTGATAGTGGTGGTGATGATGGTGATGGTGATGGTGGTGATGGCAGTGGTGATTGTAGTGGTAATAGTGGTGGTAGCAGTGATGGTCGTGACGATGCCGATGCCGATGCCGATGCCAATGACGATGATGATGATGGTGGTGATGATCGAGTTGGGATTACAGTTACGATGATATGATTCACACCTTAAGGATCCGGCGAATATGCATGCCGTTATAAATCCAGGCAATCCTTTCAGATGATGTAGTTTGTCGGCGACGAAATAAAACAGAACCTGTTGGTAAAGCAATCTGGGGTGAGCGGAAAGATGTTAACTTCTAACGCTTTACCGATTGGGACTTAAGACTAGGGAGAGTTACAACCCCAGGGGTCCTCTGATCTCTTGCCTTGCTAACGTGACTCGAGATTTCTTCGAAAATGTCGTCGCTTGTTTGAAGACTTGCTTCTCTTTCTCCTTAAGGAATGAGGTCAGTATCCCGAGTTCAGTCAAGAGAAGGAAAGGGGGACTACGAAATACAAATAGAATGCGTTGCCCTTATTGGCTCTGTTGAGTACGGACGTCAGGCTCACTTTATTAGGGAGCTTTAGCAACTACGACGTCGACGGCAGCGAAAACGTCGTTTCAAAATATAACTTCTCGTTTTTGTAACTCTTTCGCAATTATTTCAATTTGTTTAACTTGTAAAATGCTGACGAACTATCCAGGGACTAAATTGCTATGAAAGGCGTTAAAGTAAGAAAAAACGAAAGACAATTTTACCGTCATGCGCTCACGTTCTCGAGAAAACCTAAAATTTGGTCATTTCACGTTGTTGTTTTGCAGAGGACGGCAAAGAAATGTACCAAAATGTAAAATGCACGTGCAGAACCATTGTTTGTGCTCATTAAACCCATTTTTTTGTGGCGTTCTCGTTGCCGTTGCCGTCCTAGTTGCTAAAGCTTCCTAATTGTGTAGGAATGATACCTGTTCGCTACATTACTGTAATGTTTGCTTTTGTTGTGAATCACCTACCTGATCGTTTCGTTGAATTTCTCCGGCGGTTAAGGGATCACAGTTGGAAAACACAGCGTACATGACGAGGCCATTGATACAGGTCAAGCTCATCATTATTACCAACACAGGAACACTCACCCACACGGCCCTGTGGGAAAAATACAACATACACGATGTTACTGATGACATGATATTGTACAGTGCATTCTAGTTGTTAATTATTCATAGGGTCCCGTCAGCAAGTCACTCCAGCAGACGGGTGAAATCTATTATGGAGTGAACTGGATCAATAACTAACTTGAAAACTGTGTAGTCTGCGTAGCGGCTTTAGAGAAAAGTGGGGCGCGACCGTGCGAGTTCGAGCGTCAGGAAGGGAGGATACACGCGCGCCCTCACTAACTTCACTAGTCTCCATACAAGTTCCTTATTTGGGCAGTTAATTCAGAGAGGTTGCGCGGTCAAAAACAAAGTCCCGTAGCTTTGACTGCGCGCCTCTAATCGAAGCAAAAATCCTCGCTAAGTTGCCCAAATGAAGAGCCCGTATGCAGGCTGCGTCCTATTTTCCTTCAGCTGTTAGAGGAGGTAGATTCATGCCCTGATTAGATTGGATTCTTGCTACGTAATTCCACATCTTCGAAATTGTCCTTAATTGTGATGTACTACCCAAAGATAGTATCTCTGGAAACCTCCCTCAGTCATCGGCGTTCTGAACACGCTTTGTACGGAATGCCCAGCATCGTTCTTAGGTGCAAACGCGTTCATCTTTAGTCGAAAGCCTTGGTTTATGTCTTCACGATAGGCTCATTCGATTGCGCCCTTATGAAGGCCTGGGAGGAAGTTGGCAATTCTATAGTCTCAGTTCGTAGATTTTTAGTAGGAGATGTCATGTGAAGGACGGGTGTGGGGCTTGGACCAATGAAAGGAAGGGGTAAAGGACGATCTTTAGAGATCCTTTCACTACGAAACTGGAGCACGCTTTCAACGGAAGCTTACCTTCTAGCCAAGTTGACAAACTTGATACTCATGTACCGCTGAACAGCTGTTTGGCTGACTGTCCACAGTGGCATGGCAGTTAGCGCTCCACCAATAGAAAGCGTCCAAAATGTATCACGAACTGTGGGGTCTGGGTTCAAACTAGAACGCAAAACGCAAAAAATCGCGGATAATGAGAAAACGCCCACTCAAGCAAAATCTTTTTTTCTCAAACGAATGTCGAGTACTCACTTAAACATTGTCATCCTCTGTCGGTTCTTATTAACTTGAATGATGTGATCAAAGCCTCCAGCGGTGCTGACACCCACAATGCATAGCGTGATTAGCCCGGTCAACATCAGGATGAGATGGAATGCGTTGGTCCACACTACAGCCTTCAAGCCTCCCTGCAAACAATTAAGCAATAAATAAATGAATATTAATAAATGGACAAATGGATGAATAAAGTAAGTGAGTACATAAATAAATAACTTAAATAAAAAGTCACTCAAAAGAACACGATTCTCTTTCGCAATTAATTATTTTTGAACGAGCAAATACCTATTAAAGAAATTTCGGAAAGACGTCACAAAGAACTTAAGACAAGATTAATCGCATTATTGGCTTGTGGTGTCTGAACACTTGTAGTTTGATGATTTTTTCTTGTTTAAATCTGTCTCGTTCAGTTCTTAGTTTCTGGCGTCTCCAATTTAATGTGATTATGTAGATTACTAGTTTCGTGCTATATATATCACTCAGACGTCCCACGCACTACCACAATGGTTGTTTATAAGCGAAAGCAAAATCCGTCTAAATATTAACAGCTATTTCATGACGTTTTCCACAGAATAAATTTTTTTTAAATTGTAGGCCATTTTCCTTCCCCCAAACAACACTCTTTACATCACACGCTAAGAATAACGAAGACGAGCGTAATTCACCCTCATACTTGAGCTTGATTTAGTACATGAACATTTCGAGCATTTTGGTTTTCTTTTCAAATATCACTTGGTTCCAAAGTTCTTCATTGCTCCAAATAACTGATCAACCGGACATACTACGTGATCTTCGGGTGAGCGCCACACGTCATTAGGGGCGTAGCCAGGATTTTTCCACAGGTACACACAATTTTCGAAACCTTAAGTGATTAGTAATTGTGTTTTTCGGCTACGGATGCTTTGTAAGTTACAAGATGGATAAGAAAAAGGGAGGAGGTCCAGAAAGCAGTAAGACACTTACCAGTGTGGTGTATATCAAGCAGACAACTCCAACGGAAACAATACTAGCCGCTAACGGAACACCAGCCACTGAAAAATAACAAAAGGCCCAAACCATTAGAGAACTTAAGAGATTAGCTAGTACACCCGAGAAAATTACCTAATGTACCACAGCTAGTTACTAAAATGTCTCAGATTGATGGAGCCTCGACGTAGCCAAAGTAGAGCTCTATATCATCCAAGGAGTTTTTTGTCATATCCATCTTATCCTGAATAAACACTTTAAAATAAGCCAAATTTATTTGTCAAAAGTTAAAAAGAAAATACTCCTGGGTCCCAGTAAACTTAACCTTCTGAAAACAACAAGAATATAACGAATTGCATTCCTCATTTCCGTGTTTTCGGAGAAGTTCATAAGATTTTCACCCTGCGGAAGCGGTTTAGTAAAATTTTTCCTTCCTTGGCTAGACGTGAAACGAGTCATTCACAACGAAAGCTAAATATGGCTATGATAGAACTATGCGCAATCCACTTTCAGTATATCACTTGATTTTTTGCCCCAGTGTAACAACAGTTTCAAAAAAATCTTCAACAGAAAATGGCCATTTCCCCACTTTTTCCTTGTCTAAGGTGGGGAAAGACCAGGCCGTAATCTGGACAACTGAATTTCGTTAAACTGGTTTCAGTCCGCTATTTAGAAAATTCATTTTACTTCCGCAGTAACGTACGGTTTCCGCGAAAAAATTCCTTGTGCTTTTCACTGAGGACCTTACCAGCACTGATGGCTTGAGATGGAACGTAAAGTACCATGCAAAGGTATAACAGCTGAAAGAATAGAAACATTTCACTCGCTTATTTGAAACAACAACAACAATCATATCAACAATTGAACAACCGTACGGTTCCTATAAATGCCGGGGCAAATTAAACAAGCACAACTCAACAAGCTCTAAAAGCGCGGGAAAATAAGCTCACAAGTTTGAAAAGTTTCAGTATTGTGTTACTACTGATATTTTTTATAACTGCTAGACGTCGCCATGAATCATATAAAAAAGGCCTTTAATGGGAAATTGAGCAAAAAGAAAGCGGAAAGGGAAAACGCAGGGAGGGGTGCCTAAGTGTTCTGCTTCGTTGCTCGCTGCGCTCGTCTAGTACTCTAGTAAAAAAGATGTTGACTGGAGTGTAACGAATGATTTTCAGTTTGTTTTGCAGCTGACAAAAGAACTTAAATGTATGCCAACCGCTAAAAATATAAAATAAAATAAAATAAAATAACTCAGTGAAAAGTCGACTGGTATTTAGAAAGTGCAAGGAAGAGGTCAAACGGAAGCAAGTTCGTTAAACTGAATGAACAAGAAGTACAGTACTCACGTAGGTTATCGTAAAAAGTGCAGCGCCAATATACCGCACACCGGCAGAAAACCGTGCTTCCAGGTACTTCAAAGAAAAAAATCATCGTCATTTAAGCTGAATGATGTCTTTATTGAGCTTTATAAATGAAATCCTTATTAGTGTACTCGCTAATGATGGCTAAGAGACATTCTATGTAAGTGTGTACGTATTGTCCATCACATTTCAAATTCCCATTAGATCTATACCGACTATACCAAAGAATACTGTTTGATAACAGTTAATTCCGATTCCCTCGGCAGTTGGAGAGTTCAGTCAAGATCGTTACTTTCGGGGAGTTTTCCGCCGTTTTTGAGCTTGCCCCCCTAAACGTCAAATTTTCACGCTTTGGTCCTTTCCAAAGGTCACAAACTCACTGTAATTCAGTTCCTTCCTACTCTTCGTCGCGAGCTTCTTATATTTTTTAAATTTCTTTAGGGAGATGAGAATGTGATATATATACTACACAACATTTCAAAGTACATAGTACACCACTCACTACGGCAATTACTGGCAATTATTATAATTTAATTTCGCCGCCACAATCAATCATCCCATTAACCACAGAAACACTTAATAGCAACTGACCCGGTTTCCCTGTGTTGCACAATTTTACCACACCTTGCCGGTCTCTCTAAAATATTTTTTCTAGAATCTTGTTCGCAATTAGAATTTTACCTTTTACGTACAACCATGTTTCGTTTGATTGAAACGAATACAATGTAACCCAAACCTATATAGATATATAGACACGAAACTACAGTGCTTTGGGGTCAAACAAAGAAAATCGGTAATTATTCATGGTTAACACACTCTTGGAAAAACAAAACTTGTCGAAAACGAAAGAAAACTTATCCTGTTTTGCGAAAATGTCGAAATTTCTTTCGCTCCGACGTACGATTAATTTATAGGCTTATCTTCCTTGCCCAGACATGTGTAAGCCGTTCTGACAACTTTTGTCGTGTTATCTGTTGAAGGCTAAATAAATAAAACCGACAAAGGAAAACGATGATGTAATCAGATTTTTGAATTTATAGATAACCTGTTTACAAACTATATTTTAGCATATTTCCTTATGTGCAATGAACCAACTGTCTCATTAAAATCATTTAAAAAAAGCTACAATTTTGCTCGAAGCCTGAAATCAAAACAAAATTTGAAACGACAACACACTAACCTCATTGACAGAAGTAACCTTCAGTCGATGGAACATGGGAATAAAAAGAACGTGAACTATTCCGGCGACAATCCAGTACGACAGTAGAGCTAAAATAATGTACTGTATTCCATATGTAAATACTTCGGCTGTGACGCCGAGTAAAACAACCGACGAGAAATAACTCGCTACAAGTGACAGCGCTGCGAGCCAACTTCTGAGGTTCTTGTCCGCCAACAGAAATTCGTTCGTGGTCCTCTGTTTTCCTCCGCGGAAGGCAAAGAACAAACCGGCAGCGATTGGAAACAGAAGAAAAAGCGCGAAAACCAGAAAGTCCTCGGCGAATTTCATGGCTGCAGGATAAAGTTGCTTCTAAGTTTCTTGTTTACCAGTTTTATACTTCAACGAATTCAACACAAACATCAAGTGATTGACCTTGGTGTAAGTGATTGTGGCCTATATAGAGACCGTGATGTGTGACTGCGACGTGATACTGAAAATTATTGCACAGGAGAAACTGGATAAACGTGACGGATGTGCGATATTCCTTTGTTAGAGTTCAGTGACTAAGTGCACATAAGAGAGTATTTAGATGGCTCTCAGGAAAACACGAGCAAAAAAATGTCACCAGCCCGCAGCTGGAAACTACCAAAGATCAACACCAAAGAACAATAGTCAGCTGTCACCGCTCATCTGATATCTGTTCAGCCTGGCGTCTCTATCATTACCTTTGTATGCATCGATACTATTGGGATCAATTAATCTTGTAGGTCAAAAAGCCAAGGTTTCTTTTGTATTGTAGTGCGTTTTTGTTTGTATACGACCGATTATAATGTTACCCTGGCTTTTCGCCAGCATTGTAGCCAGACAACAGTTCACCAATTCACGCCCAGCGCCCAGCGAGACCGGAAACAATATCTTGTAAAAACACTTAAGATTCTATGTTTGGAAACACGCGATCGAACAAACGTGCATGGTATTAATTAGATTTTATGAAAGCGAAAACAATGCACAGACTTTTAAAAGATCAGTTGAAGCGTCGGAAAAGTTGTTTTACTGATTGAAAATATGACTGAGCAATTCAGAATTGCACAAATCATGCCAAAAACCGTTTTAAGTTGTCAATGACGGTTCGTTTATGACATAACTGATTCTGCAGTAAAAGACTTGCGTCCCAACGGCTGTTTTATTAACGATAAAATTAATTCGTAATTGTAAAAATTATTAGTAAAACCCTTTTATTTCTCGATGATTTTCACAATCTTTGTGCTATGACATAATATTTGTGGTTATCGACAAGATGTTAGAGTTGACGTGAAATTGCTGTAATTTCCGGAGTCGAAACGGTCTATATTGGGAATTCCAATGCGAAAGTCACGAATTTTCGTTTGCTGAGGTGAGATTAAATGGTAATTACTGTAGTTGATTTTTTTCTTGTTATCCTCAATGTGGTAGATTTCAATGTGGTCAAAAAACTGTAGCTCAGGTCCGCGTTGTTTAAAAGTTACGCACCATTTATAAAATCATAGATAAAGTACAGTCACCCCTTACGGGTGCCAGCGATTATTTGCTATTTTTTTCGTTTGAAGGAGGAAAATTGGTAACCGCATGCCTCCCTAAGAAAAATAAAACCTCTGGCACCCAGGGTGGTTACGCCTCAGTGATACAAGACAACCAAGTGATTTGAGCTGTTTGAGATAACTCTCTGCAATTACCTCCTTGAACAGTTCAAAACAACGTGGAATGTGTTTCTCGATTTTGAGATTCTTAAGTTAGCTTTTTTTCGTTCTTCGACTTCTCTACTAAAAAAAATTAGGAAGAAACCAGCAGTAACGAGAATGATCAAATGATTCGTCACGAGTGATTAATAGAGGAAAAATTATAGTCCTAGCAGGATGTGACGTACATTTCAAAATTCACTCGAATCTTCGCCGCTTATTGCCTTTTGCTGTTACATTTCTGAATGGTGAAAAATCAACCGAAATAAACCCTTTACTAAAAAGTTCTCTTTTTGGTGACGAAGAAGAAAGAAAGAAAAAAAAAAAAAAACCAAGAAAGTAAACACTTTTGGATGGGGAAGACTTTGGGAATCCCACATGGACCTTCCCGGATCTATCGTCTGACACAACTCAAGTGTTGGTAAGTTGCATGGAGTTAGGTCTAAGGGCGTAGTTCCAGGAAAGTGAAATTCCTGTTTGCTTCCCTTTAATTTTAAAAGCTGACAATTTAGGGACTAATCACCGAGAGCAGAGCGTAGAGCGTAAAGATAAGATTTACTGATCAGTTTGAAAAGAAGCCTGCGTCGCAGACAGTGCAAACATATATCGAGGTGTTCACCTAGGTTTTGAGTGACAAGTCCGGCTGCACCGCTTGCTCGGTGATAAGAGACCCCGAATAAAGAAGAAAGAAAGAAAGAAAGAAAGAAAGAAAGAAACAACAGCGAATGCCCAACAGAGGTTTTCACACGCTTTATTGTATTATTGGATATAAAGTTTTACAATGTTTCATTTCACTGGGAAAAGTGCAAGGCAGGTGCAGAACCCTTTTTGTCAAGCACACCTAATGCATTACCGTAGAGTTCCAAAGTACCGCCCGCTCGTTACTTTCGGAATTACCAGAGCTGAGCTAAGGGGCCGCAACTTTCGGGTGACGGCCACTTTCAGGTAGCCATTACTGTCGGGGACTGTTCCTCTTCGGGTGGGCCGTAACAGGAATCACTAACGTTACTTTCGGGGAGAGGGAGGGGGGCGCTATACTATCGGGACTACACGGTACCAATATCAGCGCGATATACCACACCGGACCAGGGGAATTTAACTGACCACGGTAAACTCAATAAATGGTGATGTAGTGCCTATTTGCGAACATTTGTGCTAATACCTAACTTGAATACATTCAACCCAAACTGAATTCTATTTACATAATTGAAGCTTACGATTCACGAAAGCAAGTATGCTATCCTAACATAGCACGCTGCTTCTATAGTGTGCTAATTACTAAACGTGATAGTGTTAAAGTGTTAAGCCATCTTGTTGTGACTGATTTTGTTTTGCCTTAGAAGAGAAAAAAAGACATAAATTCTCGGGGTAGACTAATACAATTCAAAGTGTAATATAAAAAACAGTATCCAAATCTTGACAAGCTTAAGGGAGATAGAGAACGCAAGTTAAATCTCTTACTATCAAACTGGAGCTTGTTTACTGACAGACAAAGATCACCGTTCACAATCTGACCTAGCCCGCCACCTAACAATATATTTCCTAGCAAACATAAGACAAACAAACAAACAAAAAAACCAGCAACATGCGCTATAAAAACGAAGACATCACAATTTGGAATCATTCTCAAGAAGATTATCAGTGAATAATTCTGCCATTTCCTTTTTGTCACTACTCTCCTTGACGGGCGGGGAGTCATCCCAGTTGATCTTGATCTCCTGCAAAAATAAATCAATCAGTCAAGTAAATAATTTATACACAGTTGGTTCCACGCGGCCACATTGACCACACGCGCGTAAATTACAAGTGAAAAGTGGCGCCAGATCCTGAGATCCGAATATAAACGCTATAATGGTAAGTGCCGCCGGCAGGGCGGATAAAAAAACGAACGTTACTCTTGCAGGCGAAAACAATGAGTTTCTAAACCCACTAGAAAACCGGTGACCTTATTTTTTCAAAATGCCATTTGCTTAAGGCGGGCTCCACCCAAAGATCGTCAGTTTCGTTGCTTACCACGGATTTAACGTTAATATCAAGCAATCAAAGATACCTACGCTCATCTCAAGAAGCTGTGTTGTGGGAGGTTTGTGGATTGTTTGGTGATTTTGGGGTAGATTTGGAAAAAGGGAATTTTTGGGTAGATTTGGAAGGAGGGAATTTTTCTCAAAGGATTAGTTTAATCTTAGGGAAATTGGAAATATTGAAGATTTAATGAAGGTTTAAAATTGCAATTTGAAGTTGAAAATTAGTAGATGGACACCAAACAGTTCCCCACCAACCTGGAGTGGCCTTGTGGGGGTGTCAACTGTCTGGTGGTGTTTTAAAACATTTTTTTTAACGTTTTAATCCCTTCTTTAAACTTCTTGAAAATTCCCTCCAAGTCACGTAGAACTCCACCTTAATTCCTGCCATTGAAATTGGAGTGAGCGCGCGCATGAGCTTGCGGTTCTTCGGCAGGTCAATGGACACGCGCATTGCGTTATTCAGCCCTGCCAGTGCCGCCCCAACAATAATCAGTTACACTAAACAAAGCGAGTGGGATAATTTCTACAGGTCTGAAAACAGGTATGAATTTTAGAGGCCAGGTCTGATAACGGGGATACGGAAAATGGCATAGACCCTATGAGAAATGTCTGGCTTTGACTTATTCCTTTGTTGCGGGGTAGCCTCACTAACCACGTTTTTGAAATCAAAATTCTAACGCCAGAAGTTGCTACCATTTTTGCATAGGGTCTATATTTTGGTCTGAAAAAGGATCAGAAACTGGACAATCGGGCCGCACACTTCGACATAAGAATTCCGAGGCATATGCTCCTCGGGTAGCACTGATACGTGCTTCAACAATGGAATCAAGAAATATGCCTCTTTCGAGACAAAGAGCTCGGCGTCCCTTCAGCCAGCGCCATAAAAGAAAACACAAACAAACAAACAATCAAACTCTAATTTCATCGGACTTCTTTTACCTTGTCATGTATAGGCATCATTTCCTCCTCGTTAGCCTTCGCCAATCGTTGCTCTTCCTCTTCCACAAAGTCCCACTTAAAGGTATGACCAGGCAGGAAGCCCATGAACCAGTCCTTCAGCGGAAACAGAAGCTTGGGATCAACCTCCCTTTCCTTGTCTTCTTTGCTTTCTGGGGAAAAAGGGGGAAATTGCTCACTTCATATATCGGATGGTTCGGATCCTCTATTTCTAGCGAGGAAGGGTATTTTCGCCAGGCCCATTATTGTTATTTATCTATTTCAGGGGAGGGTGGAGTGGGTTGGGTTGGGTTGGGTTGGAGGAGTCAGAAAATGTCTGCAAGTTAACTGACAATTCATTTGTAGGCGTGAAAAACTAGCGAATACGGGGAAACCATTGACCAGTTTTTGGCGGGAAACGTCTGGCAACCGACGGAAGAATATCGCGAGGGAAAACCACTGCTTAGTAGAATGTCCTTCGTTCGAATTGTTCAATTTCGCTCCGCACCTCAGCTCCTTCTTGTCCTTCTTGTAAGAAACAGAGGCGTGAACTTACTCTCAGGCCCGGTTCATACGTCGCATTTCTGCCGCGTCGAATTCAATTCAATTAAGTGCGGCAGAAATGCGACTGTTGATTCACACGTCGCACTTGTGCCGCAGTTAATTCTTAATGTTTTTTACTTTTGTCTCGAGAAACTGCAACAAAGGTTTACCGATCCTGCCTTAGGACCCGGCGGTATGTAAATGTATGTATTAGATTCAACACGGCAGAAATTCGACGTTTGAATCGGTGCCGCATTTCTGCTGGATAATGCGACAAGACTAGTCGAACGTGCGGCAGAAATTCGGCAGCTGATTCAGACGTCGAATTTCTGTCGAATTTAATTAGTACAATTGAATTCGACACGGCAGAAATGCAACGTCTGAACCGGGCCTTAGTTTGGAGACAACTCACCAAGAATTAAACTCATTATTACTCCAACACCGAAGCTGACGATAACGGACAAGCCGCTGAACCAGAGATATGACATGCTGTAGAAATCAGCGATGGCTTCACTAAAATACACACAAAAAAGCAAAACAGTAAGCTCGATTACCAGCCACTGTTTCAGGAAATGAGCCCGCACTCACTCTGAGGGATACTCCAACCCGAATGAGCGGCGGAAAAGGGGACTAAGACATACTCGGAAAAAGACAATCCGAGTACTCCCAAGAAAGTGCCCCACATTCCATGCATGGGAAAAGACTTGGGATCAAGATTGCTAATCTGAACTGATTGAATTATGGAATTTAATGTGAATCAGTGAAGCGCCCTCAGCCCAAGACGTGGATAGGGCCAGTTGATACGAATCACAGACCTAAAAATCCAAACGATCATTACCACGGTACCACAGTTTATTTTGCACCGGAACAATTCCCTTCATGTGACCGTCTGGAGTACCTTTCTAAGAGATTTGTTTTCATACCCTCCCTCCTCCCCTCTTCACAAACAAAGTCTTATAATTGGTGGGAGATAGGAAGTAATTTAATCCTACCTGTGTTCCTTAAAAGGATTTCGGATGTACCCATCACCCCATTTCTCAAAAATTGCAGCCGAGGCGTTGTTAATGGTGCCGTTAGGAAAGGTTTCGTTTGCGTTCAGCGCTTCTTGGTAGAAGCCACAGCCGCGAACAGAACGGAGGCCTGGGTACTTGTTTGGTGGATATAGCACGGAACCAATGAACACCCAAGTTGTCATTATAGCGCCGGAAAATACTCCAAAATATGCACCCTACGTGGACAAAAATGCACATTTTAAATTTTCTTTTTTATCCGTTCTGTTCACCATTTTGATGGTTAGTATATTTTCAAATTCATTATTTTCAACAAGATCTGTGTGGAAAACCTTTTTTTTAAATTACAGAAACACTCCTTGCTAAATGCGTTCTAATCGTCGTCATTATTATCGCAATCGGTATCGTCATCGTCGTCGTCGTCGTCGTCGTCGTCATTGTCATCATCATCTTATCATCATCATTATAACCTTTTTGATCATGAGTCCATAGCAAGAGGTACAGTACTGAGAAGATGTCATGAGCATCTATCTTAGCCATTAAGAGATAAATGATAAATACGTGTAACATGAATTCGAGACCTTAAATGGTTTGCAATAATTTGTGTTGATAATATGACAAAGGAAGACAAACCAGAATAGGCGAAGAGTCTAGAAATTTACGTAGGCTTTTGTAAATGGCAAAAGAATAAAGTCTCGTTACCTTAGAATTAGCTCGCGGGACGAACATCCCAAGGAAAAATATGCCTAATAGAGGACCTCCACAGATTCCAAAGATACTGTACGCCAGCTAGATCAGAAAGAAAGCAACAATCTTTAGTTGAGTATATTGAAGATCTTACAAGAAAAGAATAGAATACAAACTAGCTTGGTAGCGCTGTCCTGCATCTCCTTCTCGGAACCTACACAAGCCATCTCGCTTCCAGTACTTTTTCCCCTCGGCGGAGAACTGAAAAGCCCTGGGAACGAGGCTGTACACAAGCACCGTGGATGGTCAACAAAATGATTACAACAATTTAGTCGACTTATGAAAACATGAAACTAATGTATAATAATGACAACATTGATCAAGAAACGTTTCAGTTTGACAAGCAAATATTAAAAGCATACCTGCAAAACCATTGTACCCACATACTTCACAACGAAAGCTCCTCCAATCACGATAACACCGAAAGAGAGTGCTGAAGAAAAGCAAACACAAAACACTGACAAAATGCCACTGAACAATGCATGAGCACATGATTTTTCCAACCGTCACTCTCACTTGAACTCTTATGGTACACGATAGTGTGTGTGTGTGTATGGCCGTCACTTAGTATCAAGGTTTACACGGAGACCACGTTACACAAACTCCTCGATTTCTCTCCTGTTACTTTTACTGTTTGCTGATGCTAAATCAAATGATCATTCACTATGTAAAGATCTGACTGTACACAAGAAATTACATATTCTATATATCAGTTTTCATTTGACGAAATCGCCTGATATTGTCAGATATATAGCGCTGAAGCCGAGCAGGACATAAGAGCTAAAACAATTTTACTAGTAGTGTGGTAAAAGCGCGTGTGGTACATGTATAACCCGGGGGGGGGGGGGGGGTGTGCTCCCTTCTATGGGCGATATAGGTATGTGCGCCCCCAAAGGGTATGTTTTTTTAGTCGTTTTGGTCTGAAATAGGTATCGATTGCCACCATTTTGGTCTGAAATAGGGTATGGTTTGTGCACTCCAGTCTTGAATTTAGTATGTTTGTTAGAAAAAGCTATTTCTTCATCATCAGGCCATGAGACCACCAACAAAAGCCCTTCTCAAATTATGTTTACACCAACCATGTACGTGAAATAGGTCTGAATTAGGTCTGAATTAGGGTATCGAATTTTTGGTCAGGTCTGAAATAGGGTTGGGAAAATCGCAGATTTTGGTCTGAAATTGGGTAAGGGTTTCAGGAAGCGGGCCGCACACCCCCACCCAATTTTTCTGGGAGTACCCCCCCCCCCCCCAGGATGTATAATAGCTTAACTGATGGCGTTACTACTAATTCTTTGAACTAACAGATTTTCACTATCAGTTCCTTCAACTAACCGATGATTTTGCAGAGCTTGGCAGCATCACTGTCAGTTATATCCGGGACTTTCTTTTTGACGACGTCTTCCAGGATTACTAGAGCCATGGCGTTCAGAGCTGAGGACGCAGTACTGTTGGACAAAGAGATCAACTATAGTCATTCTACCGACAAAGAAAGGCAAAGAAAGACTTCACTTCACGTCTTTGGTTCTGGATGTTCAAGATAAAATCTTCCACGCTTTTATTATAATAAGGATGTTTCTTTTTTAGCCGATTTCGCTGATAGAATAGTAACGAGGATTTAGCCCCACCTTAGAGCTCCAGCGTAAAGACACGCGGTAAACATTCCCGGCAATCCTTTCAGGTGACCAAGTTTGTTGATGACGAAGTAAGGGAGAGTCTAGACGGCAAACAAACAATAGCAAGTGAATGAGAGCATGATCTGGTTTTAATGAACGAGCGAGAGCATAATTGAATAGCCTCAGAACGAACGAACGGAATATGAAGGAAGGAAGGAAGGCATAACTGAATTAATGAATTAATGACGGTTTGAATGAAAGAATGAGCAAATGCGAGTGAGTGAGTGAAACAATGTTCGATAGATGAAAGACGAGTTCACAGTATTTGCATGGAATACATATTAGGTGGACATCCAACGTATGTTCTGCATTTTACGGTCGTTCATAAAAGTCACGATAGTTTTGATAATACCTGGTCATTGCTGGTGATTTTTCCTAGCACATTTAAATCGCATCCGGAATACACAGCGAAAATAACTAGTCCATCCAAACAGCACAGCGTGACAATGATGATCAGACCAGGTACGTTCAGCCAGACCGCCCTAAAAAGCGAAACAGCGTATACAAGTGTTTTTGTTTCCTTTTTGTCTAAATCATGTAAAGTTAGAGCGGTTTTCAGTTGGGTGTCGAAAGTAATTCTCGTTTTGCTTTGGTTTTGCATTGCTTCGCTCTGTGATTGGTTGGTAAAACTCCCGCCACTTTCTTAACCAATGAGAAGCAATTTCAAAACTAATCGTGACCTGCCCGCAAGCATCTTGCCGCGCTTGGCGCCGGCTACATGTGATTGCTAAGAATTCTAATTCTGGTTCATAAAACTGCTTGCGTTTGTCGTGATTGGCTAGAGTACTTGCTTTGGTTTTGATCTCACGAAAGTTAATTGAAAAGCGCTCTAGCACAAGAATAGACCTGAGTGCAACAAGGTTTATACCACATAAGCTTCTCTCCCTTGCTTGAGTTAAAAATTGCGCAACTTAAATCTGTTTTAGTTAAGTTTTGAAAGTTTATTTCACGTCATCTCTTTCGACTGTTTCTCTGAAACTTGCTTGACAGTTTTTCAGACTTTGAGAGACTGAAATGCGGTGTGAAAGCGAAATTTTTAATTAACTTCGCCGTGATCATAGCATAGAAATAAATGAGTCATGACTCTAATTGTATCACATGGTTGAGCCTGGTTTTGTTAGAATCCCAGACCGTGGACCAATAACCAGGGTTTTAAAATAACTGGTACGATCATTCTGGCTGTGTTCAACATCTGCGCTTCAGTTCAGATGATCGCGTCTTTGGGCAGTGACGTTAAGCCGTTGGCCTCGTCTCTTTCATGTGGAAAACTTGAACGGAAAGTAAAAGAAACCATCAACTGAGTGAAAAGAGTCGGGAACGTTATTCCCGATGCCGCGGTCTGTCCTCACTCACATCTCAAGGCTGGGTGGAGCCTGAGCGATGGGTTGACCACTTGTTCCCAGAGCGTGTGAGGAGAGCCTATGTTCTTAACAAGGAGAGAGAGGCGTGTTCTACTAGTATAGTAAAGTTTCTTTGCAGCTATATAATATTGGACTTTCATTCTCAGTTTTAACTACACAGTTATATTTTAGGTTAACTAGGAGTAGATTTTTATTTATGGTGTCGCCAAATAGTATACGGTAACTTAAGATAAATACAAAAACTCGTTCTAGTAAGTAAAATTATATCTGTGCTTATTTTTTGTCTTAGTTTTTAAATGTGTGTATCTGTTGTTGTATTCGATCGCTACAAATTATGTAATTATCTTTGCTTAGCTAGGGGATCCTAGAAAACTTTAGTTTATTTAGCCCCTAGACGCCATTCAAATATAATAGTTTAGCTTTTCTTTTTAACTTTTATAGCTCTCACATACTTCTAAAAAATGTAACGCTAACAGTATAATAGGTGTAACAAAGATTGTTGTTGTAGTTGTTGTAGCGACACAGAAATAAAGTTATGATTATGGTTATTATTACCTTTGGGCGTCCTTGAATGATCTGATGGCGAGGAAGCGTTGGACAGCTGTTTGACTAACAGTCCAGACCGGCATGGCAGTGAAAGCACCACCAATTGTTAGTGTCCAAAAGGTGTTCCGCACCTTTGGATCAGGGTTGAAACTAGATGACAAGGAGAAATGCGTAGGTCAGCACACAAGGCAATTTTGCAAAGTTCAAATACGAGTATTGCTGTATGGTCCACATTTAGTTCGGTACCTTATTAATGAAGACGTTTTGGATTATGCTGATTTGCAGACTGGTGGATTATGAAGAATGGGAATATATTAGCTACCAAGGGAATTTGGGCTTACACGCCTAACCACACAAGCAACATAATGCCAACATAATGTTGTAACAACTGCTGGCCACACGAACGTGAAAAGCACTTCAAGTACGCTACTAGTGTGGACTTGGCAACAAACAATATAAGAAGATTATGGCATAGACATTGTTACAACCAGTCGCACCCGATCTAACCTGCATTTGGGCAATTCAGAGAGGTTGGCGCTCGGTCAACTGCTAAGGGATTGGGGCTCGCCCCAATCCCGTAGCTTTTGACCGTGTGCCATTAATCGAGGTAAGAATCCTCTCTGTGTTGCCCAAATGAAGAGCCTGTATGCAGGCTACACCCGATCTGGAAGACTAGTTAAGAAACCTGAGAGACTTGACTTGACTGTGACTATGATCAACCCTACCCTACCTTAGAAAGTTAGCTTTGTAAGTCACGTGTCTTTGTTCGCCGCCCCGCCACCCCCCTCCCCCCCAATAAAAGGTTAAATGAGAAAATATGTTGTAAACCCACCCGAACGTCTAAGTCGTATATCGATGCCAAATGGCGATTAAACGTTGAGTTGAGAGGAAAGCTGTGTTTCATCGAGTTTCCCAACAGGCATAAAGATACACAAAGATAAAACTGATCTTTTCTTTCCGCTACTACATCTGTGTCATTATGTTGCTACCCTGCGAGCAGAGTCTTCTTCGATCTTCCTAGAAAAAACGGGAAGAGGAAGATCGAAGGAGACTCTGCTCGCAGGATATTATGTTGCAGGTGTTGCTACAAACGAACCTTTGTGAAAAATCATTCTCTTGTTCTTTTATTCTTAGGCAAATGTTATTTGGTGAGGAAACAACTTGGTCGAAAGAATTCAAAAACTAAAAACAAAAACAAATTAACAATAAAACGCGTGATCGGTATCTGCATCGACAAGTGGCCGAGAGCAGTACTTCATGTCCCTTACCTTTACGAGACGCTAAACTATTAAATGATCTACTTACTCAAAGAAATTGAGACGGCCAAATTCTTTATTGATTTGCCAGACTTTATCAAAGCCTCCAACTTCAATGCTGCCCACAATCACAACAACGATCAGCCCTGCGACCATGATCATAGATTGGAACACGTCAGTCCAAATCACAGCCTTCAGACCACCCTGAGGACAGAAAAGAAAGCTCAAATCGATGGGCAGCAATGGTCTATCATAGGCTTTTTCGTGAAATCTATGATTTTCATATGACGCAAAACAAGACTGGGAGATAGACTACTTTCCCTATACTGAGGAGAAAGGTCCTCTAGTGTTTCATAGATAACTGTGCAGCAAAACTACACAAAATAATGACAAGAATATTTAAAATTCAATTATTTGAGCATTTAGTTGGTAATACGCAGAGCAAACCGGCCGGTTTATCTTTGTTTTCTTTTGTTGGGGAGGGGCAGGGGGGTGGGGGCAGGGATTTATTTCATGCTGTGGATTACTTAATTTTTTTAAATTACGAGCCATGTATCAAAAATTTTGCATGGTTTTCATATTCTATGATATATCATCTTTATTCCAATCCAGTTATGAGACTTCCTTTACAGTTAATACTCACACTTCTAATATGCATTCTCCAACAACAAAACAAAACAATGACAAGTATATCTTTCTACGACATGTTTGATTGTTGACAAATTTAGCCCATGAAACATACAGAGATCAATGCCTTGAACGTAGCCCGTTGTACTTACAAGGCTGGTATAGAAGGTGCAGACGATTCCTGTGGTAAGAATAGAGGCTGGTAAAGGAATTCCAGCAACTAAGAGGAGTTCAAAAAGAAAAGGCGTTAGAAATAACAATACATGATGCTATAATCGCTTTTCTTTTTGTTTTTGTGGGCCTTTCAGTCCCCTTCGTTGAAGTCGAAAATGTTTCCATCGAAAGTCGGCTCAAGGGTTGGGACGGAAAACTTTTTCTTTCAGTGATTTTGAGAGGAACAATTTGTGACTTATTTAGTAAGTAAACCCCTGTCGGCGGCTGGTATGTCAGAGGATAATGTCCGCGGCTGACAGATTGTCCGAAAAATGAACAGTTGGCCGAGAAGCTGTGAAATTCTGAGGAGAATCTATCAGCCAAGGACATTATCCTCCGATATACCAGCAAGCCAGAAAGAGATTTATTTATTTTATAACCCTCCGAATAATTTTCATTTTCTTTTTTTGCGACCGAAAAATCGGAAGAAAAATATCGACGCGGTCGGGTTATATTGTCTGATACCCTGTCCTCCGATTTGCACCACGTGATCAAAAATACCCAATATAATCACGCAAAAATTAATCGATGGGCTACAATTGTAGATCGGGCTATTATATGTAATCCAATTCATGCTGTCGTGCTTATCCACTTTGACTTTATCTCCTTTATCGGCTGTTCATCAAAACATCTTTTATTGACAAGAGGTACAAGGAGAGGGAGTCAAGAGGTTATTCATTTAAATGATCAAAGAGATAAAGCGCAATTTGAGACACAAAAACCTTTATCACAAAACCAGTCACGAAAACATGCTATAACTAGAGTACTTCATGGGTAAACCTTGGCCCAATTTGGAATAGAGTGAGGGCCCGGGAACGAAACCAAACGTAATTGAAAATCCATCATATTTCCATATTGAATTCATGAAAAGGTAAGTTTTCCGGCATGGTCAGATGAAAAGCCGCCAGAAAACTCGAAGAATAGCCCATACAAAGCCTTTTGTTCAACTCCTATAGACCCTTTTCATAATGGCGCCCGACAAATTATTCTTTTATTCTTATGATAATGAGCCCTACTAGCCTCGTCAGCATGTGCAAAATTCAATAGAATTTCTTCATTAAAGTGAGGCTAGTAGGGCTAATTTTAACACAATACAAAAGAATAATTAAAATCGTCCGCCATTATGAAAAAGGTCGATTGAACTGATTAGCCTCATAGTTGGTTAGGTTACCAATTTCTGAGATGCTTTCATGGGGTGGAAACAATTTTTTTTTCAAAACAATAAATTTTCAAAACGCATTCTCAGTAGCCTACGTCGCAGACGTTAACTAACCCCGGTTAGTACCGTCTGCGAAGCAGCGCCAAATTCCTTGTTCTGTACCAGAATTTGAGTACGAGTTATGATTGGCTCGTCAACAAAAGGCTTTTGTTGACGAGCCAATCATAACGCGTACTCAAATTCTGGTACAGAACAAGGAATTTGGTACTAACCGGGGTTAGTTAAAGTCTCCGACGCAGGCTAATTCTCAGGCCCCTACTCTTTTCCAAAGTGGGCTATAATGACAGCGATTTGAAATATCCAGCTATTAAACTTAACATCATACGGCTGAACAGCCTATGAGGCGGGGATAAATTTAGGGAAATAGGAAATATTGAAGATTTAATAAAGGTTTAAAATTGGAATTTGAAGTTAAAAATTAGTAGATGGACACCAAACAGTTCCTCACCAACCTGGAGTGCCCTTTTGGGGGTGTCAACTGTCTGATAGTGTTTCAAACGTTTCGCTTTACATTTTAATCCCTTCTTTAAACTCCTAAAAATTTCACCCAAATTCACAACCAAAATTAGTGGACTTGCTTTAAGTTTTTTTAATTAAACATATGGAGTATTGCAAGGAAATATTTCTGATATATCACTTCAGACAGTAAAATATATAATGTCTTACCAGCCTCCAGAGCAAGAGAAGGTGCATAGAGAACAACAAACAGGTACAATGTCTGCAAATCAATCAATCAATCAATCAATCAATCAATCAATCAATCAATCCAATCCAATCCAATCAATCAATCAATCAATCAATCAATCCAATCAACCATCCAACCAACCAACCAACCAATCAATCAATCAATCAATCAATCAATCAATCAATCAATCGATCAATCAATCAATCAATCAAAAAGACAGCAAATATATAAAAGAAAAATACAGACTGGTTTTATTTTTAAAGGTGTGTTTTGCTTAGCCCTGGACATAATAAAAGTGTATTGTATAAGCATTCGCAGCATGGCTTAAGCGCTCTTCCCACGTTTTCAAGGGTTCTAAAATTTTCCTCAAGTTTTGATAGTTATTTTATCCATTTATTTATTTGACGATATTTGCGCATCTAGTGTTTGAATATAAGACGGCTGTTTACCGATTAGCAGGGCAAAAATAAACGAAACAGAACGCTATCGTGGAAGAGATTTTCAGATGGCACGAAAGCGAAAACGTTAACGTCGTGCGAGCGGACTTAAAAGTGCGCGAAGCCCGAGCGTGCGGAAATTGAGGCGAGCGGAAGTCAAGTCGAGCGAGCGGAAAGATAGAGGTCTATCTTTCCGCTCGCTCGACTTGACTTCCGCTTGCCTCAATTTCCGCACGCTCGGGCTTCGCGTTTACTCACAAGATCGACGAAGGAAAGAAAGAGGGACTGCTCGCAGTCTAGCGAAAAACGGGCCAGTTGGCGTGAAGCTAGCAACTGCAAATTCTTGAGGATTTTGATCTTTTCCGAAAACGTTGCACTTGAATGGACTTTTCCAGTTACTTTGTAATATATAAGTTTTGTCGTGTGGTTAACCGCCCATGCAAGACTGATTTCTGTTTTTGCTTTGCTGGATGAAACAAACTGATATGCGATGAAAGGAAACAAACATAAGGAAAGATAACGAAACGACATTGATGGCTTCTTTCAATATAAAAAAATATCGCACTTTAATACTTACATATTCCATGATAAAAAATACGCAGCCAACAATTCTGACTCCAACAGAGAAGCGACGCTCCAAGTACTGAAAAAAGAAATGGCCTCTGATTAACAATCAGCGAAACGAATCGGCTTTTTGCCACCATCCCAAGCCAGGTCTCATTTTATTGTTTTTCCCTGAAACCGAGGGCATCAAAGGTGTGTGGGAACAGGGGGGAAAGGAATGCCGAAAGTTTTCCTCGTTACATCTGTTTTACTTATCAGTCATCACTTTATTAGCCATACTCACAGAGGGATAAGTTTGCCGGTGGTCAAAATTACGACCATTTGACTATTGCGTGTTTCGCTCAGTGAGAGCGTACTTGGCCAGTGACGTTAAAAATTTGTGGCTGTTTTGAACGTGCCCCAAGAGGGACTTCAAACGGCTTAGTAAAAGCGAATTGAAGCAAGTATGAGGCTGCGGTAGAACACTTCCTCATTGGTGCCTTCTTACAAGCTATCTTTAAGACAACAATCCGTATTTACTCCATCGCGATCAACATCTGTGCTATACTCCCATACCTTGCTGGCATTCTAAGACTCTTCTAACAAATATCAAGGGTAACGCAAGACAACTTGCTCATCAGTAAAAATGAAAACAATCCGCCTTGATATGCTCATGTACTCCCCTTTCCCGGATGTTGTGCATTGAAGCATATCAGAACATGAGAACCCTTCGTGTCTCAAGAGAGAAATCAAAGCTGACATTTCTTGCTAAAATTGTTATTTTTACCACCGATGTTCAGACAAAAGAATTCCACTATTAAACAAACTGATTTAAGACCTGAGATTTCAATGTCGTATTGATCACAATAAATGTTAATCTTACCTCATTAGCGCAGGTAATATTCACGCGCCTGAACATAGGGACGAAAACAATGGCCACGGTACCGCAAATGATTAAGTACGAAACGATCAGCACATAGTATTGTGCACCGTACGTGTAGATCTCAGATGGAACGCCAAGCAGCGTTATTGCGGAAAGGTAGGACACTAGCAAAGATATCGCTACTGGAAAGTGGCGCATTTTGCGATTCGCCAGAAGATATTCGGCCGTTGTCTTCTGCTTTCCTCCCGGTCCGCAACCGTACCATATCCCGATGAGAGCCGAGATCAACAACATTATGGAGAAAACGACATAGTCGACTACGCTAAAGCGATCGTCGGCCATGATCAGTCGAGCCAAGGTAGCGCAGCTTCAGCTTCCAAGGTGCTGCCGGTCGAAGAAAAAGACGCCTCAATTAGTTGAGCGTGATATGCAAATCACGCGATTTCAACAAAGTTGAATCACGCATTTGCATCCAATTACAGAGAGCCGGAACCGGTATTTCAGTCCACATCAACACTGTCTTTTTGCTACAATACCAACCCAAGGAGGCACGATTTCACCACGTGATCTGATTTGTTGATAAGCTGATCCAACGAGCGTTCCACATCACACGATCGTATATTACGGTGCGGGTCATGTCACAAATACAATCAATTGAACTCAGTGGCACCAAACCCTGGGAATTATCTGAAGCTTATCTCCCCACCCCATCCCTACTGCGTTACAGGGCAGTGGATCGTGTGAGTAGGCGGATAATGAAATAGATGCGGTTTGTAAGTAAATGTTTTCTCGCATGTCCGTCCCACTAGGTTAAAAGAACTTTTGTGCGTTTGCATTGAGAATGAGTCTTGAGATACCTTTCTGTCTTACAAAGTTTCTGAAGTTTCATACTAAATTGACGTCCACGCATATATCCGACACTTTCGCACCACGAGGTCCTCTGGCTCAAAATTTGTTCACCCTGTCTGCTAATCTGACAAATCGTTATCTTTGCTGTGTTTTCACATTAGCAACATTGCTTACCTGAAAAGTTGCGAAACTTTAAGTGATGTGAACAACACAAAATATTTTCAACTTCTGAAGAAAGGTAACTACACTCAAATTGAAACAGACCATTTTACAGTTGTCGGTGAAAGCGAGGCTGGGGTTGACCTTGTTTTGATACAAACCCTGACCTACTTTTCTTATGTAAATCATGTTTTTCTTATGCTAACTAGTGTTTAATCAGCATAATTTGCATAAGAAAAGCAGGTAGGTTTGTATCAAAACAAGGTCAACCATAGCCCCGCATTCAATCAAAGGCCAGGGGACTTAGCAAAGAACTGTAAAATGGTCGTGGGCTAATGCAACCTCTTTAGCAACAATGAACCACACTGTGAAGACAGACCGTGGAAAAGTAATTGTAAACGTGAGTGAATTCATGCAGTCGTGTGAGCAGTCAATCTTTTCATAGACTAATTAATATTTATTTCATTTCCGTAACACGTACTCGAAAAGCTTCTAAATCCGAATTAACCAAGTACAGCATTGAATAAAATCTGACATAAGTTCAAGGTGACCGGAATACGAACTTGAAACGCCCTTTTTATCCTTAGAAGTTCGTGAGTGAAAGCTCGTAGAGTAAAATAAAGAAGGTTGTTCAAGATCAGCTGTGTCTGCGATGCGAGCACTGTGGGGGATGGGGTGAGTAAGAGCAACGCTTTCCCCAGCCACCCCAGCCTGATCTCACTTGAAAGGAATATTCCGTCACTGATGATAATTTTGCCCAAGTGAGGTATAGATTTTGGGTCTTTTGGTCACCTTGTGGCTTGAGGTAACGAACCGGTGCCGCACTGTAGATTCGCTTTCAGTTTTAAATATTTTTGAACTTTTAATTTTTGCAATTTTGGGAATTTCTTCTTACTAATAAATACTGCAACTTTTTAACCTATACGTAGAACATTTTTCTGCTCAGCATTCTAGTCCGCTGCATACAGAGAAATGAAACCCTTCAAAATACGATCCCGCAAAATCCCGAACTGAAAGAGGTCAGTTTGTGACGAAAGGTCCACGCGCTAATAATATAAGATACGAATTGAGGAACTCCCCATCCCTAAACTGGTAAGTCCAACAATAATAGACCAGTTCACTTCATCTGCAAAACGGTTATCTTTATTTGAGCTCAAATTATAGTAGTTAAACCTTTCACTCGTATGACTCAAAGAGAATATGATTTGCATACTTGTAGTGCAGAATGTCCAGAGCGGCTTAATTGAAGAAGAGGATTGGCACAAAATACGTTTTTTTCGGGTGCTCCAAGAAGATTAAAATGTTTGAGACCCGGGGCCTGTGTGAGCAAGATCTTAGATAAGTAGTCAATTAAACGTTGCTTGTCCCGAAATTCTTCCACAGAGGTTTTTCAAACAAGTTCTTTTAGAGTGTCAGTGCCATGCGTAAAGAACATGCCCTCACTTGCTTTGAAGCTCTTCCCGGTACTGTAAGAGAATTTTGCGGATCGATTTTGCCTTCCTGCTGGAATTATCATGATGTTTCATGAGCCCATGCATTTATGATTAACTCGACAGACTTGGAGGGTAGTTTTTGTGGTGCCGTGAATATGGTTTTACATGCAGGCTTAATGTACGTGGCGTCTTTGTTTACTCGCTATACACAATACCACATTTCAGTCATATCACAGGAGAACGCCAATCAAGAATTCAGCTCAGTGTTGGTGATTTGTTAGCGCATTACACTGTTTACTGTTCAATTAGCTAGATGCTTGGGGGTTTACTTATTTAAAGAAGAGAATGATCGCAGTGGTATAGTTTGTTTCATTTCTGCCATGGCCCAAGGTGACCTTCCAGCAAATTCTCACTTTCTTAGCGTCGCGGCCAGCACAGCGGCGTCAGAAAACAAGACACCAAGAAATGGTGGACAGGCCATAAAGATCGATAGTGACTGGGATGTATGGCTTCCTATGCTACCTCGACTAGATGAACTTCCATGGACGCTGCAAGACATCGCAAAAGTTCTACGACTCGGAAGGACGCGGGAAAATTTTCGCGCCATTACCCCGCAGGCTGTAGAGCGCGTGTCGTTTCTATTACAAAGACCTTTCCTACGGATTGTGCGAGAAGCGAAGCGACTCTCGGTTCGTTATTCCAAGTGCTCAAAACAGGAAATTCAAACAAGCATTCGCCTGGTGTTGTCTTTATCAATGGGTAAAAGCTGCTTGATGTTGGCCTCCAAGGCGCTTTCTTTGTACTTTATGTCCACGGACAGATTTCGCCGATCTAAGCGGACACGAAGCGGGCTCATTTTCCCTGTTGGTAAAATGTTTCGCTGGCTGGTGACTATGGAAGTCGCATCCCGTATCTATGACGCAGGAGTCATTTACCTCAGCGCCTGTTTAGAGTACATTGCTGAGGAGCTTGTCTTTAGAGCTGTCACCAATTTAGGTATAATCTTTGTCATCCGTTAATTAATCATGCAAAGTATAATTATGGACATGAAAGGGTGCCATGATGTGTTTACTCATCGACACTGTCGGTGACAAACTAATGAAAAATGATGTCTATATCACGGAATTTAAAAACACAATACGACTTAACTGAAGATTCTTGGTTTTAAAGAAGATAAGATCATATTTTGATGAAGTCTCCTGCCTTGGTATTGATTTGAATACCAAGAATCGCTCTCTTTCGTTTCACTTCGCTTATCTTTTTTATTACATTTTGGCTTACTGAAAATGGACATTTTCTTTGGTCTGCCACAGTCGTGGAAATAACTCAGATGATGTCAGTTCAATGTCTGATAATTTCGATATTCATCTTTGGTCACTGAGCTGTTATAACTGTAACTAAGGCCTCAGCTGCCTCAGCTGAATGATACTTTACCACCTTACGTGAAAAAAAAATGCCACGGATCTAGCAGAAACTCAAAGAACAAAAGGGCCGCCGTGAGAGAAGACGAATTCATCGTAACAATCACACGAAATTAAACAGTTGCCATTGGCGCTTTATATGTATTTATTTGAGGGTACTTCCAAAACTTAATAGAGGCAATATCTTAGGACTTTTAAGAAGTCGTGTGCAGGGTCTAGGTGACTTTTCCACTCACTTCCAACCCCGGGAGGGGGAGGGGGGTACTCCCAGAAAATTTGGAAGGGGGTGTGCGGCCCGCTTCCTGAAACCCTTACTCTATTTCAGACCAAAATCTGCAATTTTCCATACCCTATTACAGACCTGACCAAAAATTCGATACCCTATATCAAACCCATTTCACGTACACGGTTGGCTTAAACATAATTAAAAGACAAAAAAGAAGGGTTTTTGTTGATGGTGTTATCACCTAGCCTAACTAGAAGAAGTAACTTCTTTTAAAAAACATACTCAATTCAAGACTAGATTGCATAAACCATACCCTATTTCTGACGAAAATGGTCAAAATTGATACCCTATTTTAGACCAAAACGGCTAAAAAACCATACCCTTTGGGGCCGCACATACCTATATAGCGCAAAGAAGGCCTCTACCTCGGTGTAAAAACCTGTGAAACTCACGAATGACGTAAAACAAAGAAACAAAACATTCTTAACAATGACATACAACAAAACAATACCTCGCCAGGTTTTTACACCGAGGTAAACCCCAAATAAAGGAGTAACCCCCCCCCCCGCCCCCCCACCCCCGGGCTTGCAAATTGCAGCTATTATGATTCAAGTACCGACAACTGAAATTTAAGGAATAGAAGCGAAACCTGTTGTCTTGTGACGTTGCCACAATTTACATTGTCTGATTCTTGTCCTGAAACTTCTTAATAGGCCAGAATATCAGTGCATAAACGTCTTTAATACCGCCGGTTCCGGGCTGACAGATCATCTGTGTGTTTACTTTTGGAAATTTGAAAAGACTTGCATGCCCGCACGCTTAGACGACCTCTCTCATTGATTTTTTTAGCGCACAGTCTTAGCACATTGGAAAGCTAGTAACAGTTAATATTTTTCCGATATTAACCTCAGTCATGTTTTCAAATTCTTTTGAGAGGACATATCGGTTGAGTTATTCTGTGATGTACTGGAGACATACTAGTTTAAAGGGAACCTTCACTCTTACAACAAATTGACGCTAAATTGTAGGTAATAATTACTAGATTTCAAATTTTGTTTTAAAACGTGGATATAACTTTTAAGTGTTCAAAAAAATGGATATCATCATCGCCCATTTTCGCTGTTAAGTTTCATGGGTGCCGCCATTTTGGATTTGATGACGCGTGATGGTTGCCCTATTGTTTAACACAAAGGATTTTCTGCTTCATTTGTGATGATATCCATTTTTTTAACACTTCAAATTTATATCCATGTTTTAAAACAAAATTTGAAATCTAGTAATTATTACCTACAATTTAGCGTCAATTTGTTGTAAGAGTGGAGGTGCCTTTAATATGCAATGCTTTCGAGTGGTATAACATGGAATATCCCATGATTCTCTCGAATTTTCTTGCATGGTATGCATACGAACCGGCTTTTCTTCTCTATACCATCTCCTTTAGAAAAATCATAGGCCCATTCAAACTATGAAGTGGAGTTTGGGAAGGTTGGGTGCAATACCGACGGATATACAACAGCTTTTCTGAAACCTGATTGACTGTATTTTCCATGGCATGGTATAAAACGCTCTATGAACTGATTTACGTCATTTATAGAAGGTAAAGACCAAGTGACACCCGAGGTCTTGGAGGAATGGATCAACACGGACGTGGATCTCTGGGGAATATTCCAGCCTTATTATCACCTACTGTCTGGTAGGACTGCCTTTGGTATCACAGATACGATCGAAGCTTATGCTATTCCCAAAAAAGGTATGTGGAAAAGTATGCCAATGACATCGAGTATAGTTGTAAAATTAACGAAACCAGAACAAACGTTTTAAACAAACTATTACTACTGTATTCCCGAAAGTCGATTACACACTTGTAATGCACTCATCATCATCATCATCATCATCATCATCATCATCATCATCATCATCACCACCACCATTACCGTCACCATCACCATCACCATCACCACCACCATCACCATCATCATCACCATCATCATCATCACTATCACCATCACCATCATTATCACCATCACCATCATCATCACCACCATTATCACCATCACCACCATCATCACCATCACCATCATCATCACCATCACCATCACCATCATTATCACCATCACCATCACCATCATCATCATCATCACCATCATCATCATTATCATCAATATCATCACCATCATCATCATCATCAACATCATCATCGTCGTCGTCATCGTCGTCGTCATCGTCATCGTCATCGTCATCGTCATCGTCATCGTCATCGTCATCGTCATCGTCATCGTCATCGTCATCGTCATCGTCATCGTCATCGTCATCGTCATCATCACTATCATCGCCATCAACTTTATTTAACAAATAATGCAACAAAACCTTTGACTCCCAATATATTAATTTTCTCAGCTGAATTTAGAATTGCCTCAAAGTTAAGAAAAAGGTAACAAACAATCAGAGCGAGAGAAAAGCCATTGTCGTATTACAAAGCTGGTGGTGCAAAGCAAACGCGTATGCAATCACAGTTTCATATTGAGGACAAAACGAGGACGGTGGAAAACTCCGTACTTTTTCCTGTGAATGAACGACATGAATTTGGAAATAACCGTATTAAACCAAAGGGCAATAATTTTGGACCGTGAAGGAATGAAGAACTATTTAAAATATAAAAGAAGCTATTACACTGTACTTTACGCGCTGCTCGTGCCTCGTGTTGCTAATTATCATGTCTGTGGATGAAGTTATTCAGTACTGCTGCTCACTTGAGTTGACTATGACATGTTTATTGTTTACCTCAATGGTCCAGTGACTAGCAGCCCTAAGGTGGGATCTCCAAGACGGCGAGGATTGGACAAATCCTTGGCAACCACTTGCGTGACGTCAGTGGTTGAACTCACTGACCTGGTATCGCAGGTTCAAAAAAGCTTCGCAGACGTGTACCAGAGTAAGGATAACAAGTTCATCTCTCAAGTGGACTGGGCACCAAATGCTTTACACACCTTGTTTTACTTTATGAAGTGTTCACACCAAGTTGATGAGGACATTTTAGACATTTTGGCGGCTACAAGACGGTAAAGCACGGTTGTTTTTCTTACAGTTTCCTAACCCGCTACTTTGCTCGCATACTTTTCTCTAATTCTCCTTCACCTTTTTGCAGAGCGCATTCCCATCTTCCTCCGTTGGTTGAGTGGCTGAGGATAACCGGCTTGCACACCGATCACCGTGTCAGCGGTGTGGTTGATGATGATGACGTCAGACAGGCAGCGAGGTTGCTGTTGCCATTCAACGACTGCGAGCCGCGAACTTTGTGGTAACAGCTATATTTTCCCCTTTATTTAATTACTGCCTGAAGCAGACGCTGAAGAGAACCACCGTTTATACTGTGTAATTTTCCTTTTATACCCCTGTTTTAGTTCTGGTCACTCACTGTGCTTCTCCAGCGCCCTCTCACTAGCGGCCACAACTGCAAGTTTTCAACAGGACCTTGGTTTGCGCATGCTCTTATGCGGGAGGAGTGATATAATACCACAGGCTCTTGCAATGTTGGGGCCCGAAAAAGTCAACGCCATCAACGTACAGGTGGGGACTGACAGCTTAAGGGAGTATAGGTAATTATATGTCTGAGAGAAACTAAGTAAATACGTTGTTTTGGAGAAATAGGTTATCATCCCGATCAAGCCCCATCTCTTTTACACCCACCCGCCTACCTTTACACCTTCTTCTTTTACAAGGTTTTCCTTTACCAACTTCATGTGCTCTGATCAAAGTACGGAAGCTGAAAGTTGAGAATAAGTAAATATACTATCAATCAATCAATCAGTCAATCAATCAATCAATCAATAAGTCAATCAAATACTTTATTAATGTGTCGAAGTAGCTGGCCGAGGAGGACCTCTACTAATTGGGGACTAAGCCTAAAACTATTAACTATAATAAAAACCTAATTAAGAAATTTAAAACCTTGTCGGAGAATTTCATTCTTTTACGAGTTACAAAGAATGCAGTTCGAGCAATTGTCTTCTACCATCGCACTTAAATCACTTTTACAAATTCTACTATAGGCTACTTTCCTCTCCTTTCTGAATAGGGAATGACTCCGTTGATGTACGCATGTGCTGATGGTAACGAGACTCTTGTCAAGACTTTAATTGAGCACAACGCGTTACTAGACACTCAGGTAGAGTAAACTTGAAGGTCAGTTTTTTCATTATCCAGTACGAGCTGCTGAAACTTAAGGTATTATCACGTTGAAAAGATCGGCATTTCTTTGTTTTCTTTTTTTTCTTATGGAAAAGGTGCCGAACAATCAGCAAATTTATCCTTTACTTAATCTGGAGCTCAAGGCTTGGACCGCTCTGAGTTTTGCAGCTATGAAAGGTCACTCCAACATATGCCAGGTAAGATAAAAAGAGATTGTGCTAAAAACACACTTCATATTATGCTGTCTTGGGGACATATATGTGGATTTCTCTGGCACTGTGATAAAAGCACACACGTAACCTTTGCCTGCGCGCAACTCCGCCTAGCATCAAAATTTGACAGTTGAGGGGCACCAAATATGGAGAAACCCGTGAGGTCAAGTGAAAACCAAGAATTTTATCAACAGAAATCTGCCGACTGACTTTTTTGGTGAGTTTGCATTAATTACCACAGTGAAACGGCAAGTATCGTAGAAAACTAGATCCTCATTTCTCTCACATTGCTCTCCTGACCTCGAGAAACTCGTCTGCGTTCTGTACGCTTTCGTTAGCATTTAGTGTTTCGTTTTTCTTAGCTTCTTTTGGACGCTGGAGCCAGTCCTAATGGCGCAATGGATTATGGGAGGGACAGTCAAGTGGAAACTCCATTACAGCTCGCTTCAGCTGCAGGTAAGTGCTCACGTGACCGACCTTATGCAATGTAAAACCCACACACTGGTCATAGGTGAATATTGAACACTATTTCTGGTTTCGGTCACATGACTGACAAAGGTGTTCACTTTAGATTCAAAATCGAATTTCAGTTTCAAATAATGGAAACGGAGATTGATTTTTATATTGTTGTTTAGTTGGCGAAGGTGTCAGGAATACACTTCAATGACCGCTTGCTTTTTTGTAACCCGCCACGATTTAGTGCAAAGCTAATTAACTGAAATTTAGCGGAGTCACCAGCTAATATCCTATTGAATGCACTCAACAGGTGATTACGAATTAGTTTCTGTACTTCTGAAGAAAGGAGCGGATCCCTATATAAGTGTAAACACGGCATCATTCTCTCCTGGTTCGCGGGGATTTGGTAACGCTTTTGCTGCTGCGGCTGCGCATGGACACAAAAACATCCTTCGAAAACTGCTGGCGGAGCCCGATGCACGACGAGGGACAGACATGCTATCACTGGCAGAGATTCTTTCTGAGGGTTTGTAGCTATCTAATTTTTAACGTAAACATCTGTAAGTCAAGTTTACCTCACAGAAGAAAAACAAACCCTGACAGCTAACAGAGAAATCCTCTCGCGTGTACTGTTGGTTGTTTGCATAGAGGAAACTAAGACAAAGAGATAAATTTTTTCTGACTAGTTAGCTTCATCGTCACTGAGCAATTGACTCTTACAGTCAGTTTGTAACGTTATGTTTCTTGTTTTAACTGATGCAGGTTCCCTCAAAGATGGAGGCGACATAAAACCTACAAAGAAACGAAGCAAAGCTCTTGAGGTGAAAAATAAAAACACCATACGTATTGACCAGTGTAATTGATTAAAGTCGTGAACCTTACACTGTGTTGACATTTGTATTAAATTTTGATCAGGAAGTCATGTACCACAGTTGCGAGCATGGATGCCTTGACATCACCATGGAGCTAAGGAGCTTAGGTAAGCTTGACGAGCTTGACGGGAAACACAATCTTAGTGAAAATAATTTGTTAATATGAGAAACTCAGGAAACCCTATTAAAGAATTTTTTTTTTCCGGGAACGTTTGTCGCAGAGAAATTGCTTGCAAAGTTAACGAGAGTGCAGGGCCCGCGCAGCAAGTTTGCAAGTGGGGGTGAGGGTTCGCTTCGAACGCTTTAGCGTGAGTGAACTGGGGGGGTCCGGGCGCATGCTTCCCCGGAAAATTTTTAAATTTAAGTCCTCTGAAATGGCTGGAAATGCATTTAAAACTAACATGGTGTGGTGAAACTTAATACTTTCAGCAACAAAAAAGAGGTATTTTAAAACAAGAACAATCATCAGTTTTCGGTTAAACGTTAAATAGAAAATTACTGACTTCGATTTTTTTTTAGTATTACTTGCGTTTTACTGTTGAAAAGTGCCCCTCCCCCTGCGCGGTGCCTGGAGTGATACGAGCCAGGATTTGCCTCGGACTGGGGAGTTATATCACACACCATGTAGTCCGTCGCCGTCATGTCGTTGTGTTTTTGTCTGCCTTGTTGGTTCCTGGTGTTTTCTTCAATTTTGATGGTTAAGGGAAAACGATCGCGAATTCTGTGTACTTATGAAGTTGCTTCTAATCGTCTTAGACAATTTTCAAGTACTTTTGTGAACACTTTTTTCAGGTGTTCCGTGGAACATCCACTGTTGGAGTCAGACTGTTGGTCACGCGTATGAGACTTCGCAGAAGTCATTCCTCAGATGTCTGTTGCGCGACTTTCAGTCTATGTCAGCCGATGAATACACAAGTGACTTCTGTGACGATGGACTTGTTATCCTGTTTAATATCTTTAAGGAATGCGAGGTGAGGTGTGCATGCACTGCTTCTGTTGAACACATATCCATTTGGCCTTGACAAAACGCAATTCAAAAACCTTGCAACCCTCCGTCTTTATTTCTGTGACAATTGCTTTATAATAAAAGCAAGAGATGATCAATTTTTGCCGAGAAGTATTTTCCTTTTTGTTTTTGTTGTTGTTTAGGACTTGGCTCTCTCAAAGGAACTTGCGTCAGTGTTGTCAAGATGTTTTGGTGTTGAACCACTTTCAGAAATTAAAGATCTTCCCGTCACACAAACAGCCATTAGAATAGGTAAGAAAACAGGATGCATTGTCTTACGTCGAATAAGGCAGGACTGAGACAGGCTAACCAACATAAATCAGTAAATTGCAGGGTCACCTCGCAGCTCTTACAACGTCTCACCTGATTGGAGTCCACCCTTCAGGTGAGACAAAAGAACAAACAACACAAACAATGGACCCTTGTCCTAAAACAGTAGGGCTGCGACACTATGCTCGCCACTGAAATTTAGAGCTTATAGGAGCTGCGAGGCTACCGAAATTGCATACAGACACCGTTTCATTTCCTTGTGTTTGATAACTTTCACGGTAAATTGGCATGGTGGGAAGAGAGTCACCCATGTGACCCTAACGTCAGTAGGTCATTGGGCTTTCGAAGGTGCGCGGCTCCTTTTTATTAGGTAGCAGGAGGGGCAACGCCGGCAACTTCTCGACGCTTTTTGAGGAACCTCCAATGTGTTCCTTTAAAAGGTTTTATTTGTAAATCAGTGCGTATGTGGTGAAATCGCGAATTCGTTGACTATAAAAGCTCTTCATTTTGACTTTTACGCAGGACCAGATTATATAAATAGCGCTGAGATGTCTGATGTCACATTCATTGTAGAGGGGAGACCTTTCTACGGTCACAAGATCATACTTGCAACGGCGTCCAAGAGATTCAAGGTACTAACCTTAACAACACACGAGTCTACTGCCCAGTGAGTTATTGGCGGATTTGTCCGCACACCGCCGGCAAAACACTGGTGGCAAACCCTGGGTGACAGAGGAGAAAGGCCGTTCTTATAACAGAGACGCATAATCCGTCTGGGACGAGCTTGGACAAACGTTTGTTCTGCGTCTGCTTAGTTCGACTAGTATAAGGACGGGCACAAGACGCATTATGCGTCTAGACGAACTATCCGCCTTGGTACGTCTTGAAATATTCACTAAATAAGATAGTTCCTCTGGACTCATAATGCGTCTTGTGCCCGTCTTTATACTAGTCAAGCTAAACAGACGCACTACAAACATTTGCCTAAATTCGTCCCAGACGGATTCTGCGTCTCATATAGTTCTCGACTTTACACTAGTCGGATAAAACGATAGAAGCATAATTCGTCTGGACGGATAATGCATCTCTAGTATAAAAAGGGCCAATTTCAATCGAGAATCCTGAAAGATCGTGAGGCCCTCTTTACGAGATTTACACAACTTGAAAATTTCGACTCCAAGCGATGCAATGCACAAACTTAACTTGGAAATGTTGCAAAGCTGGGTTTGTCGTTGTTGGCTGCATAATTTTTCAATTATGGTCTCTATAATAATAATAATAATAATAATAATAATAATAATAATAATAATAATAATAACAATAATAATGATGATGATGATGATGATGATCATAATCTGAAAATTTATATTGCGCAGTTTTCAGGACGAGATGATAGAATAAAATAATTAAATAAACAAAACAAATATAATATAATATAAATAATAAATAAATAATATTACGTTGCTGAGGTATGCGTTTTTGTTGTAGGCAATGTTGTCAAAAACAACTCTGGAATCAAACGATGGAAGCAGCCCTTGCATCGAAATTAGTGACATAAAATATGAAACATTTACGGTAAGAAAGAAAGCGCTGAAATCTTAAATCGCTGCTGCAAAGCAAACGTAATTTCGCAATGACAAATAGCTGATCTAGCCTCCTTTTCAAAATAAATAACAAGCCTTCCGGTAAACACAACGTTCCTTTTTTTCATAAAATTGTTTCCGTATTTTGTCAGCTTGTCATCCAGTTCTTGTACAGCGGAATGGTGGACCAACCACGTGATCAAGTCACAATTTTGGAGGTAAGTGCTTTGCTGGGCATTTGTAATCAATTCTCTAGTCACCAACCCTGTTCAGTTTGTGAATGATGTATATGAAATAAATCATATTCAGGCTTCTCTTCACAATTGCATAAATTGCGTTTACAACTGCGAGGATCATTCTTCATTTGATTTGACCTCTTCAGTTTGTTCGTTTTTTAAACAGCTGTTGCAGGCTTCCGAGTTCTTCATGTTAGACCCATTGAAACGTCACTGTGAACGTCTTGCAGCTGACCATCTTGATTGTGGAAACGTCATGGACACATATTCATTCGCAAAGGTCAGTACAATGTGATTCGTTATTCTCCCTGATATCGTACCTATCGTTTCAGTAGAGGTGGAGTTATCTCCGTGGTGATGGTAGTGATGGTGGTTGTGGTAGTGGTAGTGGTAGTGGCGGTAGTAGAAGTAGCCGCTACTTCAACAGCAGCAGCAGCAGCAGTAACAGTGGTCATGGTTGTGGTGGTACTGTAGTAGTGGTAGTACTAATACAAGGAGATAATGGTCTACATGTTTAAATTTTAGTTGTGTTCTGCCAAGGAGCTACTGTCATTTTGCGAAGGCTTCCTACTGAAAAACCTTGCTGCCATGATGGATGTAAAGAATTTCAGAGACACCTTGTTTAATAACAACGTCAAAGATGTAAGCACGCCTTTTTTGTTATTCTTAATTATCGCCTTGTTGAGCTTTCCATCTAATTTCTATTTTCCAGTTTCCAGTGTCCAGTGTGTTGTTGTTGGGTTTAGCGCGTACCATTTTGAATGCCACACATGATGCAAATGACAATATCACTTATGCATTTACGTTGTCTTTCCTTTTAGATGTTCACCGCCCTCAAGTCATGCTTGGTCCAGCGAATCAAATCGCACAGTTTGGCAAAACTGCATATGAGGTCGTCTTTTAAAGTTTGAATTTCCTAAATGAATGTTGCAAGTTTCTGATAGCTAAAACTGGAAACCTAACTAGTTATAAACTAGGAGAAAATATAAACAAATAAAAAAACATATAGTTTTAATAAAGAACGCGACCTTTCGTACGCTTTTTTGAGCGGTGTATTTTTTCCTGCAAAATGTTAACGTATAAGTAATAGCAGTTTATCACGCATTACGATTTTAGCTCTTTTTAACTCTAACATGTTGTAGCATTCCATTCGCACATTGTGACCACTTGGGAGTATATGCGACGTTAATTACGTATAACTACAAAGCTACAATGCAGAGATTCAGAGGCATCATTTCACCATCCACCACGTTCAGTGCACTAAAAACGTTGCTGATATGTTTTCAAAACGCCGTCACGTCTACCCCTGGGTCTCTGTTCGAAGCATTCTGGAAGTGAAAGAGGAGGTTAAGGTTTTGAATCTGTCTTGCCAAAAACAACTCATAGATAGCCTGCGTGGCTGGCGGTATTGGAGGCACGCGGAGTAAAATTTTGGCGTTCGGAGCTGCTGAAAGTGAGCGGCGTAGGCCGCGAGAAAAAAACGCCCACTTCCTATTCTCCTCGCGGCTTCGCTGCTCACCGATAAACCTTTACTCCCCGCGCCTACTATACCGCCTGCTACGCAGCCTACTCACGGATTATAAACAACTGTTACCTTGCTCTCATCAATGTCAGTTTCATCACAGTAATTTTCTTCTTCCCAAGTGAACTCGTGACCAGGCAAAAAGCCACGTAACCAGGCCTTCAATGGGAAGAGTAGCTTGGGATTCAACTCTCTGTGTCGGTCCTCTTTAGTTTCTTGTGTGAAAACGCAGAAGAATTAGTTTATCACATAATAAGGTGGTGATACTTAGTGTAAGGCTAGCTGCGATGGAAATCGTAAACAGTACGTATTACTGTGAATGATATATGAAATAAATCATATATGAACTGCGGAAATGAAATCAAATGAAGAATGATCCTCGCAGTTGTGAACGCAATTTATGCAATTGCGAAAAGAAGCCTAAAAAAAAAAAAAATCAGGACTTCAATGGAGTTTGAACCCGTGACCTCGCGATTACCGGTGCGACGCTCTAACCAACTGAGCTATGAAGCCACTGTCGTTAGGAGCAGGTCAATTGTGGATTCATATGTTACCGTGAAAGAAATGAGTGTGAATGATTTATGAAATGCAGAAATGAAATCAAATGAAGAATGATCCTCGCAGTTGTGAACGCAATTTATGCAATTGCGAAAAGAAGCCTGAAAAAAACTCAGTACGTATTACTGTTGGTAAATGACATGGCAAAAACAAATCGTCGTACGATTAATTGGCTAACCGAATAGCAGGTGGCAGTATGATTACAAGCCGCTGGGTCGGTAATATCAGTGTAAAGTTAGACAGAAAAATAAACAATTGGCTAAAGAGCTTGTTGCGTTACAAGACAAACTTCTTCTGAACAATTTTTCATCAACGTGCAACTCAAATCTGATTTTAAGCGGTCGGATTTGACACTTTTTCGTCTTAGGCACGACTAAAGTGTGTAATTACGCGCCACGGAACTTATGCAATTTATATCAAACTGGCACTGCACAAATCGTGGATTGTACATTGAATCAAACTAAATCGTGCCAGAGGAGAGCTGGGACCATGTATGTGGGTAAAAATACGATATAATTACCTAGAGCCAAACTTGCTATCAGTCCAACGGTTATTGTTGCAACAAAGGATAAAGTGGCAATCCATAGGTATGACAAGCTGTACAGGTCAGCTAATGGGGTACTGCAAAACAAAACCGTTACTAAGATAAATTATTTTCCCCGCTAACAAAGCCTGTCACTGTCCATGCGCATTAAGCTAAGTAGGCTAGGTTGCCGCAAGATTTAGTTTAAACAGATGTTCGACTGACCGCGATATGGAAAGTAATGCTGAAGTAAACAAACGCTAAAAAATCAGAATAAAATTGCTTATAAAATAGATGATGGTGAGAATAATAACTGCCGTCTCAATTGCCAGTTGCAACAGTAGACTGTATTTTCAAGGCTTTTTTTTTTACCTTGTGTATGGCTTGAAAGGGTTCCTGATTAATCCATCGTTATATTTGGCCAAGATTTCTGCGCTCCTGTTGTTGTAAGTACCGTTGATAAAAGAAGAGTTTGGTGCCAAGGCTTGTTGATAGAAAGGACACTCTTTGACCGAGCGAACGCCTGGGTACTTGTTAGGTGGATAGAATATGGAACCTAAGAACACCCAGAGGGCAAGTGCAAAACCCGTAACGACGCCAACATACATGCCCTGGGTAAAGGAAATGACAACAATTTGTTTAATACCTAGTTTATTGATACCTCTTCACGCGCGTCTTCACTATATTTTTTTTTCTTTCCGCAAAACCATTATTACTTACCGTAATTAACACCCCTCTCTGATAAGACTCCCGTTTTGAAGTCGGTTTTTGCAATAAGCCCCCCCCCCCCCTCTCTAATAAGCCCCCTCGCCGCCCCGGGACATGAGATTTTGTAATTAGTCCCTCTTATTCCCTCTTACGAAATCCACTTTATGCGGCCAGTTGGTTATATACATTCAAACTTATAATACTGTTTGCTGATTTGTATTAAATGGTAAAGTTTCACTGCAGTCGTTTGAATTTTGTACAAAACTATTTTAAGATGAAAACGGCATGTTTAAGATTTGAAATAAGCCCCCCTCTCTATTAAGTCACCCATTAATGAGGCCTGGAATTAAATAAGCCACCCGGGAGCTTAAAAGAGCTTTTACGGTACTTTCCTAAAACGTTCTTAAACAAGGCGAGAGATATAAAGCGGTTTTCAATTGAGTATCGAAAGTCAATTGTGTATGCTTTGGTTTTGCATTGCTTCGTACTGTGATTGGTTGGTAATACTCGCGCTTCTGAAACAAAACCTAAATCAATCGCGACTTGCATGCATGGAGTTTCGTGCTCTTTGCGCCGGCTGCATGCAACTGCTTCAATATTCTGATTGGCTCATTGCGCTGTTGGTGTCTGTTGTGATTGGCTGGAGAAATTGCTTTGGTTTTGGTTTTACGACACTCAGTTGAAACGCTCTCTAAAACGACTCTACAAAGACCACTGTAAACAATCCTGTCCTTTACCTTTGTGTTTGCCCTTGGAATAAAAAACCCTGCAAGGAAAGTAGCCAGCATGGCTCCACCAGTTAATCCTGTGATACTATAGGCAAGCTGAAACAAAAGGTAATATTTTAGAACAGCTTCTTAAAATTATGGTTACCAACCGAGAGCATGTTCGATGTCAGTATATGACTCATCAAGTGGAAGTTAGTAATAAATCCAGCGGAAGTCAATAATGAAAAGCAATTACATAACAACAACAACAACATCATCATCAACTTCAACAACAACAACAACAACACCAAGGTCAACAACAATATGAACATCAACAACAACAACATCATCATCAACATCATCAACAACAACAACAACATCAACGTCATGAACAATATCAAAACATCAACAAGATCAAGATCAAGATCAATAAAAACAACAACATCAACAACGACAATAGGCCATTTCGGAGTTGCGTAGGGAACTGGGGCGAGTTTCAAATTTCATCCAATCGACAAATTGACATGAAAGATACCGTTGAGATTGGTCATTTGATCAAGTTTGATGATTTTAAATTCAAAAGAGACCAAGGTATGGACTTTAAAACATAGTTCAAAATCCATACAAACGTCTCTAATTTTCAGGCTGCGTCCCCAAAAACCATATAAACTCTTACTTTTTGGCTGATATTCTTAAAAACGGGCAAAAGTGATTGTCACCTCAGTTGCTTCGAAATAGTAGGCACATGAAGGAATTTTACAGTTGTCACAAAACCGAAAAATATTTCTGAGTTTATATGGTTTGGGGGGACGCAGCCTCAAAATTAGAGACGTTGGTATGGAATTTTAACTATGTTTTTAAGTCCATAACTTGGTCTCTGTTCAAACCCAACAAACTTGGACAAATGGCCAATCTCAAGGTTGTCTTTCATGTGATGGTGTCAATTTATCGAATAGTTAAAATTTGAAACTCTCCCCAGTTCCCTGCGCAACTCCGAAATGGCCAATAATAAACAACGAGTATCATGCAATCATCTCTGTGTTTTTTCACAAATCTCTCGATTTTTCCTGATATCTGAAAGTGTTTGAGTTCCACCTCTGCAACCGTTCCGAGAGGTCTGCAGTAAGGGGATTATTGGAAAGTTACATAGTTAATATTTATGTCACTGGGGATAATTACCTGTAGCACCATTGTTCCGGCATATTTTACAGCAAATGCACCCGCCATGATTACGCCACCAAACACCACAGCTGATCAAGCAAAACAAATGAGTGTGAGACTACATAATTATGTTAACACATAAGTGAGTGTCGTAAAACTAGAACCAAAGCACTACCCTGGCCAATAAAAAAAAGACTCAAACATCGCAGTGGACCAATCAGAATAGAGCAATTACACTCAGTCAACCTTTGGGAAGTGTGTGCGAGAAAGTCATTGGTTGAGAAAGTGATGCAAATTTTGCCAGCCAATCACAAGACGAAATAAAGCAACACAAATTAATTTCAGTGATCCATTGGAATCCGACAATTCTAGGTTTCCCCGAGTATAGTATATGCTGATGTTCTCACCAAAGTCATGTTTCAAAGAGAAAGAGTGCAATGTCTAACTGGCACGTTGACCTGGGAGAGCTCATGCATCGATTGTGCCGTGCTCGCTGCATAAAAGATGTCACACATAGCAAATTTATTGAGAAACTGAAGAAAAAAGTTTCATTCGCCTTTCTTTAACCATCCAAGTTCATTTTTAATTTCCCGTTTTACCATAAAAAAAATACAATAAAATGTGATGTGTAAGCCAGCAATTCTGACGCTTATGTTGTGCACTGTAATAAAATGTTTTCTTGTACCCACCAATGAGTTTACTGACTTTAGTGGCTTCTGCATCCGTGAGCTTGACCCTTTTCTTGATGATATCTTCCAGTGCCACTAAGGACATGGAGTTCAGTGCTGAAGATATGGTGCTGTTAAATAAAAAAATGCCAATAATTAACCATAAATCGGAAATAACAATAATATTAATTTCCCGAAACTACGAGGTTTGTTTTTCATTTACGTAAACCGTGGACTAAACAGTTTATGTAGTTCTTACTCGTTTTACAACTTGATTAAGTTTTAATAATTGCGTTCCTGTTAGAAAATCCTTTTTCAGATTTAGACAATCCAGGTTGTTCAGATTTTTCTGCTAGCTGGAACAAAAATCTGACAAAAAGATCCATCCACACAGCGAGAGGCCTGGATACTTGTTTTTGTTGATGGCGGGTTTTCTTAGGATGCCGCACGCTTTGATCTCCTTGCTGGAGGAACTCAAATGGAACGAAAATCTGAAACCAGTTTCGGTTACCAATCCAAACGAACCACGTTCGGAGGTGGATTGTTTAGATTGTAATCTAAGATTGGTTTCGCCATAAATGGAACGGGAAATCTGATTTTCGATCGCAAAATCCGGTTTTAGATTGGTTAAAAGGAACGCTGCTATAGTAATGACGATTAACTTTGTAAAATGACGTCACCGTTGCCGTCGTAGTTCCCTGTCAGGTTTGTAACAGTCCTTTCACGTCATGACGTACAATATAGTGATCAGGAGCCCATTCATGGGCTCCTGACTGATAAACTGAAAATATAAAAGGCGTAAAACCTCCATGTGCTTGCCTGAGTGTTAACCATCGCTTGTTTCCTCGGGACAAATGCAAAGCCCGGGGGAGGGGGGAGGGAGCAAACGAAACCAAACTAAAAGAACAAATCACAAACCTGAGAGCCGCGCCGTACAGACAAGCAGTGAACAACCCTGGTAAGCCTTTCAAATGTCCGAGTTTGTTGATAACGAAATATGGCAGAACCTGAGAGTTGAAAAGAATATGAACTGTGCAAGGTAGTTCCGAAAAAAAAAGTTGACCGATTTCCTCAAGGAAAACTTATTTCAATACATATGAAAAAACTGCGGCAGCAACAACAATTATATCCTGACAATATGACTTACTTCAAACCGTACCACACCCAAGTACTCCACGTTTAATACTGTACAATTAGTAGATAGCGACACCGTAAGGTTTTCATCATCAGATTAAAATAAAAAGAAGAATCTGTATATTATGAATATTGGCAGTCTAGAACAGAGCTAAAAGTAAGGTAATGCATATTGAAAAGATGGAGTAACAAGTTCAAGTGGCGGGTTGTCAAGGCAACAAAGAAACAAACAAACAAATCAGAGAGTATTGCTGAGCTTAAGAGAGCAATATACCTGAATGTTACATTTTTGTCACTTTTTTATCTTTAAACCTTATTATCTTCTCGAGATTTCATGCCATCCAAAAAACCCATCATAGTTTTGTAGCACATAACCCCATAAATAGCTCAGAATTTTTGGGTGATTTTTACAGTGCTATTCGTGAGGAAGAAGAGAAGGTGGGAGGGGAGAGGGATTGTAAGGGATGGTGAGAAAAATGAAGATTTTAAGGTGATTAAAAATTAAATTTGGAGGTTAGAAATTAATGCGCAAACACAAAACAGTTCGTCCTCAACATGACATGCACCCGTGTTGTAGTGGACTGTCTGAGTGTTTGTGTATGTCTTATATTCCCTTTTTAATTTCTTCATCAAATCACTTCTTATTTCATCAACATCGAGGTATAACGCCCCCTTAACCGAGATTTTGCGCACGATGCGCAAAATCTTGGTTAATCCGGAATCTTCAGGGACTGACGCTACCTTACCTGGTCGCCTCTTGTAATCTTACGCTGTTCTTTTAAGTCGCACCCAGCGTAAGTTGCAAAGATAACCATTCCATCCAAAGCACAGATGGTTATTATGACAAAAAGGCAGGGAATGTTCAGCCACAATGCCCTGAAAGGTTATACAAAAGAACGATCATGAATCATGATTAAATCCATGAAAGGTACCTCATCCGTTGTATACATCATCAATAACATATAACCTAGCTGGAAGCTGGCGTTTTTTATTTGTTATATTTGCGCTTTCTTGGTGAAATGATCAGTTGCTGTAAAGTCTCGACTTGGTTACTCATCAATCTCGTACCCAGAGTCCTCGGGCTGTTTGGTCAGCGGGTGGACGCCCGGAGAGACTCTGGGATAATGGACCGCCATTTTCCCAGAAAATCTGGGGTAAAACAATGGAAGCCGTTACGGGCCAGCCAATCAAACAATTTGATTTGTTTTTTCCATTATCACAGAGTCTCTCCTGGCGACTAATCGCTGGCCAAAGAGCCTGAGGACTCTGGGTACGAGATTGGTTACTCATCCAATACTCCAGTTTCGAGTTCTCCACGACCGCTGAATAAAAGCACTGAGAACGCATTCATACAGGGTTAGCCTCGACCTAAAGCAAAATATTCACAAATACCGGCGGGAAGCTGCCACAAATTTGAGAATTAAACAATAGACAGAGCTGTAAACAGGTCATCTTCTCACTGGAATTTATTAATATATTCACTTCAGATAGAGGCTAACCCTGTACAAATGCATTCTCAGTGCTCTTATTCAGCGGTCATGTCGAACTCGAAACTAGCCTCCTTCGCAGACGTCTTTGGGCTCGTCACGCGTTTACGAGCTGCGTAAGATAACGAGCTGCGTAAGAATGGAAATCGACACCCGATTCACGTGCATCGTCTGTGAAAATAATCCAGGGGTCGAAGTCCTACTTTCCATAAATTGGAAAACGAACTATGATTGGCTCTTGGGCAAGGAACGCGTGACGAGCCCAAAGACTCTGCGAAGGAGGCTAACTCCAAACTGGACTATAGAGCGTTTTCAGTCACGCAAGTAAAGAAATAAAATCATCAACCATTCAATAGATAAAGTCAAAAATTGTGATGTTATAGAAGAGTAATAAATAAACAACATGCCAAAATCTCAGGGCCGTGCGATATCCCGTACTCGAGTTATTCGGCAAAATGTAAGTGTTTTGTATGGAAACGCTATCTTGGCGTCCCTCTGAGGGACACCAAGATGACGGCCGGAAACGAGTTGAAACTTTATGTTACTTACTATGGCTATCTCAAAGGCTTTGTTCTCTCTGTTGAGCTTTCAAACATTCACATTGACGCTTCTCTTACCATGTTGGCTTTTCAAACCTCAAAAACACACTGTGAATCGATGTTTTCATGTAAGTGACTTGCTTGTGAGCAGACATCTTTATGTCACGCACTGTGAAAAACTCTAAAATTCAAACTGCTCTATTTTCAAAACAAAGCAAGCTACCGAACTGAAAACGGGCAGGCAGATATGTTGCTAAAATGTCTTTTTTGTGAAGATAAAAATGCACAAGTGTGTTTACTTTTTGTCTGTTTTACTTTTTTTTTATGATGTCACGTGAAAACCCTCTATTAAGACTCGTACTGCTATTGTAGTAAGCTTTTTCGTGAGACTTCATCGCAATTTTGATGTGGTTACTTGTTATTTCTGTTACCTGGCTGTTGGAACAGTTAACGAAAACGTAACGAATACGGTGAGCTCTATTTTACTAGCAAATATCATCAGGGAAGACCAATCAAAGTCTAACAGTGTCAGGGTAACTGTCTGTCTGAAAAAGGGCTAAGGCGCGAAGGTCAGCTATTTGAATCACTTTACGGTAGTCAATTTACATTATCAACTTCATTGATAAACCAAATTTTCGTGTTTCGCTCCCCCACCCTAGCAGCACCACAGTTTCTTTAGAAACTAACCCCCTTTACAATTTCAGTCAACTTCACCAAAAGGCGGCCATCTGCATCTTATCTACACACCCGGGTGGTGGTGGTGGTGGTGGTGGGGGAGGGGGGGGGGGGACAAAAAACTTGGGTGGGAGTGTGCGGCCCGCTTTCTGAGACCCTTACCCTATTTCAGACCAAAATCTGCGATTTTCCCTACCCTATTTCAGACCTAACCAAAAGTTCAATACCCTATTTCAGACCTATTTCACGTGCACGGTTGGCGTAAACATAATTTGTGAACGGCTTTTGTTGATGGTCTTCTCACCTAATGATAAAGAAGTAGCTTCTTCTAAAAAAAACATACTCAATTCAGGAATAGTGTGGACAAGCTATACCCTATTTCAGACCAAAATGGCTAAAAAACCATACCCTTCGGCTCCGCACATACCTATATAGCCCATATAAGGGAGTACCCCCCTCCCCTCTCTCCCCAGTCTACACACCGCCGTATTGGTAAAGGTAAAGGTAAGGTAAAGGTAAAACCTTTATTTAGACACGGTATTTCCTTCAGGACTATACAATATTTAATTAAATAAATCTAACTACCTAGCTAAATAAGATTATAAATAACTACTACAATAAAAGAAATGATAAAAAAACCTATTTTACAAGGAAGCCGTGTATAAAAGCAAAATAAAATTTTGAAAGACTAGTATTAAAATCATGATTCATCAACTTAGAACCCGATGATTCATCAACTTGATGAACGCAGAGATGGATTACTCACCTCTTTGCTTCTTTAAGACTCTTTATGGCGAGATACCGTTGGACAAAGTACTGTGCTATACCCCAGACGGGTAAAAGGGTAATGGTTGAACCGATTGTTAGCGACCAGAAGGTGTTACGAACCCGGGGGTCTGGATTGAAACTAAAAGAGAAAACAAACTATTAAACACCAGCAATTCATGGTCAGCAATACGTCCAAGCGATAAATCTTTCAGTTCTTGTCTTTTAATACCATGTAATAACAAAACTGAGACGCCAACAATGATTCACTGCGTTCTCTGTAGAGTTATGCAGATATACGCAGCCACTGTTTAACGTCAAGACCATCGTAAACTGGCTTCTTGCTCTCAGAAAAAAAAAATAACATTTTTCAAATCCTCTAAATTTTAATTGTTTAACCTGTCTACGTTAGCGCAATTTCCTTTTTGAATATGTCTAAAGCAAAACTGGATTACACATGGAATACTAATAAATTGTGCATACTCAAAAAAGTTGATGCGTCTGTGTCTTTTATTGATCTCCCAGACTTTCCTAAGACCACCAACTTCAATACTTCCAGTGACAGCAACAATAATTAGGCCTGCCAGCATAATAACAGACTGAAACACATCTGTCCACACGACGGCTCTGAGACCTCCCTGTGGACATAAAAACCTTAGTTAAGTGGCCCTTTTAGTTTCCCAGCTTCATCGTAAAGTTGCAACAACAACAACAACAACGCCAGCTTTATTATCAAATAAAAGAGCGCTTTTCAATTGAGTGTCGTAAAACCAAAACCAAAGCAATTACTCCTGCCAATCACAACAGAAGTAAGTAGTGCAATAAGCCAATCAGAATACGAAGCAATTACATGTAGACGGCGCAAAGCGAGGGAAAATATGCGCGTGCAAATCACGATTGGTTTTGGTTTTGCTTCTCATTGATTGAGAAAGTGGCGCGAGTTTTCCTGGCCAATCACAGAGCGAAGCAATGCAAAACCAAAGCAAAACCATAATCACTTTCGACACTCAATTGAAAACCGCTCTAACTGAACTTTATTTACAACATCATCAAATAATACAGGAAAGGTAACATTTACTCAGAATAACTGAAAAGCTAATCGAGCTGAGTAAAATTAAATAATGTTTAAGTATAGGAGATTGGTTGGCACTAAAGCTAGAGCAGAGCAGTTGATAAGTAAAAAGAAGAAGACAAAAAAGTAAACAAATAAATAAAATAAATCAGTAAATCAATAAATATATATATATGTACCAGTTGAAAACTCATAAACAGTAAGACTGTAAGATGTCAAACTTGACTTTGTTTTTAAACGTTTTAAGGGGGAGGTGTTTAATGCTTTCATCAAGGTGAATCCAAACTTTTACAGCTGCAAGGCGGAAGTTGATTTTACCATAGTTTGGTTTGATGGCAATGATGTAATACGTTGATTTAGAAGCAAGCCTGGCAACATACCGCGGTCTCCCTCATATTGGAAACCTTTGCAGATATACCGGAAGAAGTTTCAATACGGTAATAAGTAAACGCAGCTATACCGCAGTGATTACACAATTTACAGCAGTCGTAACATAATACTGCCGTAGACGTAACTCAATTTCATTGCAGACGTAAAGTAATAATATGCACAGGGAATCATGCATCGCAAGCCTTTGTGTACTTGAAATGACATGCATTTGAAATAAGGAGATTTTCAGCAAAAGGTAGCAGCATATCGTATCAGTCATCACTCAGATGTCACTTACCAAAGCTGTGTAAAATGTGCAAACAGCACCAGTGGTCAGGATAGTAAATGTGAGCGGAATCCCTGCAACTGAAAACAAAAACGAGCTGTCAAGCTGCCTGCGTGGAAGCACGCGCAAAGTCGCGCGTGGGTAGAACACGCGCGAAGTGGGGGAAGAGAAACGGAAAGCCTTCTATATTAATTTCGAGATGATCTTTTCTTTGGGAAATTTTTTCAAATGCTTGAAATGCATTTCCCTATCTTGCCTTTAACTGAATAAGCTTAAGAAGATATACATGCCAGTGAGTGTTACTGAGTTCTACCAGACAACAACAACTCAAAACATTTTAAGTTTAAAAATGTGATATATAAAAAAAAAACAGGATTCTGATTATTTTGTGGGGGCGAGGTGTCGCATATTTAGGTTAGAGCATGAGCCAGGGTCTATCTCTGAGAAAAAAATGATTCCCTTCCACTGACCAGCTTCCAGCGCCAGCGAAGGAGCAAATAAGGCCACAAAAAGGTATAAAGTCTGCGGACAAAAATGAATAACAACGGTAAAAATTCAGAATGAAATACAGGATATTTCTTAAGCCTGTCGTATACTCGCACCCGTTTATCGGCATGTACCACTAGTTATGCCAGAAATATCTGGGGTTTTTTTTCCCACTCTTTTTCTCATTCCTCACCCTCGTCCTTGTCCTTAATTGGCTTGCGCTTCTTTTCGAGCGAAAAACTAAACAAAACTCTCCTCGCTCGAGCTCGTTCCCAGGATGCCTCTTCTTCGCGTTCCATTTGGGGTGAGGAGGTGAAAGACCCTGGGAATAACTTTTTCTCAAGCTCTCCTGAATTATAACCAGTTCACCTTAAGACCGGGTAAACGGCTTTAAAATTTGCTTCAACATCCGTTCGTTTTTGTTGAACAGCAATGTCAAAACCATTGGCCCCCCCCTTTCAACCGTATTAAAACATGTGGGATCGGAAGTTGAATCGATGTTGGATGAGTTTAAACTTCAACATCCCTTCAGCATTTCTTTTGTTATCGCGAATATTGAACGATGTTGAAGCCGTTTTCCACCCGCTTTTCAACATTGTTAGGTACACGCGTGCGCGCTACTCGGTCTCTCAAAGACGTATCCACAGTAACAACCTCGAGACTGAATACCAGGCCTCTCGTGAAGCTCTGTTGAATCAAATGTTGATGATGTGTTGAAACCGTTTGCCATCCCTGGCGTTTAACATCGTTCAACATCGCTGAACAGGGTGCATCAAAATCGAACGAATGTTGAAGCAAATGTTGAAGCCGTTTGCCTAGGCCTTTAGACAGCATTCCTTAGACACTGTTAACGGTCATTTAATAATGGCTACCTCTTCTACTGCTGTCTCAATGGAAGAAATTCCTCAATCCCTTGAAGGTTCGAAGCAGTGGTTGACGACATAATAGCTAAAACCCCGAGATTATCTATCGGTCAGATGTTACAAATTAAGTCAATATTTAAAGGTGACGATCATACATCATGATCATCATCATGACAGATACTTACTACTGAAAGGGTGAACATAAAACAGCCTACCATCCTCATGCCAACGGAATAACGTTGTTCGAGGTACTGAAAAAAGAAAATGGAAAGGGAGGAAAAACGGAAAAATTAAACATCACCTGAGCAGTAAAGGAGTAACTAACTCACTCACTAAATAAATCAGCTAAAATATGCAAAGAATGGATAAATAAATGAATAAACGAACAAACGAAAGTAAAAAAGAAAAGAAAGAAATAATAAATGAACGAGCGAACGAACGAACGAATCAATGAATGAATGACTAAATAAATGAATGAATGAGTGAATTAATGATTGATTGAATGGAAGAATGAATGTCTTTGAATGATTGAATGAATGAATAAATGGCAATAACAGTAACAGTAACAGTAACAGTAACAGTATATCTTTATTGTGCCGTACTCTCACAAGGGAGGTATTGGTCTCTTTACAATAAAGAGTCTAAAATTTAACGACTTAAAATAACAAAAATGATGTTAATTTTACAATTCACAATAATAAACTAATTTATCATTTAATTACAGTTGAGGATCTCTTTTCTTTTTTGAAGTATTAAGTAGATATATTTCCCTATAATTTTGCATGTATTTTGATTCCCAGCTTTCAGTATATATTTAATCTTGTCGTGATCATTTAAGGCCTCGAAGCAATTGTCCACTCTCTTAAACGATGGAATGAAAATCTCGTTGGATATCGTGTTACCCTTGGCAACACATCAAGAAAAGCTGCTCATCTTCTATGGCATTCGTCTTACAAACCAAACATGTTCTATGTCCCACAGGAATTGGTGTTCTCCGTTTTCGTACTTTCCAGTTTGTATTCTTAATGAGTGGACTCCTAACCTGAGCTTTGTTAGGCTTACTCTGTGAGTTGGATTTCCAATTTTCTCCAAATAATCTTCTATCTGGTAATCTTGTTTAATTTCCTTATGTGTGAATTTTTGCCTAGAATCTAGCGATGAACTACTCTTGGATGCTAACCACTGTTGTATATATTCGTTTCTTAATTTCTTTTTCATATTAGAACGAGCAGTCTTGAAGTTTTGCAAGGCTGCGGTTTCGGCTGTGTAAAATTATTGGGCACTATAACATCACTACTGAATACGCTAAAAGATGGCCTTTGTTTTGTTGCATATTGGAATGCTTCACGTAACAAAGGGTTATTTCTTTTGTAATTCAGTCGCTGCCATTTATTAAATATAGCTGCTTTGATGTCAACACTTAAGGGGTGTCGTGCAAGTTCTGCTCTGCATGCAACGTTTTCTGTATACCACGGGGTGTTCAAAATCTGTTTACAGAATTTGATGTGAACCTGTTCAATTGTGCTCTTGTCAAAATGAGTCTTGTACGACAAAGAAAATTCGTAGAACCAATAGCAAGCTTTAGACTTTGTAGACAGGGAATAGATAGCTCTACGGTTAGTGCCATTTACATGCTTCCATTTAAAATAACAAAGGAAACGAAATTAAGCATATTTCAATATAAAACTATTCACAATATTCTTCTTCATGGTGTGCTACTGCATAAAATGAGGATTGTAGACTCCGGCTCTCTGCATACATTGTGAATCGTTAGAAACACTATCTCATATGCTAGTTAACTGTAGTGTAATCAAGAATTTTTGGTTTAAAGTAATTAGCTGGTGGAATAGCCACAGTCAGGACTGTTTGTCAGTAGATACCTTGACTATACTGTATGGCTATAACGCTGCAGATCCTAAAATGCATATCTTTCACTATTACTTTCTCCTTGGCAAGAGACACATTTTCCTGCAAAGGATCGAGCTCAAACCCCCTAGCGTTGTATCGAATTTGTTAGAGATAGGTTAATCGTGCAAAGATCGATTTCAATTCTAAAGGCCAAAAGGCAAAATTTCTTTCACTATGGAAGCCTCTCCTTACTATAAAAAGTTACGATTCAGTGTACTTCATGTTTTCATTTAAGCCTGGATGTCTGTAGTGTAAATTTTATTTTGTAATGTAATTTTCTGTGACGTTATGACATAAGTAAAACAAATATAGGAATGCTTCACGTTACAAAGGGTTATTTGTTTTGTAATTCAGTCGCTGCCATTTATTAAATATAGCTGCTTTGATATCAACACTAAAGGGGTGTCGTGCAAATTCTGCTCTGCATGCAACGTTTTCTGTATACCACGGGGTGTTCAAAACCTGTTTACAGAAATGATGTGAACCTGTTCAATTGTGCCCTTGTCAAAATGAGTCTTGTACGAAAAAAGCTGAGGACCCCAGATTTGACAGCCGTATAGTAAAATTGGCTTTACCGCAGCATCGAAAAGTTTATTCATGATAGGAATTGTCGTTATGTCGCTGTTAGCAAGTACCTTTGAAGTTGTTTTGCTAAGACTGGCATAAGTATAACGACCCGATCGTGTCATTTCTAAACCTAGATAGTTTTGTCTGTTAACTATGTTTGGGGTTTCATTTCTGCATTTAAAATTTACTTGAGTCCTATTTTGTCCGTTGCCGCTAAAAATGATGACATTTGATTTTGATGTATTTACTTTGAGTTTCCAATCTTTAGCGTGTTTGTCAACAACATCGATCGTTTTTATGGAAATCCTTGAGGAGATCATCCGCGTACATTAAGCAATTCAAAGAGGTATGCCCTAAACTCACAATCAGCCAATTGTTTTCTCTAAGGTATTGGGGTAGATCCCCGTGGGGGTACTCCCTATAATGGCCTTTACGGGGAGGCTCCGCCCAAAAGGGGTACCTTTTTCACGCTTCAGGTGTATGAAAGGGCAGGGAAATCTGTCATTTAGGTTTTAAAAGGGCCTTTCATTAAAATATTTTGAACACACGTACCTTACGAATTTACTGTTTTAATTTATTGAACGCTACATGAAAATGACAAGAAGACTTCCTGTTTTAGGTATGCGAAAGGGGTACCATTTGTCAATGGAAGGTATACGAAAGGGGTACCTTTTCCGTCAAAAATGGTATATAAAAGGGTAAGGGGTAAGGGAGCCTCGGGGCGGAGCTTCCCCGTGCTAAAATTGTTTTAGTAACCCCCCAGGGTAGATCGTTCATATATATATATATGTAGTACTGGACTTAGACCGTCACACTGCCTTATTCCTTTGTTAGATGGAAACAAATCGGTTAATTCCTCTTGATCAATTTTCACACAGTTTTGAATCGATGAGTACATAGATTTATAACCCTATAAAATTTTCCCTTTATTCCGTAGTTGTATAGTATGCTCAGCATTCCTGATTGTCATACGCTGTCAAAGGCTTTCTCATAATCTATAAAGCAAACATAGAGTATCTTGTGCTGTTTGGTATAGCTATGTAAGAGTTGTTGTAGGATGAAGTGACTATCTGTGGCTGTAGCATTTGGTCTGAATCCAAATTGTTCTGGCCCGCCGTTACTAAAATTGAACATTGAAAAGTCGGCGCAAAGGACAAAAAACAGTGAGGGACAGCTAATTAACGAGCCTTTACCACAGAAATAGCCTGCGAGCAAGCTCTCTCGGGGGGGTGGGGGATGGAAGGAAGGAAAAAATCCCACCCCCTACCCCCGGGAAAGCTTGCTCGCAGGCTACCACAGAAACCACACAATAAACAAATGCCGTTGCGTTGGCTTTAACAAAACAGGGAGCCCAGATTTCAATAAACACCTTTTCTAATATTCACAAGCTGACCAAGGAAGCAGACCGATAACATCGTTATATGAAAAACCTACTGAGATACGTCGTACTGTGATCATCTGTGGGTAGCCCATGCCATGACACGAGGTCAAATATGAAATGCAGTTGATTTCGTTGATTTCAAATGTGGAAACAAACGTCTCAGAGCATTGACCTGGATAGTTGCTGTAGTTGTTTCAGTGGACCAAAGGAGTTTATATGCAAATGGTCCACTATTGCTTTTTAGAATAAATCTACGAGCGTTATATCACGAACGCAGTTCTCTTATTGGCTACGCTACTCGCTATCTATTCTGCTGTTCATAATTTTTGTTGGTAACAATAATTAACAACTAAATTATTCCCTCTCTATTTCTGTACGTGATAACTGATTCGGGCTGTGCCCTCATCAGCTATCACGCGATAGATATCTCGAGTTCATAATTTAATAATTGACTATTGTTATTCCAAATATTATTGCTGTTGATTGGAAACCCATTCCCTTATACTTCAAACATTTCCGCTACTCGGTATCGATTGAGTAGTATATTGATTGAGTAGTATATTGATGCTCTTCTGCGCCGGTGTCGTTCCTTGGGAAACCTTTCAGTTCCAGTGACGGTGTATATCAGTAGCAAACTATTACAATTGTACCTTCGTCTTCACTTCCTTGATTTTTTCTCTTATGTACGTATTCCACGAACGATTTTACAGATTTGACAGATTTTCTGTTTTTTCATAGTTCTCCTGATACGTGACTAAGATTTTAACCTTTTAATCTCGGCTGACTAAAACCTAACCAGGCAGTCTCGTCCCACGCCACGATGGTTTAGATCCAAAATTACAGTACAATCTTACAGTTTTACCAGATCATCATGCTGTCAGCTGATGTCTTGTCAAGTCAATGTTCATTGTATCATATTGGGCTATCGTTTAAATGACCTCGTATTGTGATACATAATCCACTGGAGTTTGAATTTTGGAAAAGTGCTCCAATTCATTAATCGCAATAAGCCCATCCCAGCCTCTCCATCTCTAAAAAGTTCCCCCTTCAAAATATTAAAGCCCCCAGTAGCCACGCTAGAGCTCTTACCTCATTAACACAAGTGATATTCGTCCTCCTGAACATTGGAATGAACACACTGCTCACAACGCTACAGATGATGATATAACCTATAATAGTCAGGTAGAACTGCGTTCCGTAAGTATATATCTCCCCAGGCAAGCCAAGGAGTGTAATGGCCGAAAGGAAAGACACCAGGATTGATATTGCTACCGGCGCATAACTCATTCTTCGGTTTCCCAAGAGATACTCGGCAGTTGTCTTCTGTTTGCCTCCTTTGCAAGCATGCCATATTCCGATCAGAGCTGAAATCAATAGCATTGAGCAGAAAACGACATAGTCAACCGCGCTGAATCGATCGTCAGCCATCTCTTCCTCGCTCTTTTTCGATTTCTTAGGCCACGAACGTGCGACCGACGCTTTACTTTGTCGGCAACGATAGCGACGTAATGAGAAACCTTACAGGTCAACTGTTGCCAACACAAGAGTGCTTGTCAGGTTAATTTAACATCAACAATATTTGTCCTCCCACGCACTCGCACTCAGTAATGGGATTTACACTCAGCAATGTGACTTCGCTAAAAAATACCCCGGGGCTACAGACTGCCAAGAGCCGTAAGGTTTCCAGCTACCATGTTTTGAATTCTTGACAGATAAAGAAGAGACGCACCACAGGCTCTGTTTTTGGCCCGACAAGGGCACCTTCTCAGAATCCTATGGAGGGCTATGTTGCCAGGGGCTTGGAGGCGAACCCACTCACTCCGTTCCCCTCCCCCGCCGCTAAAATAAGCCCTCCTCGTGACGTTGGCGCTAATATCCTGTTATGATGAGCTCTTGCCACCGAAATACCGACTATGGAACTGGTAGTAATCGTAGACGAATGCATGATGTTATAATCGATAATTGACATCAATTGTAGGTTTGTAATATGAGGTGGCAAGAAGGTTGTTTGTTGAAGCCGCGGTCTCATGGTGTAGCTTGAAGAACTCTTCCGACACAAATCACCCAAATATTACAGGGGCACCCAACGACAAGTTTCGGTAGATATCTGTTCGGTGGAGGGTAATTCGCCTTGGGCTTTCGGCGTCGATTAAAGAGTGCACTAAGATTTTCGGAACTAAAACGTGGCCTAAAAGATTCGCAATTGGGAAATCATAGCCCCTGAGGTTTTCGGAAAGGTCGTAATTGCTGTTTTTGGCAGTAAAAAACGTCAACTAGCATTTTCGGAAAGAAAATAATTCCTTAGAAAGTACATAGAAAGTTCTTTTCAGCTTGCATTTTCTAGAAGGAAGATTTTGTTACCTAACATTTTCGGGCAATTAAAATTTCAGCTAGGGAATCCGAACAGATGAACTTCTTCTAGCTTATGAAAACATCACTTTAAACAGACTTCAAAGACCATAAGGTACTTAAAAATGCCTGTCTACAGCTTTTGGTTGATTTGGCTCGTTGGGTGCCCCTGATATTAATTGTCGGCTGGTATTTATCTTCGTTGCGATTCGGTGATACTGTATTTCAGATCTCGCAATGAGAAAACAATATTCAACTGTAAACAAGGATTTGATTCTTATTTGCAACAAATATATATAAAAACGTCTTTAGACCGTCTGCCAGACTACACGATACAAAATGTGTTCAGCACTTATCGGACTTGTGTTCTACTAAGGCACTTTATTTTTTCTTTTAAAATCTAGCAAAAAAATTATGTTAAGCCACTGTAATTCATATTAGTTGAACGACGCCAACTTTGATTGACTTTGTCACAAATATATGACCAACGCAAACTGCCTCAACATTCTTGATAACCACGTCACGAAGATGGTAACGCCAAGAAGCTAAAAATTGCCGCTTCTATCGACAATTAGCTTAGTTTTAAGCGGTTTTGAATGCCCAAACTAACCAATCCTCCCTCCGATATAAAGAACCCTCCATTAGACAAACTGATCCGATGAAAAGCGTGGACTGTCTCACCGGCATCTGAATGCAAAAGAAATCAATCACTGAAGGATTAATCCTAAGCCTAGCAAAATTACTTCATAGCTATTTCCCTTCTAAACCATTTTAAAATAAAACCAATCTTTTTTCTTCGTATTTAGCAATTCTCTGAACAAAGCTCGGCCAATTTTTTGGTTTCTTTGTCAAAAACTGTATCCGCCAATACATTGCTAAATTCCTTGCCCTTTAATTTGAACTAAAGTAAATATAGAGCTGAAGGAATTAACACTGATTTAATTATTTTCAACGTGTTGCTAGGTGAAGATTGCAGAAATAGCAGAAATAAATAATTATTAAATTGCAAATGAATTTTTCTAACTGTTTCGACATCAGTCTCCTTTCGTAACTTGGACCCTCATTTCGCGTGGTTGGAGTCTCAATACAGATTTTTGTGGGACGACACTGATTGATAGGCTGGCCGAAATTTTAACCAGGTCACCATTTCAGTTACGTACGCTCTTTGCGTTCATGACACCGAAAAGTATTCGCCTGTGTTGTGCGGACCCTGTATACTAAACGGATGCAAGAAATGTAAATCATTGTTTGACTCGGTGGTGGTATGTTGCATAGCTTCGAGACTACATGACTACCATTCCAACTTGTTTTCGTCTTCTTGCTATCCATACTTTTATCTCATTAGTCAAGTTATGCTCCACCAATTTTTATTCCAGGGTATCAAAAATCAGCGGGCCGCGAAAGACTGACAGCGGGCTGCTAATGCATTATCAGCCCTACAGCTGATTGGTTCTTGCTTCATCATCCGATGGATTTTAACCAATTAGAGTAAGCCTAGTGTTGACGCGGGAAAACCATTCATTTGCGAAACTCCGGTTTTGAACTGCAGTTTTTTCAGTCGTCGAATCGTCTTCGAGCGAAAACTGAAGTAATGGAAGAAATTAGCAGTCAAAACTCAGATTTGGGGCTAGAAGATTTGGACAAATTACCTGTAGAAGCAAAAGGTCAGGCGGAAAATACGAAGAGAGCCACTTTGTGGGGATCAAAAAATTCGAGAAATGGTGCGACAAACGAAAGCTGAAAGTTGACTTCAATTGTGCAACACCGGTTGAGCTAAATGAATTACTGCGGAAATTCTACGCTGAAGTTAAATCGGATTTGTGTTTGGTATTATTGTGTTTATCGCATTCTTGATATCATTTGGCCTTGTTTATTGATAATAATGATAATGACATGACTTTTTTCGGGAATATTGTTTATTTGCGCCCTTGTAGTGTCATTTGCGGCCCTCGCGCTTCGCGCTCGGGCCGCTAATGACACTACAAGGGCGCAAATAAACAATATTTCCTCAAAAAGTCATGTTATTCCCTTATTATCTTTATCCACACAGATGAGAAAACGCTACTATAGCCTAATCTAAAACATCATTACAGATACTAATCTAACACACAGCTGCTTACAAGTATGATATTGACACACAGGGTCCTTCTTGCACTTTGGACGAGTTTACACTGGAGGAAGCGTTCACTAACGTATTTTGTATTCACAAGTTGTTTATAACCAAAAGTGGGTTTTGTTTTAGGAGAGGGAGTTGGCTTGGGATTCCGGCATTCTCACAGCCTATTTTTGTTCTACTTTAAGGCCTGTCGATAAATAATATCTTGGGGAGAAGTTCGCGAAGCTCCTCTTAATACCATATATTGTTATGTTATGTTGTTATGCCAACGATCGTCTCTTGCCGTAAATAGCAATACTAGATTTTCAGCAATATGATAGAATAAATTTGAATGCATAAAAAAGATTCACAAACAAAGCATTTAAATGGTAGGTATAGAAAGAAACAATAGAGAACGAAGTCTGGCTATAGAAACAGGGGTACCCAACGGGCCAAATCAACAAAAAGCTGTAGAAAGGCATTTTTAAGTACCTTACGGTGTTTGAAGTATGTTTAAAGTGATTTTTTCATTAGCTAGAAGAATTTCATCTGTTCGGATTCCTTAGCTGAAATTTTAATTGTTCGAAAATGTTAGGGAACAATATCTTCCTTTGAGAAAATGCTAGCTGAAGTTAACTTTCTAGGGAACCTTTTTTCTTTCCGAAAATGCTAGCTGACGTTTGGACTGCCAAAAACAGGAATAACGACCTTTCCAAAACCTCAGGGGCTATGATTTCCACATTACGAATCTTTTAGGCCACGTTTTACCTATGAAAATCCGAGTGCATTCTTTAATCGACGCCGAAAGCCCAAGGCGAATTACCCTCCACCGAACAGATATATACCGAAACCTGTCGTTGGGTGCCCCTGATAGAAACGGGTCCACCATGCTGGTTTCTACTCCTATTTATTATAATCACATATGGGTCCACCATGCTGGTTTCTATTCTTATTTATTTATCACATGGCAACCAGCAATGCTTTGGTTACTTAAGGAGAGCTTAAAGGAGCACGATCTCGATATTTTGGGTCATTATTAGAGAGAGAAAAAAATGCATTTAAATAATGCGAAACAGTGAAATAACAAATTTTCAGGGAAGATAAACACCAAAGAGACAAGAATAAATGCAAATATGGCGAGGATGCCACCACTAATGACAGTTCCGTAGAATGTTTTGATAAATTAGGCTGGCTACCTATAGATGACATTGTACGCGTTAGAAAACTCTTCATGCTGCAAAGTTAGCCAAGGTCATTGTCCTGAATATTTCAGTTCATATTTTAAACATGTCAGGTCTACACATGGTTATCGTACTAGATCTGCTATCTGTAATGACGTTTTGACACCATCATGAAAAAGAAACTCGGGGCTCAGAACTTTCCACTCAAGTGCATGTCGTCTATGGAATAATCTAGGTAACTCATACAGAAACATAATTTCCCACCCAAATTTCAGGATAACGCTACAGAACAATTTTATTAAGGAAAACTCCTCACTAGAGCATTTTATGATCAGTAGGACTTTTTAAGTATAACTATTTGAATTTTTAACAATTAGTAGGAATTTTTATAATTAGTAGGATTAGTAAGATTTTTTACTTAAATTTGTATTTATTTATTTATTTATTTATTTATTTATTTATTTATTAATTATTTGTTGAGGGCCATTATGTAAACTACCAGGTTACCGGTAATAATATATTTCACCCTCGGTAAATAAAGTATTTGTTGTTGTTGTTGTTGGATGGTGAAGGATGGAGAAGATTGAAATGGATTACAAATGACCTTTTTGAAAAATTTACACTAAATTTTTCAAAAAGGTAATTTGCATTTATTCTTGTCTCCTTGGCGCTTATCTTCCCTGAAAATATGTTATATCGCCATTTCACATTAGTTAAGTTCATTTTTTTCATCTCTCTAATAATGACCAAAAATATCGTGACCGTGTTCCTTTAAGGCTCCGGCCCTTGAATGGTGGCGATTCAAACAAACTGCGAAGAATGTTATAGCTCGGATTAGACTGACACTCTCAGGAGCAAATTTATGAGAAAACAAATCTATAAAAAGTTCTGTTTTATCTTATCTTATCTTATCTTATCTTATCTTATCTTATCTTATCTTATATCTTATCTTAGGTTAGCTTAGCTTAGCTTAGCTTAGCTTAGCTTGTCTTATCTTATCTTATCTTATCTTATCTTATCTTATTTTATTTTTGGTCGAAATCGGGTGGATTTTGCTTGGAGTCGTAAAAATGTCAAATTTTCCTCAAATTTATAAGGACTCTAAAGATGGGTTTCACCAAATTCCGTTTCTTCTTCCTCTAAAATACTGTGACCTTGACGCTTTTTTCGGCTTTGACCTTCCTCGTTTTCCTGTTTTTCTAGTTTACCTGTACCAATCTGTTGAAAGTCACCCACTACGACTTCCTGAAAACGATACGAAACGAAACGAAACGTTGGTAATGAGTAATAAAGAAAATTTTTACCCATGACACATACAGCTCGTTTCATTACTAATTCATTAAACTTATCGCTATCGTCGTCGTCGTCATCTTCGTCATCGTCATTCATCATCATCATCGTCATCATCATCATCGTCATGGCCATCATCGTCATGTTATTGTCATGGACTGACGTTACCACTGTCATTGTCACCCCCATAAACATGACGATGAAATCATGATGATGATGATGGCCTCTTGACAAAGCTTTTCAAAGAAAAAGCAAGACATCAAACTTCTGTTATATCAGTAACTGTTTTGGCACAGCATCTGGCAAACTAGAAGGAAATGTTTACGTATTGAACAACTAAAATGTGGAGAAGGTTCAAACACAGCTGATACAGAAAACATTTCGTCAATGATCAGATATATAGATTATATTAGATTAGATTAGATAGTCTTTATCTATCCACGGACAATTCATCAGCTATATATAATGCATTAAATGGATAAAATACTATTCATAAAACACTATACATAAAGCTAACTAAAAACTGCTTTCCATGAATGCCGTGCCTCAACGTATTTCGTTGATTAAACTTTTAAATATCCTAAGAGACTCTGCTCGTTTTACGTCACGAGGAAGACTGTTCCAAAGAGTGGCACCACTATGGCTAAAGCTATTTTTATAGTAGTTTGTGCGCGGCAATTAACATTAAGTTAATTCTCAGAGCCTCTTAGGCTATACGTGTTTTTTCGCCTTTCAAATTTTGAACATAAATAGTCTGGAGCTAAACCGTGCAGAGACTTATAGACCACCGTGACTCTTTGTATATCACGATCCTTAGGGAACCTTAGGAAAACAAGTGACTCAAAGATCCAAAACACTACAGCTCGTTATTTTGCCCAAGAATAATAACGGCAAGGTAACTAGCTTGGTGCTATTTCATAATTTTACGTCTGCTTTAACAGGGATCGGATTCGGTTAGCCAGGGCATAATGCTTTTTTCTATTACCACGTTGCATTCGAGTGCAACAAGGGAACAATACGTTTTGTCCAACGACATTTTAGTTTTTACAACCTTGAGAATGCCACAAGAAAACTGTCCAAAGCATCGTTCTTTAAATCATCCTCAAAGACGGAACTATGCCGAGCATACTTGTAAATGTTTCAATCAATCAATCAATCAATCTTTATTCTTCCTAAGATAAAAGACATATCTTAAGTCACATCAGCAGTTGGGAGTATAAAAATACATAAGACATACTGTATTCAAATAATAAAAGGATAAAAATACCTGAGACATACGGTATACAGACAATAATAGAAGGATAAAAATACCTAAGACATACTGTATACAAATAGTAGAAAGATCAAAGATTATAGCTAAAAATAAGCCTATTTACAAAAACATTTTTAAATCTTTCAATCTTTATATCCGGGCGATGAGCACTTTTTTCAGACATCAGAAGAGTTTCTTATTTGATATAATCACACTTGAAAGAAACACACGCATCATGACATTTATATTATTATATTACCTTCAGTTGTTGGCTAGACTGGCCGCTTTCACTGGGCTTTCGTCAGTGTCCCAAGTGAATGTGTGACCAGGCAAGAGCCCGTAGAGCCATGCCTTCACTGGAAAGAGCAGCTTGGGGTCGAGTTCCCTTGCACGATCCGCTTTGCTTTCTGAGAAGTTAAAGAAACGATGTAGCAATTAAAAGGTATTTGGACTAACGCGTGTTTGGGAGTATTAGCAACAACGACGGTAAAGCAAAGGAAAACGTAAAGAACAACATAAATTAACCGTTTTTTTCTTTTCTTTTCTTTTTTTTTTTTTTTAACTAATTTGCAATCGAGGCCTATAGCTCCTGTCTTAAAAATTAAAAATTACGACCCAAGCTTTCGCCGATCCACGGCATCGTGAGATATACTAAAAAAAATTCGGCGGAGACCTTATATAAATGGGTAAGAAATGCGTGGAAATGCATGCAATAGAAAGCGAATACAAAACATGAATACAAAAGTATGAATAAAACGATATAATGAGGGAGTGTCAAGATAATAATTAAAACAACAGGTCTGCGAAATTTCAATGCCTTTGTGGGTTTTTCTTGGCATGAGGAGATGTATTTCTTTACAGAGGAGTTTTCGCTGCTGAGATGTTCCCTCACACGATCGTGAATAAAACGTGTCATGCCCCCAGAGTAGTGTTGATTCCATTTGCTGCAGGTGATTTGGTAGAAGGCGTTTCTTACTAAGCCGGCATAACTTGGTGTTGGAGATGGGGCAGTTGTCCCTTGCGCATGTGCGCTCCGTGGTGTTGTGGGAGAGAGCCCGTCTGAGGTTATATGATTTGTGGGCGACGCGTACTGGGATGCCCTCTTTCCGGAAAATGCTAGTGATTTTGTGGTTCTGACATGTTTGGAAATCTTAAGGTAAGCGACCATTCTGTGTTGGAGAGTTGAGGATTTCTTCGGTGGTGCTGGGGGCACTTTGTTTGGTCGAT
>JAEMWC010000671.1:420000-455000 GCA_016490735.1 Pachyseris speciosa
CCTTAGCATTTGCCCTGCGAACGAACATCCCCAGTAAGAAAATGCCGAGAAGCGGACCACCGCAGATTCCAAAGATGCTGTAGGCAAGCTGCAGAAAGAACTTAACACTCAAGATAGGGGAGGATCAAAAAGAAAAAGAGAAACAGTCGTGTTTTACAAATGACTCTGACACTAAAGGTTCCAAAGATATTCCACAGTCAACGAGGGTGAAAACATTTCAGATTTTCTTCGAGCTTTAATAGGCCATTAGTTTCCATTGATATGAAAATGAGTTAAATTTGCATGTGAATGGAAACTAATTTTCATATGAAAAGATGAGCACCAGGACTCGCTTTGAAAAAGAGGCCAAAGGTAATTCGGAAATGGTCTATTGCAATTTCGTTCATGAATATTTAAGAGCAATTCTCTGTAAGAATCAAACAAAGTGGGAAATGAAAAAGTTTGACCACCCAACTCAAATTTACGTGAAAGTAGACCTTCATGGGGGATGTTCAAAAATGGCCATTATTAAGGTCAAAACTTGACTGTTGCCATGGGAACAACGAGTGTTTGTTGATGCCTGAGAACCCAACTTTGAACTAGAAAACTGCTGTGAAAACTGCAAAATTAAAAACACTATTTCTCAAGTGCAATAAAACTCTACAACTTGAGACTTATACCAAATGTTAAACTACTACTCTAGTTTTCCTCCATGTATGTAGCTTGTTAATATGTTCATTCTGCATAGAACAAACGGTGACTTAATTACACATTGTCTCCGCCATTTAAATTTGTGAGTGAAAGTAGCAGTACGTTTCTCTCACTTCCTCCAAAAGTACATCAGTTCTAGAACTATAATTACATCGATAGTTTACAACAGACATTGCAGTTACTAAATTTGTAAAACTCTCTGCGGGGCGGACTTATTTAGTCGTCAGGGCGTCAGGAAAATCAAACTTCTTAAATTTTGCTTAAACTTACAGTCCCTCAGTTCACTAGAAAAACCCGAAGAAGACCGAAACAGTTGTCAGATTTACGGTTTGGTCCATTTCTCCACTTTCGACTCGGTTTCCTGTACTCCTCAATCTGACGTCACCATTCGCTCCAAACGATGAAAAAATGCATTATCTAGAGAAGATTTCAATGAGCCAATGATTTTGCCCCAATTTACGGTGCAAAGATGGAAGAAAACAACTGTCTTCAAGGTCGAAGCGAGCAAGCAAAAATAATCTTATGTCTTGAGAGATTTATGGTCAGCGGTATTTACCAGAAGACTTCTTATCTTATGTTTTGTTCAACAAAGTGTCCTTAGACGTAAGTTGTTGATGGCACATAATAGACCTTTTTAGCTTGTATGTTTTGTTTTCCCAATGTAGGTCAAGTGATGTTACCTTAGAGAACTGTATCTTTCTGTTTCTTTGAAATTTCGCCTTATTCACGTGCACATGTACGCATAATTTATGAAAAGACAAAAGGCAAATTCCCTTGGGAAGATTACATGGTCTACATTGGGAAAGCAAAATCTACAAGCTAAAAAGGTCTATTTACGTTAATTTGATCTGATTTTTGTTCAGTTTTCGACTCGATATCTTCCTCCTGGTCCATGTACAGTAGCACAAACAGTCTCTGATAGAAGAAAAAAAGGAAAATTTGTTCTTAAGCTCATACTATTTTTTCGCCGCACAAATCTTTAACTGACACCGAAAACACAATTCGTCAATCAAAGTAATACATTGTATTAAAGATAAATCAAGGAATAGCTATTGTCCATTCTTATTTTCAGTTTTATACAGCTGGCATGCTTATATGCTTTCATCTCAAGACATGTCAGTGCTTGATTACGACAGGTATATCTCACTTTCAAGTACAATTTCTTCCAGCTCCTTAGTAATATAATTAATAGCAATATAAAAATAAACTGAACAACAGCAACAAAAAACAGACGAACAAACAAAAAATCGACTTGGTTGTTATCAACGAAATGTCTTTGTTATGCTACGTGTAAAAGAACCTGTGTTAGGAAGCTAGTACATGCTCTTTCAGCTACACTGTCTGCTGCAGCTTTGCAGCAGCAGCTTCGACAATAGAAACAACACCGTTTACGAAGGGTTACTTTCGTCGTCCTGAGAAGTGCACATCGAACTCTTTGCAGATGACTTTAAGCGTTGTCATTTTTAGCGAGGATAATTCTTCTTTCGTCATTTAGTACAGATGAAGATCTCCGTGCACTAGTGGATACCCATTTCATAAGATCATTTCTTACCTCAAGTAGCATATCTTCGTTTTCATGTGCCTGATATTCTGACTCGCTGGGCTACTTTCTTTTTGCCGCAAGGCGAGAGAAGTAAGAAGAAATTTGCGACGGTGTAAGCAACTCATCAATTGAAAACAATCGCTGATTCTTAGCATCTCAACCTTTGCGCATCTTCTTCGCGACTTCTTCACCTGTGGTCTTCTTACTTGGTTTCTCTCCGTCTAAAAACTTTCTTTCAAGAAAGGACTTCTGCTTTTCACTGAATCTTGCAGTTTTAGGTTTCGACTTTAACGCCCAGCCCACATTCAACAAGGGAGAATGAGGGTCACCGCTCAGACTAACATTGGAAAGCTCCTTAGTTTGGCCTTCTTCTAAATGCTGCGTATAACTTAACTTAGCTCTGTCTTGAAGGGTGACTTTTTCCAGAGACCTGACATGCACTCCGTACTCACAGTGTCTTCCGAGTGCGGAATATTGCACGAAAGACTTTGTACAGCCCTTCTAGCGATCTCCGGGCAAGAAAATATTTTGGCAGAAGCTTGATCGCTGCTGTCACTGGAATCTGAGCACTGGAATGTGCTGTCACTAAACTCTGAGCTGTCTTCCTTCTTTTCCAGCCTGCCAGTTTGTGTCGTATCTGACACATCAGCCGTTATCTTGCTTTGTGCCCTTCTTTGAAATACGTCCGAAAAATCACCATCGCCAAAGCAGACGTTTTCAAGCCATGAAAATTCACTTTCTTTTGGCACTGCAAAACGGAGCAGTGATACAGTTAAGGAAATTCACCGACCAACAGTCTTTTTAAATCAAAGCGAGTGTATGATGCAAGAGAGAATCCATCCGCCAAGACAGATCCACCACTTTAGTTGTCAATGTTTGTGTTACAGCTGCTTCGCGAAGCCTGTTCCGGCATGACACTTTACTGGTACGGCTTGCTTTCTCACAGTCACTTTATTTAATAATAATAATAATAATAATAATAATAATAATAATAATAATAATAATAATAATAATAAAATAAGGCTGAGATAGGTTACAATTGTCTTCCCTAGACATTCCTCAGTAAACATTATGAAAAAAGTTAACATTTGTAAGATGGAAACTTCTAAATCATTTTATCACAGTCAGGCTTATTCTGACCTGCGGCTCCCTTTCATCTGTTTGAACTCTGTAAGCAATGATTTCCCTGCACCCTCGACAAATGACTAAGAAGGAGAAAAGAATAAAAAACAGGTAAATGCACACACTTTTATACGTGGGATCATAAATTTCAAATTTGCATCTCAGTGAGACTGTAGCTATGGTACCACTGAAATCAGATTTTGATGATTTGGATTTGTGGTAAAGGATTTTATAACGCACTGCACAAATTGTAATGAATTTGTTCACCCACGCATTTCATCAGAGAATTCAATTGTGATTACCATAACAGGTTAATAAAACCGACTTTTCAAAGAGTGGATGTTCACGATGAAGAAACAGGAGGCCAAATTGCCAGCAGTGGATCGCGAAGCTACGCCAGTCACCAAAACAAAGACTCAAACCAGAGAGTGATACAAATTGTGGCATTAACCTGTCGCACTCATCACCTGACGGGCTTACCAGTAACCAGCAGAAACGTCACTATCTACATCTGAAGTAGCTACGTTGTTACACAGATGGTTTTACATTTTATTGTGATGCTTACTGTAGTTTATGTGTTTTTTCTTGCCGGAACCCACGGGAACGATAGTTCCTGTTAGTTGCTTGATACGGACAGAGTGCCTTTTCAAAACAGAACGATCCCCTATCATTTTGGAGCCTTTATGATTAGTAAGTTCAGTAGCAACTTGGTAGGTCCTCCGTCTGCCTCTTCAATATATCCCCAGTCGATCACGACGACAACTGCATATCTTTAAGGTAGTTCCTTCAGCGCGTGTTCAATAAAAAAAACCCTAAAGTAAAACCTAGAGCTATAAAAAGCGAAAAAAACTTTTTCCGTTCAAGTGGATATAGGACGTGGGAACACTGCGCATTTCTTAATTAAGAACATGGCATGCGGCTAAGCCTTGATAATAGAAAATATACCTTATTATTCACAACAAGCAGTTCTGAGAAAAAGACCCTTAAAAGGACATCAATCCAGGTCCTTGCATTTAGTCCACATCTCCGCTAATCCGGTCCAATACTAATTTTACGAAAACCAATTTGAAGTACGAAAAAGTTGCAAAAAAATGCGCACAAAATTGTTAGAATCTGGTCGCGTGCGGCCAAAAAAAGTTTCTATACCAGTTGCCGACTACCTTTTTGATACGCGTTCGATATGCTTGACTGTTAGAATTCAACTCACCTCCACGACAAAGTAAAAATCAATTTCATCACAAACATCTTCATTGCACTTGCTGAGACCGTGAGATTTTAAATGACTCGATATGTCTCGATCACAATCCCTTAGAAGAAACAGTTCTTCATCGCTGCATATGCAATGCAGTGAGAGAGTAGCAAAACAGCATATATCTCGGGAAATCTCCTTACGAGAATAGCATGAATGCATGCGTTGATAAACATCGTATGTTGATAAACACCGCTGACCTGGTCCCGACATTTTTCACAAGATTTGTCGTATTTGATTCGAATTTCCGAGTCTTCAAAGCTTCATTTAATGTAATCTTTCACAAAAGTTTTTACCAGCACACTGTTTCGTTTTGTATGGAGCGAATGGCGAAGTCTGCTTGACAAGTACAACTAAAGGCCAAGGTGGAAACTTACGCGTACGTTAAGTCCATGTCTACTTGCTTTGGTACTACCAAACCTGAATTTAGTGAGCAGAAGTAAAGAAATGCTCTGCCACTGGAGATGAATAACAAGACAAGCTGGAAGAAAAGGCTCAGGAGACTGGATTTAAGAATAATACGACCGCTGTGGGGAAAGAACCAGCTCCTTCAACGCGAGTCAACAAGTGGAGAAATGGACCAAACCGTAAAGTAAGCTCCAGTTCGACTCAGTTTGTTTCAAAATTCATGGTCATAAACGATTGCTTTCATCAGAGGTTTACTCAACAGACAATATTCTTTTATTCTGAGAGCTGTCTCAGTTTTCTTCTATTTTTTTTTAGCGAATTGAGGGAATGTTAATTTTAGCAAAATTTAAGAAACCCGATTTTCATGTTAATTTTGCTGATTACCCTGAGAACAAAATAAGTCCGCCCCGCAGAAAGTTTTACAAATTTAGTAAATACAATGTCTGTTGTATCCATGTAGTCTTAGTTCTAGAACTGATGTACTTTTTAGAGAAAGTGAGAAAAACGTACTGCTAGTTTCACTCACATATTAAATGGCGGAGACAATGTGTAATTAAGTCACCGTTTATTCCATGCAGAATGAACATATTAACAAGCGACATACATGGAGGAAAACTAGAGTAGTAGTTTAACATTTGGTATAAGTCTCAAGTTGTAGAGTTTTATTGCACTTGAGAAATAGTGTTTTTAATTTTGCAGTTTTCACAACAGTTTTCTAGTTCAAATTTGGGTTCTCAGGCATCAATATCGTTCCCATGGCAACAGTTAAGTTTTGACCTTAATAATGGTCATTTTTGAACATCCCCCATGAAGGTCTACTTTCATGTAAATTTGAGTGGGGGGTCAAACGTTTCCATTTCCCACTTTGTTTGATTCTTACAGAGAATTGCTCTTAATACGAAAACCGGTATAAGTAAATGAGGATACTGAGACCTTCATTCTTCATAGCATGTCTTGGGATTTGATATTTCCAAATTAGAGGAATGAGTAAAATCACAAAGGGGGGAAAAGGCGATAAAATAAAATAACACACGTTACGGACTAAAACAACGATAACGACTGATAAATTTAGAATACACAACGATAACGACTGATAAATTTAGAATACCCAAAGTGCGTTAGACATTACAAATACTTCATCTATTGCTCTGTATTTAAAGATACAGTCAGATCTAAAAGTTCCTGGCTAGTCATAGCGAAAGTTTCCGCTGACCTGTAGGACCATGGTACGCGCGTGCTTGAGGCTAAATGCGCCGCCAATCACGACGACTCCAAAAAACAGAGCTGTGACAAGAACGTACAAACATTCAAGCGTTACATAAAATGTTATTTAAAGGGAACCTCCACGCTTACAACAAATTCACGCTAAATTGTTGAAAATAATTACTAGCTTCCAAATTTTGTTTTGAAACGTGGATATAACTTTAAGTGTACAAAATAATCGATATCACTATCGCCTATTTTCGCTTTCAGATTTCCCAGGCGCGGCCATTTTGGATTTGATGACGTGTAATGGTTGCAGCTATTGTCAGGAAGCAAATGAAGCAGAAAAATCCTTTGTGTTAAAAAGTAGGGTCTGGAAGGCTCTTGTAAATCCGTTTTAAATTCCAACTGGAAAGTAACTGGAAAAGTATGACTTCGTATGATTCGCAGAGGACACAATATCCACAATGATGTTGGAGTATGACTCAGTTTCCCCTTGGAATTTAATCAATAACGGCAAAAGTGTCCATTCTTTGAGCTGTTCTCTAAGGAACTAACCAATGATCTTGCAAAGTTTAGCGGCATCCGAATCGGTCAGATCCTTCACTAACTTCTTGATCATGTCTTCTAAAACCACCAGTGACATGGAATTTTGGGCAGACGATGCCGTGCTAGGAAACAAAGATATCACTCAAATTCAATGCACTATCGTTCCGAAAAGGAGTTAGGCGATGGATTTGCATCAGTTTCGTGGAAGATTCACAGCTGGCTCACGAAATTACACTTTCGTTTTGTTGTTGTTTTTCCACTAGACTACCAGCAGTCGCTTTAGATATTCTAGAGGGCACGTGAAAAATCCACAACTTGTGTCGAAGCCGAGGGGGTTGCGGATAGGTGCCTTAGCCCATTCTCTTCCACCATTTTTCCTTTTCCCGACTTCAGTATCGCGGCGGCTTGCGCATGCCCTTTCCACTATTCACTATTTTCGTTATCAAGCCCAACAAGTTCCACCAGTACAAATTTATTTTAAATTCAACAATGTGCTTTCCAATGTACTAAAATGATGATTGATGATTGTCAGTGGTCAAACATAAGAAGATGAGGATTTTATTTGAGAGCTGGAAAAAATGATAAGTTGGTTGTGAGTCTGCAAATCATTGTACGATGTTGTGAATACGTTTAAGAAACAATCAGGTGAATCGGAGAAGGTCTGCATTGGAGGCTATGCGGGCACCTGCCTCCCTAGACTGAAAAAAGTTTCACACAGCGTTTATTTCTGTTTCAGTCACAGACCTGTGCAAACCTGAATACTCACTTGTGTTGATTGCAGACCAAGACTATCAACTTGCATATCAGAGATTTATTACCTGATAGCGGAAGATTATTACAGAACTATCACCTTAACGCTCCTGCATACAAACAGGCAGTAAACATTCCCGGCAAGCCATGGAGGTGATGAAGTTTGTTGATGACGAAGTAAGGCAGCGCCTGAAATGAAGGACGAAGTAGTGATGTATCAGTAAACCACCCAAATGGTTAAGGATTTTCGCAGGAAGAATGTTTCTTGCGATGAGACAAGGATTACCTGATCGTTGCGGATGATTTTCTTGTTCTCCATCAGATCGCATCCCGAATACACGGCAAAAATAACCAGTCCATCCAAACAGCACAGCGTGACAATGATGATCAGGCCAGGTACGTTCATCCAAACCGCCCTGTAGCGCCATAACATACACCGTTAATTGTGTGATGATCTATATCAACGATTTGCCAAATTGTTTATCGTTTTGTCAACCTAGGATGTATGCAGACGACACTCACATAACATATGCTAGCACAGACCTACACTCAATACAAGCTAGTCTGACTTGTGATTTAAATAACATCCACATATGGCTTCTCTGCAACAAACTTACTCTGAATACGACTAAAACTGAGTTTATGTTAATTGGTTCTAGACAAAAACTGAGTAATTTATCTGAACCCTTGAACTTTCGATTGATAATGTTCCTATAAAACAAGTACCCACTACTAAATCACTTGGGATTCTTATTGACGATAACATGACATGGCATAGTCATATCCACAAGCTATCCAAAAAAATTGCCTCCGGCATAATAATAGACTAATATCACGCTTATTGTGAACAATAGATTTGCCCGTCCACCCTCGTCCACAAAACGAGCAAACACAAAGGATCTTAATCCAATGGGAGCTAGAACTCATCCTGATGACGAGTCTGGACGGGCAAAATCTATTCTTTATCAGAAATGTGATATCGGTCTATAATAATCTTTATTTGCTTTTATCAATGTATACTTTTTTTTTTAATTACAATCTACAAAATTTACAAAATATGTTAATGTAAACTAAATAAAAACAATAGGCAAGCTAGGAAGCTAAATAAACCAATAGGTTTTCTTGTTAGCTCCCTGGGTAATGTCCCTTTACCCAGAACTAATTACCTAAAAAGGAGCTTTAGCTATAGAGGTGCAACTCTCTGGAACAGTGTACCCTGCAAGTTAAGACAAGTGAAATCTTTAGATCTTTTTAAGCAACTATTAAACCTTCGTTTTAGTTAATCAAGTTCTATACACGGCATTCATGGAAAACAGGTCTAGTTTTGCCTCATTTTCACTCAAAATTCTTTTGTATTTTGTACATGTTGACGAGGCAAAGAGGGATAATTAAGATGCAAACAAAAGAATGAATTGGCGCCATTTTGGAATAAGGTATATTTATTGCTCAATTACATCTTGGCATTTCTGAGCGATCTGATGGCGAGAAACCGCTGTACAGCAGTTTGGCTAACAGTCCACACAGGCATGGCAGTAAAAGCTCCACCAATGGTCAAGGTCCAAAACGTGTTTCGCACTTTGGGATCTGGATTAAAACTGAAACAAAATAACCTAAGTTATCATTTCTTACAACTTTTTTCACAAAGCTTTCCCCAATAAGGTTATCGCTACTGATTATTCCGGATTGTCCAATGTAGGCGAACTATCGGAACGGCGTTGAATTTGAGAAAGGAAATGAAAAATTAACCGTCATGTTTTCACGTCCTCACAAAGCCTTGAATGTGGTCGCGTTTTCAGACAACGGAGAGGAAACGTAACAGATTTTATAACGGCAAGACATTGTTTTTGGTCGTTGTTGCGTAATCTCCCCCACATCTTTTCATCCTTTACAGAGGACTCTTTTTATTTGAACCAATCAACCAGCCAACCCCCCCCACCCACCCACTCCACCCTCTCCCTCCAACCACCACCAACCACCCGCACATGCGCCCAGTCACCCAACACCTACATAACAAAACTTTTGACATTTGATCTCCTTCCCTTGGAATTTCCACCAACCCTCCTGGGTTGCGTTTGGTATGAATGTTTTCTGGAAGCGCACATAATAAGAACCAGTCATAACCAATCGATGATCAATGACATAAATGAGTAATCAATGGGTAATCGATGGGTAGTCATTGATTATTGAATTGGCGATGATCAATATGTAATCGATGAATAATCGAAGACCAATAATTTTGTGGCCTATCGAGTGCTCATTACCCATTGATGTTATTGATTACTCATTGATAAGCTTTTGATTACTCATCTAGTACTCATCGATTACTTATCGACTATTATACTGCGGAAGTATTAACAGATTTCTTGCGCTCTTATGTACCGGTGTTTTCGTTGGTAATAGCCCATTTTACAGTTATATGTTCAGTGACCTGGCCTTTGAATGGAAGCGAGGCTGGAGGTGACCTTGTTTAGATACAAACCTCTCTGTCTTTCTCATGTTAATGTTGACTTGTCAGCATAAGAACAACATGATTTACACGAGAAAGGCAATAGAGTTTGTATCACAACAAGGTCACCTCCAGCCTCGTTTCCACTTAAAGACCAGGTCACTGAGCATGTAATTGTAAAATGGACTATTCTTTTATATGTATTTTTCTTTATAACTGGCATTCCTGTTTAGGTAATTATCCCTACGCAAAAGTTCAAGCAACGCACCGGCAAAGGGTAATAAAAGAATTTGGAAAGTTAACAACCTTGATGGGGCAACCATCAAGGTTTGGTTTAACAACCAACGGTAGCGAGACACCGAAGACAACACTACTGGCAATACGTCTTCCGAAGCTTCAAGTGTCCTGAAAGATAATTATAAACGTCGTGGAATAAAGCTAGAAACATCTTTTTACATTTCATAAGTTGTTTTTACTTCGTTCATATTCGATAAATACGGTTTGCAACGCCGAGATTATATCGATGGGTAATGAATGAAATCAATGACTGATCGATACAATCAGTGACTAATCGATGACTGAAAATTTTGTGGCCTATCGATTAGTCATCGATTACTCATTGATCATCGGCAATAATCAATGACTAATCAACTGATTACCCATCGATTACATATCGATTACTTATTGATGACATTGATGTCTTCGATGTCATCGATTAGTTATGCGTGGTAAGAATGACCTGATTAATTCAATACAAAATGATAGCTGTTATTTCATTACCACTAGCAGGGCATGCTTATTAACCAACCAAATACTGTGTAGAAGGCCTGTGTTAGAGTCGCGCGCGAGCGAGGAGACGCGCGATGCGAGGATACGGGCGCGTTTTCGCCCTCGCACTCGCCGATCTAAGTCTCATCCTATCTTTCTCCAGTTTCCGCTACGTAGGTTATAGTATTTTTTGCTTACTCAAAGAAAGTGGTCCTGTTAAAATGCTTGTTGATCTCCCAAACTTTGTCCAGTCCTCCGACCTCGACGCTCCCAATGACTACAATGGTGATGAGACCTCCAACCATAATCGCCGACTGAAACACGTCTGTCCACACCACGGCTTTCAGACCACCCTGGTAAGAGACACACGAACACCCTAATTTCTAAGATTAAGCGCGTACATGAATATTCCGAGGTTAAAAAATAGACCTCAGTTAAATAACGCTTCCATGGTTGTGACTACGAAAATACTGGAAATGAATTGCTGTGCGTTTCCGCACAAAACAATACTTCCAACTGTTACAGTAAAATAAATAATAAGGATGTTTTAAATCCGGAAACTTCTACAGTATGGACAAAATTTGATAACACGTAAACTGTAGTTAACAAACAGACGTCTTAGTTCTATCTTTTTTTATTTTATTTTAAATTTTAAAGAGTTGAATCCATACTGCCATCCATGCTGCCATCGCTAGACTAATCAGCATTTGTTCTACAAGGCTCGTACTCAATATACGATGTCTCGTGACACTGGCACGTACAACGTGCGCAGTATAGATGCGCAAAAACAACTTGAAGGGCAACCTCGAAACACCGTGCGCGATCACGGAGAAGTGCCACGCAGTCTTTTGTACTAAATATTACGCAACAGAAGACGACCAGTGTGTGTCAGGCATACTTACCAGACTGGTGTAAAATGTGCAAACGATTCCAGTGGTGAGGATTGAAACAGGCAGTGGAATACCGGCGACCAAAAGAAATGAAGTCAAAATTACTTCAAACCTTTACTTAATACTTTTACGCGTATCCATAACTCAAAGCAAAGTACAGTAGAACGCCGCTCCACGGACACCGCTTATAACGGACGGTTTTCTTTGTCCCGTCCACTGTAGTCCAAAAACCTTGTTATACGGTCCTGTAAATTACCCATTGAAACTAGCTTGTATCCAGATATGTTTTTAAAGCGAGAGTGCACGCGAGGCGCGTCCACGAGTGCGGGGTTTTCCTCACGATCCGCGCTCACGCACCGCGCTGCGTGGGAACCCTTACTCCCTAACAGCTCTTTTCAAAACTAGAGGCATATTGGCCTTCACTCGGCCTTCCAAGAGGAAATTGTAAATTGCTACTGCACTGATTCACCTTCAAAGTTAGGATAACGAGATCAGAATTCCTTTCCATATTTTATTTTCACTATGGTATCATGTTGATGATGTCCAGATAACTGTTGTCAAATGGGCAAATTTGGTCATTATGCGCTGCGAGGATTTCAGTTTGTCAGTTTACGTTTGTCTAGCAATTGTGTATGAAATTCCGTGATTTAAGACACAGAAAATCAGACAATAAGCTTTCCTAAATAAAAAAATTATTCAGACGGGCCTGTGTTTATGTTTGAAAAGCAAACGCGTTCAATTTTCGCCTCGGGTAAATATCAGGAAAGCTGCGTGTCACTTTGAAGCAGAATTTGTTGACCCGAACTGAGCACGTTTTTCGCAAATTTCTTTAGTTATTTCGAATATATCGAATCGGTCAATTAAAGATAAAGCACGGTAAAAATTCATATCCAGGTGGATTCCCAGAAGCGCCTCAAACATTTCGGAGAAAGTCCACAATATTTCAACATAATCGAACACAGCGGCATGCTCGGTTGTTGTGTTAGTTTTCGTTACCCCTTGCGCAGAAACGCCGGAAGTGAGCTTTGCGGATAAAACACGACATCGGCGGCAAAGAAGAAAGAACGACAGTTTTAGACTCGGCCTTACACGGGAAGCCCAAGTGATAACAAGATAACGAGGACTCCTTTAACTAAGCTAAACTTACCTGCTTCCAAAGCAAGAGAAGGTGCGTAGAGGACCACGAACAAGTACAGGGTCGATATAACGTGAACAGTTCAATAATGTTAAGTGAAGGAACAATCAAACCGACAAAACTAAATAAGTTAACATAGGCTAACATTATGTAGGCATTATGAAATGCTTTTCTGGGCTCCGTTGTTTGCTTTTATCGTTGTTATTTATAATTTTGTATGTCGGAGAATTAACGATAGAGTAACGTTTTTGTTTGTCCAAAACTTCAAGCGAAGGGCGGGATACAAACCATAAAGCTACCTAACGTTTACGAATTTTAGAATAATAAATTCAATACTTACATATTCTAATATGAAGAACACGCAGCCCACCATTCGAACCCCAACAGAGAAACGTCGCTCGAGGTACTGGTGAAAAAAGAGTAGGAGAAGAAAGGAATTAAAAGACAAATAGACCTCCCCACGGTTACTTCAGTTCAACTTCTGATTTTGACCAGGTAGCGAAAATCTATCGACACTGCTAGAAATAAGATGGGCAAGTTTGAGAGTCACGTCTTGCAATGAAGTCGGAAAATTTTACAGACATAAGATTTGTATTCTGGGGTCACAAACTTGACCCCCACCCCCAGCTGCAGCATACAAACGTCTGTAAAATTTCCCGACTTTACGAAGCTATAACTTTGTTATTGTAAAAAAATACGATTCCCACAGATACATACAACAACGATACTAACAATAACATGAGGAAATTACACTAACACTTACAATAACTACTGACCCTTAGGACTAACGCTGATTACAAATTTACGTTACGTTACGTTACGTTACATTCACAGTCGGCGAGATCTGAAGTGAAGGTATGGTTGATAATATAGACCTCCATACCCATGCCCCCAGATACAACATTCGTATATATAAAAATTAAGTTACAACATATTTTGCCACTTTTTGTAATGAATAGATTCTTTCTTATTCTTTTTTGTGATTGAAAATTCTAGTTTTCGAGTTTCTGTTGTTTTGGCCTTCAGTAAAGATAAAGACGGCTTGATATTTTTACAGCGACATAGATAAATGGTATATTTCCCAAGAATGATTATGTGATTTAACAAACAATTTTCTGGGTTGTTATCGGGGATACCAAAAAGGATGGTAATCTCGTCAAGCTTAGCAATTTTGATATCATAATTGTTTAACCAGGTAATAACAGAAAGCCAAAAATCTTTAGTGTAGGCACAGCTAATTAGAAGATGCTCAAGAGTTTCTTCGTGATCTCCACAAAAAGTACACAGCGGAGAAGGAACTAATTTCATTTTATGTAAGGTTCTATTAGTGTAGAGAATACGGTTAAGGATTTTGTATTGAAAGGCTCTCGTTCTGGTGTCAAGAGCGACACGACCCGGTAGTTGATAAATATTTTTCCAGTCTAAAATGCCAGAGCCATTATATAAGGAATTAAACTTAGCTTGAGCAGTAGGAGGAATCTGGATTCGTTTGACCAGTTTGGAATAGATAGACTTAGAAGTCATACTAATTATATCTTGAACATCAGCATCTGAGGCAGTTTTGTCAAACTGGCTAATATCATTCTCTCCATCTTTAACAAGAAGTTTCCAGATAGACGGAATGGCTCAAAAAATGCCTTGTAAGGGAAGGTAATCTGACAAGGAAAGATTTTTCTCTCTAAAAGCGTTCCAGCTTTTTAACTTAAAGTCGTTTGAGAGAATATCTCCTACTTTAAGAAAGCCTGCTTATGTTGATTGTTTGTTAATCGAGAGGTTCTGATTATTCCAAATAATCTCATTTAAAACGTCCTCTTTTGTAGCTGTTATATGGCAATTGAACTCAGACCAAGCTTCAAGACATTCTTTATAGAAGATAGGTAATTTGCAGGGTAGGCAGGACGGATTCAAATTGCACTGAAGCAGAAACGTAGTTCCTACATTCTTAAGGTAGTGAGACAAGAAAACTTTCCACGGGCTAACAGTATCATCTAAGTACCTTTTGAGATCCGCAATTCTTTGAGTTTTAATTAAAGATTCAGGGTGAGGCATTTTGAGGCCACCATCTTCATATTCACTAATTCAGGCCAATCTCTTAATTTTGTCTTCGCCCCTCCACACAAAATTGAATATCACAGAATTTATGCTTTTAATTGTATCTTTATCAAAGGAAATAAGAGAGGCTCGATACATAAACTTAGGCATAGCAAATGTTTTGACTAATTGAATTTTACCAATTAGTGTTAAGTTTCTCCATTGCCAGCAACTTAAAGACTTTTTTATTGACTTTAAAGTTAGATCGAAATTGAGCTCTTTCCTTTTATGCTGATCATAAGTAAAAAAGATACCCAGTATTTCTATTGGCTCGTTCACCTTATTTATATCGAGAGCATCGTGATTTTGATAAGAACTTCCTAACCAATAGGCTTCTTTTTTGTCCTTGTTGAGTTTGAGCCCTGAACATTCTCCATATGTATTCAATAAAGAACTAAGTGAGCCATAAGATTCCTTATCACGTAAAAAGTTTGTTAAGTCGTCCGCGAAGGCGATGCATTTGAATTCTTTATCTTCTACTACTATACCTTTTATATCTTGATTCTGTTTGATAGCAGCGAGGAGGGTTTCCAAAACTAAAATAAATAAATAGGGCGAGAAAGGATCTCCCTGCCTAACCCCTCTTCCGATTGAGAAAAGAGGAGATGCTACTCCTTTATTCAAAATACAGCTCGATATATTTGTATAAAAGAGACGTGCCCACGTAATAAAGGATTCTCCAAAATTGAACTTTTCTAAAGTCTTGAAAAGAAAGTTCCAACTTAAAGAGTCAAAAGCTTTCTCAAAGTCAATGGTTACCATAAGACCGGGAAGATTATATAATTTTGTGTAGTCCATGATATCACCTATAGTCCGAACTGCATCAAAGATATTCCTTCCTTTTACATATGCACACTGCTCAGCACTGATTAAATCTGGAAGAACTTTCTCGAGTCTTAATGTTATTGCTTTGGAGGCGATCTTAAGATCCACATTTAACAGAGAAATGGGTCTCCAGTTTGCAACATGCCTTTTATCCTTATTTTTCTTGTCAATAAATTTGATAATGCCTTGTTTTGGGGAGTTCGGCAATTCTCCTTTCTCAAAAGAGCTGTTTAAGGAGTCAACTAAAAGATGTCCTAAGGTTGGCCAAAATACTTGATATAATTCTGCTGTCAAACCATCGCTACCTGGGAATTTTCCATTTTCAAACGTTTGGAGAGCTTTAAAACTCTCCGCCATTGGCCATGTTCTAAACGAGTAAGGGCCTGGGAACGAATCCAAATTTCATTGAAAGTCAATGAAATTGAACTAAATCGATTCTCACATGAAAGGGTATCTCAAAATAAGCAGTTTCAGCAAGTTTGAGTACATTTGGTTAAAAAGTTGCCAGATAACATGCATTTAAAACTTAAAAAATCCCATACAAATGTCTCTTTCGGAAACTCTGTCCCTCCAAACCATACAAAGTCTTAAATTTTCACAATTTTCAAAATCATTTTTTTCAGCTCCAATTCAGCTGAACAGCGTCAAAGTTGGTTAAGTGACCATTTTTGAGATGCTCTTTAATGCAGTGGAAACAATTTTTTCCAATCGATAAAATTTTAAAACCTCGTTCCCAGGCCCTTACTCGTTTAGAACATGGCCAATTGAAAGAACCCCTTCGCAAATTTGTTAAGCATCCTCATTTGATGTAGGCAGTTGACAGAGGTCAAGAAATGCATCGCTTGCATTGTTATGGTTGGGTGAGTCGCGGTTAGAGTATAATACAGCATAGAAGTCATTTAAATCTGATAAAAGTAGTTTAGGATTAGTTATTAATTTGCCGCCTTTGTCAAAAAGTTTGCGGACGCAGGAGTTGCTCATCTTCCTAGCTTCTAAATTTAAGAAATATTTGTTATTTTTCACCGTGTTCATACCAATTAACTATAGAACGAATAACATTGCCTTCAATAATATAATCGTACAGTGAATTATATTCAGATTCAATCGTTTCCAACTGTATAGCGTTTTGCTCTGTCGGATTAGCGTCAAAAGTCTCCTGGCATTCTTTCAATTTTTCCTCGATCTCACTAAGACGGCTTCTCCTTTCTCTTGCCTTTGTTTTGCCATAATTCATTGTTACTTGTCTTATTTTGTATTTAATTAAGTCCCACAGAAGGCATTTGTCTGACACATCATTAAATTCAATTAGCCACAGGGGAACATTGTCTTTTATAAGGTTGATATATTTTGGATCTTCTAAAAGGCTAGAATTAAATTTCCAATATGATGGGCCAGTTGGTAGCTTTTCAACACTATTAACCTGGAGCACAATAGCAGCGTGGTCCGTTTTGATGGCAGAAATTATACCTGTGTTATCCACATCATCTTGTAAATCATCACTTATTAGCCAATAGTCTAGTCGGCGTTGGACTAAAGGTTTATTTTGTTGCCACGTGTAGCGCTTTTTATCTGGGTTCCTACCAGGTTAAAATCCAACATTAACTCGCAGATTTTCGTTACCACGTCTTGTTTTTCTGTTTTGCTTCCATTACTATCTAATTGAAGATTTAATGGTACGTTAAAATCACCTCCCATAATAAACTTGTGGTCCTGGTCATAATCACTCTCAAGTAAAGTAGACCTGAGATTCTCAATGGCCTCAAGGGTTTTGTTAGGGGCGTAAATATTAATCAAGAAAACAGGAGAGTCTTGAACTAACGCTTCAACGATGACGAATCTGCCATGAATATCTTTTCTTACCGACTTCAACTCAAATTGCAGGGTCTCACGTATTAACACCAGTACGCCTTTGCTATGATTTGATCCGTGTGAATAATACATATCTCCCGGCCACTGATATTTCCAATTATCAATAACATCTGGCGTACTAAATGTCTCTTGCAAAAAAATAATGTCCGCCTTCTGGTTCCTAACCCATGTGAAAATCGATTTACGTTTGTTGAGATCACGAATTCCTCTTACATTTAACCCATTGGCACCCGTGCCAGGCCAAAACCGGCCGTAAAAAACTCCCATGCTTCAAAACATTGCAACTTTCTCAATCGCACGAATATTGCCTTAACTGTTAGTTGTGAGCACGAAATGGAATGCCCTTTAAATTTGGATATCCAATAAATGCAAGAAACGTAGCGATTTTTACCAAATATGGCCTTTTGAGTTTGGACAAGAACGCAACTGACCGTTTTTAACGTCAAAGAGAAACGACAAAAATGCCCCATTTTGCCTTCATGTTTTTTAAGGAAATCATCGTCGAAAAACCAAACTTCAACCATCATAACGAAATTCAGTCCTTGTTCTAGCTTAGAAGTGACTTTTTTGTTCATATTCTTCTCCCGAGCGTAGATACAGCCTTTTGTTCCAGTGCATTCGGGCCTTCTCGACATTTTCAACATCTCGAGCGCGTTGCATGCTGGGAACTAACGAGAATTTTTGACAGCGCCCGTTCCTTCCCCCAATTCTTTCACATAGCCACTCCGACCTACCGCCAAAATTTCCTGCTTTTGGTCCTCCTCAGTGCTCACAAATTCCAAAATATGCGGCGGTAGGTCGAGAAATTCATCAGTAGTCGAGTCCCAAAGGTACTAAGTGTCCGAGCGGCCAAATTCCCAGTTCGTCGAGTAACAAGCCAAATTCGACAACAAAGTACATCACCTTGCTCGATTCTTTGAGAAAGTGGACTCTTAGCTACCGTCACACTTAATGATTCTCATCAGGCAGCCGCTAAAGATGAAAAAATGGCTGTAAACTTAGCAAAAATCGCAAGCAAACCGAACTTGGGCCATTGTTGTTGCTTCACGGATAAAAAATAGCTACGTCAAAATGACATTTTCAGAAACCTTGAGCCTCCAGTGCCTTAGAACAGCACCACTTTTCACTGGTAGTTTCAAATAAAGAGTCACAAATTGCTATTCATAGTTTATAGGTGGAAAATCACTCTGAAAACGTAAAAACAGCTGGTAGTCAATGGGTTAAGGATAAAACATTAAAGCAAACGTTACTCATACAAGTAAATTAACCTTACATTTCCAAAAAACGTGATAGTGAGCAGGATATAATGCGATGAAACTATATATACATAAAACGAAAACGAAGACTGAGGGCGAAAAAAAGGTTAACAAATCCCACATACCTTTTGCTCCAAAAGAAGTCAACTCTTTACGAGCACAAAACAACCACCTACTACACCATTCAACTCGAAGCCCTTTCACCGGAGTGTGAAAAATCAAGCAATCGGGGAAGGCCCATGAGGTGTAGCAAATCAACTAGTAAGTGTCAAAACGTGGCAGGAATTTTCTACTACTTCTTAAATTAGCATATTCTAGAAAGAATGAATAACCATGATAGAAACCTTACCCAGATAAACTTCTTTAGATTTTACATTTTAACATATTTACCATTAATGTAGAGTTTGTCGTGCTCCGATTTACTGAAATATGCTCGTTTGCCATCCTTCCTAGCATTCCTCAGCCTCTCCATTTGAAGCTTACGCATCTCGTGTATTTCTTTAGGGAGGTCTTCATACATCTTGTATCCTGTGGCCTTGAGTTTCCGTCCGCATTTTAGTACCCGTTCTCTGTCTGAAAACCTTAGAAACCGCGCAATGATGATCCTTCTTTTTCATTTTCCATTCTCGGCTTCCCCAATCGGTGTACCCGTTGATATTCAATACTCTGTGCATCTTCTAATCCCAAAACGTTCTCTAAGAACTCCGTTAACACCGCTTTTGTATTTTCGGAGGACGCCTCGCCCTGTTGAGTGGCTCCCTCTTCTTCGCTCGATGCGAAAGTTTCGGGGATGCCTTCAAATTTCAAATTTTCACGTCGACTGTAAGCCTCCAAGTATAGCAGTTTTTTTGCGTGTATCGCGGACGTCGTCTTTGTTTTCATAAGTCTTAGTTATCAATTCTTGTAGTTGATCGTCAACGAATGCGGTATTTTTTTTCGATGGAAGTGAAGTTATCGTCGAAGGCTTTCTGTTTAGCTTTCACTGAGTTTACTTCTATCTCCAAAGACGTTACCTTGCTTTGTAGTCCTTTGACAGCAACCCTCAGTTCTTCCATTTTTGTTTCCAGGTTAGACAGCTTCGATAATACTAAGTCTATTTTGGAGCCGGGTGCTTCCATGACATCGTCTTCGACACTCGATATCTTGGCCGGGGAATTCGACTCTTTTAATCTTTTGTCTTCAGGAGGCGGCTCCGAAATACTGCGATTCCTGCTTTTCCTTTTTGGAGTAATAAGGAATTTTTCCGTGGACGTTTAATAAAAAGGTAGAAAATTGTCCGGTTAACGGAACTTGGCAATACACGTCAATTTACACCCGGCATAGTAAATCGAACCCAATCGAACTAAATTTCAATCGAACTCAATCAAAATCAATTCATGGATTGAGTTCGATCTAGTTAGGAAATCGAACGAAATCGAACTCACCGAAAAGAAAAAAATCGATCGAACCCTTTTCGAACTCGTGATTTGTGTAAAACAGGCGTTGAAAATCCGTAACCAGATCTCGGAAGCTCGAGTTACTTCAGCCCGGAGTGTAGCGCACGTGTTTTTCGTAGACGAAGAAATTCCGCAGAAATGGCTTCAGATGCGCTGTGGATTGTAAGCTTCAAATGCGTAGTAAAAGGCTGCCAGGAATGCCGCTTTGACGTCAAGGATGGCGAAGTTGTCAAGGTTTTAAAGAAAATAGGCGAGAAAGTCCGTGCATTCCGCATTGCAAACGAGCTCGGACAATTAGGTCACCTTCAACGTGAACTGGTTGTTTCCCTGTGGCCTGTAAATGCTTCGATAACTTGGAAAGTGAAGATGTTTCTAAGGGATTCAATAGACCCGGGAACAGATCCAACCGAAATAAACCGAGAATATATTAATTTGCCTCAAATAGTTAATATTGTGCAACCCTTATGAAAAACAGGGATTGAGTTCGATTGAGTTCGGTTTCCGAGCTCAATAGAACACAATCAGATGGATTGAGTTCGATTGAACTCGATTTGTTCGGCAATCGAACTCACTGAAAGTCTGGTGTTCGATTTCGCTCGATTGCCGAACTCAATCGAACTCAATCCACGGATTGAGTTCGATTGAGTTCGATTTTCGAACGTTCGATTTACTATGCCGGGATTTACAATGCCATTATCATATTTTTCGCGAATGACAAGCCTGGTTCTCACCCTCCTTCCCCCTCCACCTCCCCCCTCCACCTCCCCCCACCCCCATTATGGGTGCCTTTGTTTTGTTTAAAAATCATTAAAAAAAAAAAAAACAGTGCCGGCAAACACTGCCAAGAGAAGAGTCGTTTGATATATTTCATAGAATGATAACGTTCATACAGCGATGTCTTTGCGTGACGATTGCGTGACGTGTAGAGAGTAATTGCAGTTGGGTTGCCTGTGTAAATACTTGTCCGCAACACAAAGAAGACAAGAATGAGCTGGACGGTGAAAGATTATTGCGAAATACAGTGAAATATCACCGAATAAAATATTAGTAACGTATCGATTTTCACCTTTGTTAATTCCTTGACCTTGTAAGTATGAAACACAAAGAACGAAACTGTGGCCAACTTTTTCATGGGTTTAGTTTGTACGTGCAGACATTCCGTCTTCATTCCCAAAACTCAGAAGGCAATAATTAACTGCGCAAACTATGCCTGTTACTATCTCCTGGAACTCGTGAAATAAAAACAAGCAGAGAAAACTGTAAATTTTTGCATAACTTTTTTGTCGCGGTTATTTTTGAACACAGATATCGTTTTCGCAAGAGCCCTTTCTAGCTCGAAACTTACCTCGTTAGCACAGGTTATATTCACTCTCCTAAACATAGGAACGAAGATGATCGCCACTGTGCCGCAAATGATGAAGTACGATAAGATTAACACGTAGTATTGTCCTCCATAGGTGTACATCTCAGATGGAACACCGAGCAGGGTTATAGCCGACAGGTAGGACACTAGCAAAAATATCGCTACAGGCCAGTTGGACATCTTGCGGTCTCCGAGAAGATATTCGGCCGTTGACTTCTGTTTTCCTCCCGGTCCGCATCCGTACCCTATCCCGATCAGAGCTGAAATCAGCATCATGACAGAGAATACCACATAGTCCACCACGCTAAAGCGATCGTCAGCCATTGTCAGATATCGCGGTGCAAACAGACGACAGACAGTTTCTCGTATCCACCTAGCTGCGTGTTCTAATTTCCAACCACTGTGCGCTCAAAAGTTCCCGGGCTACGATTTGTAGATAACACCAGGGAGCAGACTGCACTGCAAACACCGGCGGCAAACTACAAGAGCGGCGACGCAGAATATGTGTTATTGAATATCGCGTCTGCCTACCAGATGTCAAGTTCAAACATTGAACCCGTAGTTAATTTTTGACAAAAAGAACTGAGAGAAGAAGCGCAATTCAGCGAGGACCAAACAAACGTATTGTCATTATTAAGCTAGTTCATTGCAAAGAAAGATGTATAGATCAGGACTATAAAACTACATCGCAGGTTTCGGATACCTGCCAAGGCTCCGTTTTATATTACTGTCACTTTTTAGGTTTCTCCCGGATTTTTTTCGAACAAGATACACTGATAAATGTTGATATTTGGCTTAAACTGGCTAGAATAGTAAAATGTTTTTTCAATAGAAGTGATAAAATCATTCTTCTGCTAAAAGATTTTTTCTGTGATAGGTACATTTTCTCACGTCTTTTTCTGTTACAGGAAACGCGCAACGTGGTTTTGGGCATGTATCTCCACAGGTAACCCAAGGTCAATAAGGGCGTTGGAGCGTGAGGTACAAGATTTCACGATTATGCGGGAATTCCCTATGATCCTAAATCTTTTGGTGTATTAAATCGAAAAAAGTTAACTTTCAGTCTCATAATAAATTTATCTTCATCTTTTAATATTAAAAGTAAAAACCTTATCTTTGACGGAACATCAGAGATCGAGAGCCGCGCGAGCGAGGCCTGGAGACAAGGTACTGAACATTTTCCCTCGCGCACATTTTGTACATTTGCGTCTAGGCAATCTTTTTGATTTTTTGTTCAACGATTGCGCAGAAAGCTTACTAAGCAACGCGGATGAAACTGGATAACATGGACCAAGTTGTAAGAGTGGATTGCTTTATTAAACCTTACAGATGTAAAATTGCAATAAACGAACACAGTTGTACTAAAAAGAATAGCTGTAAAGCCTTATAAACATAATATCCAAGACAAACTGTTTCGTGTCAAATTCGTCCCATTGCATTCTCATATTGAGTTCTTATGCATGGAGACTGCCAGGGTGGGATACTCTTATCGGCTCACTTTGGAAAAGACTGAGAACGGGGGGGGGGGGGGGGGGCGCGTAGACGATTGTGGGAATGTTTCGGGACGCGCATTCCGGAGGAAACAATCGCGTCCCAAAAATAAAAAAAAACCCACAAGCCCTCGCGCAGCACTTTCGATCCCAGCCTTTTTTCAAAGTGAGCTATTGTGAGTTTTGGGGCGGATGTAATTTTGTTGACGCCCGAGACAATCCTCACGGATTATGTTTAATCGTCCAGGAATATCGCTAAAGACTGGACCTTTTAATTTTCTACCTTGGGCGTTAGGGAGACGACACTTGATTTTAGCAGTTGATAGCTTTGCCTTAGTAACTTTCCATTAAGAAAAAAAAAAAACGTTTTTAGAGACCCCCCCACCCCCCCCCCCAAACCCAAACCTGGCCACCTCCCCTTTCCAAAGGAAAAAAAAAAGATCCACTTGTTTTTAAATACACATGTAAACTTTTGACTGAAAGTACAGCTGACGTACAGTCAACGTCTTAGTTAAACTGAGAAGCCCATGCCTAACTGGAACGGGCTACTGCGTCTGGCTAAATATTATACATATGGAACAACATTGTATTTTAGTGCCCTTTTTGTTATATAAGTGATATGATATTAGGCGTTTTCATACCGTTTATAGAACTGGACCTGGGGGGGAGGCCCAGGGGGGAAGCAAAAAGCAGCAACAGAAACTTTCATCCAAAAGTTAAAAATTGCAACCAAAGTGTACGCTAATCCTGGATTAAGGTAATCGACTTTCGAACAACCGGGCACTCAAATTTAAATATTACTAGCTACTGTTCACAATTTACTTGGATCTTTTTATTACCTACACATATACATATAGGTTTATACCAGCTGATTGTTTATACTCAGCTGACCTATTCTTGCAGTATAAATAAAGAATTTATCATCATCACCATCATCATCATCAATATCATCATCATCATCATCATCATCATCATCATCATCATCATCATCATCATCATCATCATCATCTTCATCATCATCATCATCATCACCACCATCATCATCATCATCGTCATCGTCATCTTCATCGTCATCGTCATCGTCATCTTCATCGTCATCGTCATCGTCATCGTCATCGTCATCGTCATCGTCATCGTCATCGTCATCGTCATATCATCATCGTCATATCGTCATCATCATCGTCATCGTCATCGTCATCGTCTTCGTCAACGTCATCGTCATCGTCAACGTCATCGTCATCGTCATCGTTAGCGTCATCGTCATCGTCATCGTCATCGTCATATCGTCATCATCATCGTCATCGTCACCGTCATCGTCATCGTCATCATCATCGTCATCGTCATCGTCATCGTCATCGTCATCGTCATTGTCATCGTCATCGTCATCGTCATCGTCATCGTCAACGTCATCGTCATCGTTAGCGTCAACGTCAACGTCAACGTCAACGTCAACGTCATCGTCATCGTCATCGTCATCGTCATCGTCATCGTCATCGTCATCGTCATCGTCATCGTCATCGTCATCGTCATCGTCATCGTCATCGTCATCGTCATCGTCATCGTCGTCGTCATCGTCAACGTCATCGTCATCGTTAGCGTCAACGTCAATGTCATCGTCATCGTCAACGTCATCGTCATCGTCATCGTCATCGTCAACGTCATCGTCATCGTCATCGTTAGCGTCATCGTTAGCGTCAACGTCAACGTCATCGTAATCGTCATCGTCATCGTCATTATTATTGTTATTATTATTATTATTATTATTATCTGTAGAGTCCCTAACTCGAAACGAAGCGTGATAACTTTGATGATAATGACGACGACCCAGACGATAAGTTGTAATGATGTCCATATATATTTCAAGAAGGCCGCACTAGGAACCTAATTATGATCACGGCAATAATGTAGTTTAAACTTAACTCCTTATCACATTAAAAAGGAAATACAGTCGGTAGTCTATGGAGCACATTCGCAGTCCTCCACGTATGTTTTTCCGACGCTAGGGTAAAACACTCTTCTTTCTATGCACTTTGTGGTTGAGTGTTTATTGATGGAGTCGAAACACCCTATAAGAGTGCTGGTTTTACATTCCATAGTGAAGTATGTGCGACCCGATATCGTGAATACCTTTAATGTTCCATACTTGTAGCAGGGATTATTGTTTAAATTCCTCTTAATTCTCAGACGACGCTGATTGGTCTCATTCACTACTACGCTGTATGAGTCGTTACTTGAAGACATCCCCAATGATCTTATGAGGGTGCGACCGTTACCTTCAGGCGCGTTGTCACGCAATGTTCCGTGCACGACATTTTCAGATTGCATTTTCTCTGCAAGACGAGGTCGTCCAAGAACAGTGAAAGAGGCAAGGCACTGGACGATAACAACAAGAGATAATACCTGCAAATAAAACATCGACACTGCTTGCTAGAATGAAACAAAAACCATAGATGTGAGCGATGGGGTACGCTTAGCGTACAAGGAGTTAATGGAGGAAGTGGCGAGGAACTTAACTTGTGCCAGGATGGGGTTTATTAATTAGCTCGACTCGGGCCTTACCGTTGTACGGTTAAAATAGAGGGCCTGGAGAAACTTAGGTATGATGTACGAGGGAATAGTCGAGGCCGGCTTGTGGGAGGACCAACAAGGATTAGAGGGATGGCACTCTGGTGGTGAAAAGTGATGAATATAGGAGACCAACGGGGAGGAGGGTCTGATTGGAGAGATAGGGATGCCGGAGACTCCCTATAAGGGTTGGATGGGTGCAAAGACGGAGGCACTTGCATAGGGATGGAGAAAAAGGATCAGCGAGGAGCGACTTGAACAATGGAGGGGGTTAAATGCGGGGAGGGATGGGGGTACACAAAGTAGGACAGACTGAGAACAACAGGGAGACATGAAGAGAGGGGAGGATGAAGGAGAGGCGGAGGGATATGGCGTGACCGTCCGGAGACCAAAGAGAGAGAGGGCTACACCGGTGAATGTAGGGAAAGATGGACGAACGAACGGAGTAAGCAACCTCATTGCTAGAGTCTCGGAAGAGATAAGACGAGACTCCAAAACTGAGGTCGACGGACGGGTGGATTAGCGGAGAGTCGAGGCCGGGACGGAAGGACAGGGGGAGTTGGGATGTCTGACAAAGGGTAGAAAAACGGGACGGGGATTTAAGATGACCATGGGAGTAACGCTAGAGAAACGGACGGAACTAGAGGAAAGGAGAATACACGTTGCCGTGTGCATTCCAACGAACGGGAAGTTTTTCAGGCAATTCAGGGTGAAGTGAAAAATGACACTTGGAATTATTGTTTTTGATAACTTAACCCGGATGTGCTTTGCATCTACGACGAGTCTTGCACTAATATTGTCACTCAGCTTAGTCTACCTAACAACGGTCAACGACCAGGTGACTCCACGCCCATGTGAATTGGCATGTCAATTCTTTTGTATTAACTGGTCTGTCATCATGACTCAGACAAATCGTGTTATCTGTTCCTGCCAAACTGAAAAGCGCAACGCATCAGCTATGTTTGCATTAAACTTGGCGGAAGTAAAATGACGCGAAGCATTGTCAGATTGGAATCTTTTGAATTATGCTACGCATGGCCTGAGAAATCTAGTTGGCTTAGCAGTCATTTTCACCCGGCACTCGTCAATACGACTGCATAATGTTTATAAAATTAATTTACTAGCGTTTTGACGCCTACGATCCTGCAAATTAAGGGGTAAGGAGGCTTGACCCGAAAAGCGCGAAATCACATAATCTGATTATTTTAATCACGATGAAGATTTGAAACTGTGAACGAAAGACAATTCTTTGCTTGTAATAAAACTCACCTTCAGTAACGTTGTCATGATAGATTGCAAAGCTACGCAGTCTGATGGAGTGCCAACAGATCTATGGTCTTTTCCAAGTAAATTTGCTTTCCCGAGCTCCGTCAAGAGAAAATAGAAATTGCTTGAAACTGCCTTTGGCTCGAATTGTCGCGGTAGTTAGCAGGGTTGTGGCACTTGGTTGTAAAATGGCTATCCTTACGTAATCTAACTTTGTTAACTTTGCTGCGCAGAAAGTACACTATGCTATCCTCTTAAGATATCAGTTATAATGTGATAAGTTCTACCTAACGTTGCCTTAAATACCACTTCTGGTTAAGGTAATGTTATTCATACTGTCAGAGCGCGTTCACTGCGAACTTCCGGATGATTCAAGCTATTTGATTGGTTATGGGCTTTTTAGCAATCACTTCCGGGTGATTAACTTTCGGTAACTTAAACTATGTGACAGGTAAAAAATTCATCTGGGGCTTTACAATAGCTTCGAACTAAGGAAATCGCTTTTGTTTCCATTCTCTACTGTTTTCTACTAGCAAATACAACTTAGGTCGGCAGTTGAAGTTTTTATGACCAGGAAGCGAACTCTTCCTGGTATGCTCTTTCCTTTATGGAAACATTTCTTGTTATTTGTGAACAAAAATAAGTAAAAAAAAGCTGTATTGCACTTCCCTATTCTTATGTTGGTATCAGTGTTTTCTTTTTCTTGAAATTGGTTTCAGCTTTCCCGCCCTTCGGCCTTCAGTCTCATAATAACAGCCTAAACTTCATTGAGCTGCGGTACGAAGTCACGTAATTGTTGAAAATTGGACATGTTTTTTTTTGAAACAAATACTTTTTTTACGCTAAAGCATTGACCGTACAAGGGTACTTCTTTAGAGGTAATGGAAGACACGTCATACGCTACATACATAAATTAGACTGTATAATATTCAGCACAACCAAATTTGTTTATTGTTCGTTAATTTATACTTTATTTTATCGCAAAGAGGCACTGTGCACTGTGCCATTAATGGGTTGAATTCATTTCCTACCCCAAGCACCATTGCCAACCTAAAAAATACTGAACACTTGTAAACATTTTTGACATCCTGGTATGAATATCACAGATAATTTCAAAGATGATCAGGCGTTATAAAGACCGGAAGTTGAAATAAGGAGCAGTCTGTGCCAAAAGAATTTATCAGTAATATGAATGGCTTCTAATTGCCTAGGAGTGTGCCATCAGCTATTTTCTAACGATATCTTAAGAGACTGAACCTAATATTTAAATTTAAGATATTAAAAAAACAGTGATCTAACTCGAGTATCAAATGAACAAGTCATTTAAGTAATGAGTAATAACAAACTTAGAGACGCTCGAAACAAATTGTTACCTCCTAAAGTTCCAAACAGAGATAATTACTTACAAAATTATCACTGCCAATGAGCAAAGTAAACAATTATTCTCATTTCCTTTCTTTTAACGGGTTATATATAGGGACAGCATTGGAACCCAATTCAAAGGTCATGTTTTTGTCAACACATGCAAAATGAATTTGATCGTCTTTTGATGAGTAGTGAAACTGAAAAAAAACAAACAAACAAACAAACAAACGAAGGTTTGTTCAAGAGACAATCTCAGCACTGGATACAAATCTAACCGCAAGCTCAAAAACTTCTTAACCACCCTGGATAATATATATTGTGATGGCTGAGGGCGGTAGGTTGGTATCAACAACGGTACCTGTCGCACAATCAGTTTGGATATGTTAAATTTCAGGCGCGTCAGGAAGACATTTCTCGATTCCTGGATGCAAAATGATTTTCCATTTCGTTTCGTGATAATAATACACACTGAGTGGCGAAACTCTTAGCGTACTGCTACTGAATTATCTCAGACATTTATTTATTATCCCTAAAGCGCTCTTTTGATCAGCGTCGAGGACCATCCGTGTGCACGTGAACGAGAATTTTAATCACGTGATCGGCCCCTGAGACCGATATGGCAGCCAAATCAGTGTTCGTGAAATGTTGCCAAAAGTAGTTACACAAGAACAGGCTTAATTTTCTATTCTACGTGATTCATCCGTTATGGAAGTAGTAACGTTTGTACGTGCATCTGAGACGGATTGCAGTAATTGCAGGTCATCTCAGGATCAACAGTTCTATTTTGTTTGTCATGTAATCTGGGATTACAGAGAGGCAGAAGCAAGAGGTTATTTATTTTTATTTCAATGAACCCTTGGAATTTTATTTGTCTATGATGTTAGAAAAGCGGAAGTAGCAACCTCGTTCCCAGGGTCTCTCCTCTTCCCACCCCTGGAGCGAGAGAGACTACACTAAAATTTAGATTTTGGATTATTTAGGCCTAGAAAATCGGATGTAAAATTTAGCCGTGTCTTTATCAGATATAAAGGCACTCGTTCTTTTGTATTTCGTTCATCAATTATTAATGATGTTTTTAAATAGTATAAGTACTGATTGTTGCAAATCAAAACACTAACTTTGGCTAAGTTAGGAAAGATTCACTTTTCTCTTGTGCTAAAGCTTGATGCTGGGCATGATGCTGGGCATGCGCACTTCCTTAAGTATAACCTATAAAACTCAATTGCTTGGGTAGTAATACAGTGAGGACATGTTACTTAACTGAGATCCGTTTTTACATGAAGTAGATGACTTGAGGAACTATGTTGTTATCATTGAATTCAAATTATTAGGAAGAAAGCGAAGAGTAATAACTTTAGGCTTTCTCTCATTATATTTCATGTTACAACTGAAAATACATATGAATGCACAGTATTATTCCTTTTCAGCCTTCTTTGTTTTCTCCATATAAGCATGACTTAAGCTTTGACAAAACGTTTCTCTACTCGACAGTAAATGTTCTCTTACAGTGATAAATTAGTCCTAAATTTAATTACAATGGTTGTCCGCCGGTTCTAAGTCCGATTGATATTTCTAGGTTGACTCAGTTAGCACATCGACAATTTACGGGAACAGGATTGCAGTTATAAGTGCGGTTTGGGTATCCAAGCACTGGCGTACACTTGGGTGGAACTCCCACCGGAATGCAGACCTGGTGTTCATTTGAGCAAACGACTGTAGTAACAAAACGCCCTCTACAAAAGTCATACTCGTGCTTGAGTAACGTGTTTTGAAACGCATTCGTGATACGTATTCCTGGCAAAGCGATGATGCGCAGATGGTGCATCGAGAGGCCTGTCTACAGTACTTGTGATGTTGCTTTCTTGGTTTATGGTCTCCTCTGGTTGGAAGACATCGTCTCGTGGCTGCTTGCCGTCTTGATCGGCTTGGCCAGGTGCCTGTTTCTCCAGTGAAAGAGTTTGGGCAAATTGCAAGCCTGAACAGGTCAAGAGGACACTGGCATACAAAACCGTCTAATGAGACAAACATTTTGTTTTAATTTTTTGCAACTCGATTTTTATTACCAAACTAAGAAAGTCTATTATGAGTACTGAGCTATACCGTATGAAAGAGAGAGTTTGAAAAGTAATAACAGTAATTATATCAAAAGAATGTCATTCGTTATTCAGAGGTCTCAAGAAATCATCGAAGAGGCTGTTTGAATCACAGTTATTCTGAACTGTTATTTTGTAAGAGTATATGTGTTAAAATTGAGAGCAGATAGCAGTAATTCTGGAAAGAATATATGGACGAGAAATTTCCATTACACTTAAAACTTTCTGAGCATTTTTGCTATAGCACAGTATTTTCTGTCCTTAAAATAGTATTTTTGGCTACGTACCTGTGCTTTCAAGTTCATTTTGAAGAGTCTCCTTTCCGCTTCAAATCCTTTACTTAGCGACTGTTCACTTGGTTCACTCGCAGTCGATGACACTGAGATTTATGTGCACAAGTACTGCTTATATACATTATAAAAAATTGCCTTCCTTTCTCTCCCTTTTCAACTGCAAATTGGTCATTTCAAAATATCTCTGCATTCTTAATGTTTGAGCATGTCAGGAGCGAGGAGAAAGGGATGTAGATATGTTAAAAAGGCAAAGAAACTGGATTCTTAATCTTAGCTATAGCTGCATGAATTATTCTATTTTACTTTTAAATAATACAAGACAGCCGGATAACAAGATGTTTCAAGAAGTTTGATCATTTTAGTTAGGGGTTGAAGAATTAAAAACGTTCAGCTGTTTTTCAACTGTGGTACTTTCCTTGCATTTAATGAAATTTCTCCTCACACTGACATGAAATGACGTACCAAAGCAATGTACAGTATTCGATTCGTTAATATTTGGAAATGACGTTTGAACAAGTTCGAAACCAATCTGTTTCGTAAAGTAAAAGTTTTTGCTTGTTCGTTTGGAATGTTGTTTAACTAATTTAACCCTCGCAAGTGATTTATAATATTTTTAATGGTTCTTTTCATAGTTTATTTGAAACGAACAATATTTAATTGAAAATCGAAAATATTTGATTCCCTGCCTGCATCCTGCATCGGCTAATGTTAAACTGTACACATCCTATGAGCTTTAAAATAATTTAATTTCAAAAAAACAATGTTTCAATGATTAATACCGCCATAAGACAAGGTAAATCACATGACATACACATGTGGATCAAACATTATTGGTTCATCAGTATATGGTTTCTCAATTTAATTGTCAACACTTTACACACGGTGAAGTATCCTTTGCAAGGAAAGTAAGGATATAGTATAGTCAGCCAAGAGTGGTTGAACAAATGTGTTTGCCAACAACGTTTCCGACCGAAACCGACCGTTTCTTTGCTTTTTTTCGAAACTTGATTTTATAATTCTGTTTTTTCTATTAACGACCCCTTTGCATCCCTTGACCCCAATCATCAAGCCAGTTTTGTAAACGACAAATGAATAAAGGGGGTTAGTTTCTAAAGAATGCTGCGTCGGTGGCTCCTTATTCTGTATATAAAGCATACATACATACATACATACATACATACATACATACATACATACATACATACATACATACATACATACATACGCACCATCGCCGAAAAGTGGGGACTTGGTTTACACACCTGCGTAACGGGGACTTGGTGTTCCTGGATATATTTTCAAATAATATATGTAGCGTTTTGATGGACTTGCTTAGCGTATACTATGCACTCCAAAAAATTTTGGAAAAGTTCACGTTTGCGGTGTGGGGACATTATTTACACGCGCAGTGGGGACCAAAAGTTACACATCTTTTGAAACGTGGGGACGTGGTTATAGCACCAACACCGTGGGGACGTTTAGTATAATGGGCCTCTAGCATGTTTTGTTTGCTTAGGTTTCCACCTTAAGATAATTATGAAGTATGACATTCATTACGAAACTAGCGTAACGGAAAAGCAAACAAATATGAATACGATTATTTACTGACTGACCTCTCTCTATTCTTCTAAAGAAAACTGCAAAAAAAACTATAATTTCATGTCACTGGAAAACTCAGATTTTCATGACGTTTTCTATAAATTATTAGACTGCTGTTGATTTTAATCCAGTATTTGGTCAATAATCAATTGTGGCAAATGTTATAAACCCTCAAAAAGCAGAGCCAGCCGTTCAAATCAACGTGTACATGTACTTAACGTCTTTATTCCACCGGAATCGCATTAAAATTTTAAGCGTTTTCCATTTGCTTCTTTGTTTTGTTTGCTTGTTTTTTATTTTATTTTATTTTTTTGTTTGTTTTCGCATTCATATGCTTCTAAAAGCTTTAAGTAGGGACAATGTACGGTTTATCGGGTTATGCAAGTTGCGTCGATGAAGGCCACAACGAGCGAGATACTTCATACATGATAAGCGCAAATTTCTCTCAGTATATGGAACACTCGTCTTTTTCTTGTCTCACATTGGCTCTTTAGCGAAAATTCGACTTTCATGGAGGCAAATTGACCCATTTATCAGCAAATTCTTGTGCCCTTGAAATCTTGGATAACACAGGACGAATTTTTCGAAGTGTAGTCGCGCGAATGACAAGATGGTTACGTGGTGCGCAAAACGTATGCGGACTGACTATAGGATAACGCCGTATGGTGCGGGCTAATTGGGGTCAGCTCGAAGCCTGATAATGGAGTGACTACGCCGGATTAACTAAACACTTTGATTTCTATAAGGTTTGCTCACATTTAATCCACAAGTAGTGCTATTAGGGCTTACTAAGTCTCTGGAGGAACAGCGAACTTACGAACTGAATGCGGCCGGGAGATCGGAATGCATCAATCAACCACAGAAACGGAGCTACTTAAAACATTAAAGCAGACTGTAGCTGACATTAACACCTGATAAAGACCAACAGTAAGCGTTCGAAACGTCGCGATCAACTACATGATGAGATAAACTGAAATATCAAGCTATAAATTGAAGACTAAATTGTAACTTATATTCCATGTGATTTCCAGTGTGAATTACACAGTACAGTATGTGATAGTATCCTGGGTGTCATAGGTTTTATTTTTCTTAGCGAGTAACGGTAACCCGCTAAATGCAAAGCGAACGGAGAAGCAAAAAAATATATAATAATAATAATTTTTTTTTCTTTGACGGTGCCTCGCGCCTATTTGACGAGGCCTCGCCGCATAATTTTTCTCCATCAAATGGAGAATATTAACCTCTGGCACCCAGGGAAATGTGACAACAGAAGGGCGAAAGTTTAGTTTCATTCTCCTCTAAATCATTATTGTAATGGGAAGCGCACTAGACTCATAATTATTGTTTCGACTGTAGGATGACGCCGAAATTATAAATTTCCGCATGTTGTCTTGGATGGGCTAGATTACAGAATACCCGTCCACTTAAATTAAACCTCAAAAGGCTGCCAGCGCAGTCCAACCGTCTGTCTATAATTTACATATTTCATTCAGCTGGTCGTTGTTTTAAATTCTTATTTAGCTACTACGGGCTGCGGACCGCGGTGGCAGTCCATTTCACCTCTTGGAGTTATAATATTCATACCTTATTATAGGAAATTAATGCTCTTGTTATTTAACGTTTTCGAAATTAACGCGACCTAAATTAACGCGAATTGAAGGAAAAATTACTTCCCAATAAAGGAAATTAACGAGAAAGTGGTGCTAAAATTCCAAAATAAGGCAAATTAAAGCGACTTACACAAAGACACAGAATCTGTCAGGACAACAACAACAAATTTATTCAAACACTTAGTGCAAAACTCCGCAATGCAAACAACGTTCGTGGGATTGTCCCTAAACGTAGGGTTTAGCGAAGGAATCTGGCCACTTCGAGTGTTCTTTTCAGTGTCCATGATACCGGCGGATCTCCACTCTGATAAAAGAATGGTGTTTCCTTTTGCAGAAATATTGTAAACGAGTAAGCTTTGTGAAAGCTTGATCTGAAGTATTGTACAGTGAGCGAAAAAAGCCTATTGATTCTTAGTTGTCATAGCCTCGGCGGCTAAGTTTCCGTAGCTTCCTTTGCGGCCGTTGTTTGTGTCGGTGCTATTCTCCCTTCCCACCAACGTTTGCATAACCGAGCCGAACATTCCATTCCCGTTGTGTCTGAGTATCCAGTCAGGAGGGAGAGTAGAACCGACACAAGCAACGGTCGCAAAGGATGCTACGGGAACTTAGCCACCGAAATTTAAAAGCCACGATGTGATTGGTCAGTTCCTGGAATGGATTATTCGGTTCGGCTCGGTTGGTGGAGAGGGAGAATAGGACCGGCACAAACAACGGCTGCGAAGGAGGCTATAGTTGTCAAGAACGTGTGGAGTTTGGCTCGATTACCAGCCGCTGTTTCGGGAAATGAGCCTGCGTTCACCCCCTCTAAGGACCCGACTGAGCGGGGGAAATGGAACCTTGTGTGGCGTGTATCAAGAATTTGAGGCGAAAATAATTGAAATTAAGGTCGTGGAAATTAACGCGCCATTTAATTAAGGAGGCGGATTAAGGACGCGATTAAAGTAACAAAACTTAACGCGACCTAAATTCATAAAGTGTTAATTTCCAATAATAAGGTATTGATCGACTAGGGGACTGCGGACCTTGATGGTAGTCCGTAAGAACACTACACATGTAATATACCGGTTTTAGCGAAACCCAAGACCCCCGAAAGTTAGGACCTAAAACCTAAGACTCAAAACCTAAG
>JAEMWC010000671.1:457500-480000 GCA_016490735.1 Pachyseris speciosa
ACAAAACGACAAGAAATATCAAAGGTCTTAGTTTTCGGAAAAACGCAGAAAGACCCAGCAAAAACAAAATAGAAAAAAAAAAAAATACAAGTCACGTAAAAGAAAAAAAGAGGAATCAATATGGCCGGAATATCGCGTCTTTGTTGAGGCGCATCGCTCAGACATTAGTTTGGACGAAGACAAAAGACAAGAAAAATTGGGGTGGGGGTCTTAGTTTTCGCAAAAGCGCACGCCAATAGCGAAAACTAAGACCCAGCAAAGAATATAGAAAAAAATAGTGCCTCTCAATGCAAAAGCAAATATTCGTCTGATCAAGGTAATAGAGGAAAACAATATGTGTCTTCGAAAATAAAAAGAAAATACGGAGTCTTGAAAACTCTTCGTTCGAATATTTGCCACGACTAGGGGCTACACGCTTTCTTCTGTAAAATCGTACAGACCTCAGTCGACGCCGATCCCACGTACGACTTCTTCTGACCAGTTGTCAGGGGCAAACGAACCAAATCAATCAACAGCTGTAGAAAGGCATTTTTAAGTACTTTATGGTGTTTGAAGTCTGTTTGAAGTAATGTTTTCATTAGCTAGAAGAATTTGATCGGTTCAGATTCCTTAGCTGAAATTTTAATTGCCCGAAAATGTTAGGGAACAAAGTATTCCTTTGAGAAAATGCCGCTGAAATGAACTTTCCACGAACTTTCTAGGGAACTACTTTCTTTCCGAAAATGCTACCTGACGTTTTTGACTGCCAAAAATAGCCATTACGACCTTTCCTAGGCCTCAGCGGCTATACGTCCCAGTTACGAGATAATCGACGTCGAAAGCCATAGGCGAACTACCCTCCACTGAACAGATATCTACTGAAACTTGTCGTTGGGTGCCCCTAAGTTGTTTCCGGGTGAGCTAGTTTCGGTATTTTTAAATATTTTAGTTAAATTTAAAAAAAATGAAACTCGAAAGTCGCTCCCCGTGAGAACTAATAGTTAATAGTTGAAACTCGAGATCTTAATGTCGTCTCCAGCTTCTGACGCGCCTGAAGCGATTGTATTTTGAAGACTGCAAGACTCAATTTCGCAAAAATCGCAAAACTTAGAGGGACTGATTTTGTCTCCAACGAGAAAATGGCTGTTCTACAGTTCCGCAGTTCACCTATGCTTTCTCATACATTTTTGCTATATTATAAAGTAAAAACACAGACGTCTATGACCCTCACCTATACCCCCTAGAAAAATATCAAAGATGTTCTTTTCCTCAATGCCGATACAAATCCTTATATTTCGAAGAAACATATACCACCCAAAATCTTATTACATTTTGTGCTATTACATATTGCGTTACAACGTTTACTTATTACAGTTTGCGTCAAAAGCTACTACATTTTGCATAACTATTAAATTTTGTGGCAAAAGTTATTACATTTTGCGCTACTGTTACATTTTGCGTCAGTTATTACATTTTGTGGCGTAACAGGGCCCTTTTCAGCAAAAAATCGCAAGAGCAACAATGACTGATATTGTCTGCAACGAGAAAATGTTTGTCAGCAAGAATCGCAGGTCCAGCACCAATAACGAATTTTACAAGGGGATGGAAGGAGGAAGTTGCATGCCACAGAGGACCCTGGGCACGGTCGACTGAAAATTTCGCCAAAATCCCAAAAGTAACAAGAACTGATTTTGTCGGCAACCACAAAATCGCTATTAGCAAGAATCACTAACATCGCAAGACTAACAAATGACAGGAGAAAGTGACAAAGGTACAGAGGGCCCTCGTCAAGCCCGAATTTCATAAAAAATCCCAAAATTAAGAAGCATTTTGTGTGGAACGACAAAATAGTTGTTAGCACGAATTGCGAATATCGCAAGAATAACAAATTTTACAAAGGAATTTAAGCATAATGGGCCTCTAGCATGTTTTGATTGTTTAGGTTTTCACCTTAAAATGATTGTGAAGTATAACACTCTTTACGAAACTAGCGTAACGGAAAAGCAAACAAATATGAAAACGATTGTTTACTGACTGACCTCTCTCTATTCTTCTAGTAAAGAAAACTGCAAAAAAAAAACTATACTTTTATGTCACTGGAAAACGTATTTTAATGACGTTTTCTGTAAATTATTAAACTGATGTTGATTTTTATCCGGTATTGGTCAATAATCGAATGTGGCAAATGTTATAATCCCTCAAAGAGCAGAGTCAGTCGTTCAAATCAACGCTTACTTACGGTCTTTATTCCACCGGAACCACATTAAAATTTTAAGCGTTTTCTATTTTCTTCCTTGTTTTGTTTTTATGTCTGCTTGTTTTCGCATTCATATGCTTCTGAGTGAGGACAATATACGATTTATCGGGTGATGCAGGTTGCGTTGATGAAGGCCACAACGAGCGAGATATCATACGTTACAAGCGTCACGAGACCGCAAATTTTTCTCAATATATGGAACACTCTTCTTTTTCATGTCTCACATTGGCTCTTTTTCGAAAATTCTATTTTCATGGAGGCAATTTGGCCCGTCCATCAGCACTTTCTAGTGCCCTTGAAAACTTGGATAGCACAGGACGAATTATTCGAAGTGCCGCGTCGCGCGAATGACAAGATGGTTGCGTGGTGCGCAGAACGTATGCGCACTAGTAATAGGCGGGCACCGTCTTCTCTTCACTCTGTATAATGTTGTATGATAAGGGAAAATTGGGGTCAGCTCAAAGCCCGGTAATGGAGTGACTAAGCCGGGTTAACTAAAATCTTTGAGTTCTATAAGTTTTGTTCACATTTACCTAATATCGCATCTGTAATGTCTGACCTTACAAAAGAAGCGTAAAATGTATCACATTGGTACTATGCACCCGAAGAAATACCAAGTTTTAGCAATGATGCCTGGAAACGTTGACAAAGAAACAAAGGATAAATGTATCCATGACGTCGATAATCAAAAACTCAAACCAACAGCTAATTTCAGAATTCTTAGATGCAGGATCGGTGACTGAATACATAAGCGACATCTGTAAAAAAAAAAAAGCGAGTGAGATAAAGGAGTGCCAGTAAGACTACGCAATCTAATCTCATGCAAAACCAAACTTTACCTAACAGCAGTTCTTCCTCATCTGAAGTATTGCCAAACTGTATGACATTTTTGTAAGCAATCCGAGAGGAGAAAATTGGAGAGACTGAAAGAACGCGCTCTAAGAGTAATTTACAACTGCAGGACGGATACGTACGAAGACCTTCTACGCCGTGCAAAGTTGCCCTCTCTTTACAATAGGAGGCTCCAAGAGATCGTAATTTTAATGTACAAGGTTAGGAATGGCTTTGCCCCCGGCTACATAGGTGAACTTTTCAACTTTGCAAACAAAGGGTGCTCCCTAAGAAATGCAGATTTTGATGTACCTCGCTACTCAACAGCGAGATACGGAAAACACTTTATGAGATATCTGGGCCCATATCTTTGGTCCAGACTATCCTCAAGTGATCGACAGCAACCCTCACTGGACAATTTTAGACGGAACATTAGAAAGAAAGACTTGACTTCTCTCATTGAGGGCACGTTCACCAACTGTAATTTATTCATCATTTAACCACAATGCAAGTTTGCAATGGAATTTTAATAATTATAAATTTGTGGATATTTCAGTTTAAATATTAGATTTTCCAGTTAAACTAAGCGATATGAAATTTGTGAATAGTTAAGATTTTAGACGTTTATGAACCTTCCTTGCCTTTAAAATAATTGTAAATTTTAAAATAGCTTTAACACTCGTAGCATTCCTATTTTTATTTTTATTGTTGTATTTGGAATGTTCTTTTAGTGTCCACAATTAGCTTGCATTTAGCTAAATACCCTGACACTTAAATAAAGTTCATTCATTCATGTAATCCACAATTAGTGCTAGTAAGGATTACTAAGCGGAGCTTTATGAGCGTTTTACATTTTGGTGCATTTATTTGCCGTCCGGCTCTGCAAAACAACAACGTGAAATGACCAAATCTTGAGAACGTGAGCATGTGACAGAAATGTTTTCCTTTCCTTTTCCTTACTTTGACCATAACTATGCTTTGACGTCGTTCATAGTAATTTAGTTTCATTTACATATCGCCAACATTTTCCAAGTTACACAAATTGGATTAATCGAGAGTTACAAAAACGAGAAGTTATATTTTGGAATGATGTTTTCGTTGCCGTCGCCATCGTCGTTACTTAAGGTCCCTAACAACCTGATAAAGACCAGCAGCAAGCGGTCGGAACGTCGCGATCCACTGCACGATGAGATAAACGGAAAAACTAAGATATGAATTAAAGACTAAATTGTAACTTTATTCCATGTGATTTCCAGTGTAAATTACACAGAGCAGTATGTGACAGCAGAAGGGCGGAAGTTTAGTTTCATTCTCCTCTGAATCATTACTGAAATGGGACGTGAACTAGAATCATAGTTATTAGAATGGTATGTTTCGACTTTAGGATGACGCCGAAATTAAAAATTTCAGCATGTTGTCTCGAATGGGCTAGATTACTGAATACCCGTCCACTTACATTAAGCCTCAAAAGGCTGCCACCAGTCCCAACGTCAGTCTATACATATTTCATTCAGCTGGTCGTTGTTTTAAATTCTTAGTGATTTAGCTACTACGGGACTGCGGGCCGCGGTGGCAGTATACCCGGCAGAATACGGGTCAAACCAAACAATAAAAGACAGCTAATAGAACGGCCTTAATACAAATTATTTTTATCGACTTATAATTTTTTTTTTCAGCTATTCCTCTGAGTTCGTTTCCCCAAGACTGACTTCAGATGATAGATCAGCACCAGACTACCAATCGGGAGGTCGCGGGTTCGAACCTCGGACCGACACCCGCAGTCTTTAAATAACTGAGGAGAAAGTGCTTCTTTCGTAATAACATCTGCAAATAGTTAAACTTTCTAGTCTTTCGGATAAGGACGATAAACCGTAGGTCTCGTCTCGCAATACTTGTTCTGATTTGTGGGACGTAAACTACCCCACATCACTGTCAGCAAAGAGTAGGGGACGTAGTTGCCGGTGGTGTGGCCTGGTCTTTCGTATATCATATCATATGTTGATCTACAAATGTAAAGAGCATTTGATTATTACGTCATACTAATTCATAGATTGTTGTTATCATTGAGAGAGAAATAAGCATGGCATCATCCATTAAATTTTGCGTCACGTATTTATAATACATTTTTAAATGAGAGGTCCACGCGAGTTATTTGTTCGCAAAGGACAACAAGGTCAATAAATACTCCTAGCCACCCGAGTGCTATATATCTATAAGATTCATAGGTTATTCTTAGAGTTACAATAAATACAGGAAAAATTTACCAGTGTCTGCGTCTTTCTTTGGTTAGCCTGGGACCAGGCTCCGCAGTGGGGTAACTGAGCGAAAAGAAGGAAAGATGCGAAAAAATATAGCGAGCGGAGCGGGGGACACTGTTCCCTGCTCGGCTCGTTTCGCTCGGCTCGGCTCGCTTTTCTGGTCTCTTTCCTTCTTTTCGCTCGTTACCCCACTGCGGAGTCTGATTCCAGGCTATTCTTTGGTCATCTTGGAGGGGAAATGTTAGCGCGAAGACGGTTCAAAAGACAATCGCTTCAGGCGCGTCAGAAACTGAAGACGACATAACGTCTCGAGTTTGAAGCATTGATTATTAGCCCCCATAAGGAGCTAGTTTCGTTTTTTTTTTTTTAATTTCGACTTTACGGAGAGTTAATGGTTAAATTTTAAAATTGAATCCCGAAAGTCGCTCCCTGTGCGAACTAATAGTTAATACTTGAAACTCGAGACGTTAATGTCGTCTCCAGCTTCCGACGCGCCTGAAGCGATTGTATTTTGAAGACTGCAAGCTAAGCCCTCGGCAGGAAGTCAATTTCGCAAAAATCGCACAGGAATGGAAGGAGAAACTGAGAAAGGAACACAGGGCCCTCGCAAAGCGAAAAATTCGGAACAATCCCAAAAGCAACAAGAACTGATTTTGTGTGCAACGAAGAAGTGGCTGTTAGCAAGAATCGCAAATATCGTATGACTAACAAATTTAAGGTTACTGTAAACATTCGAAGGTTATATTTTTTCAAAATTTGAGTTTTTCACTCTTTGGTTAAACGAATGATTGATCTAGCAATATGCGAAAGAAAATTTACAAAATGTGCAAGACAACGCGAGAAATGGCAAAAGAACTGTTTTTGAGCAAAGTTAATAAATAGTGAGAGGTGTGATAATCCTGTTGTTCCAAGCCATCTGTTTTCATTTTTCGAGGGCTAGCTTCAGTCAGGATCTCAAAATTGGAAATTTCTAAAGCGGCGAGGCTTTTATACTCTGTTACGAGAAAACAGATTAGTCACAGGGCGCGCGCAGTAGTTTTTAAGGTGAGAGGGGGAGCTCCAACATTTTCATGTGAGGGGAGGGGACTAACTCTAAAAATAATTAAAACGCATATAATTCCGTTTAATTCATAAGCTTTGTCGAACAGTGAACATATTTTATTAACTCAAAAAATCAAGTGATATCCTCTACACTTTTCAACTCAATTCAAGCATTTAGAAAAAGGGGTTAGTGGCAGAATAAATTTTGTAATCACACTTACCGCAGTCTGTAAACGAAGGTAGAGTAATCATAAATTTGGTTCGTTTATTCGCTTACTGCCACAAAATCGGATTCTCTGAATATACCGAAATTCCTTTTTCGATTGTCGTTACTACCAACAAATTCATTTGCCAAGTCATAGTACTGTAAGCTTACTGAACCTTTCTTGAGTCTTTTCTTTGAACCTTTCTTAAGTAACTCTTGAAGAGTTGCTTTCACAGACAACATAGAAAATTTTAAAACGCACCTTATCTCTAGAAGTTCCCTCAAGAAACTGGTGGAACAGATACTCTCAGAAGTTAACTATGCAGAGAGAAAAACAGCTCTAACACAGAAACAGAGAACGCACAAGACGCTTCTACCCTTCGTGACGCAATTTCAACCATCGTTAACATGTTTGAAAAACATACTAATGGACAAATAGCAAATACAAGAACAACCATTACTGAGAGAGATATTCAAGGAACCTCTCTTGATTTCTTATAGAGAATCGCTTAAAGATATGCTTGTTTTACACAATGGGCGCATAGCAGGAGTCGCGTTCGTCTGTCAACCCTATTTTAATCACCAACAGAAGACTACAACTAAGGCCCGACTCAGACGCCGACATTTTCATGAGCCGAACCTGATGCATTAATTCAATTTAGTACATGAAAAGTTCGTCGTCTGAATCAATTAAGAACGGCTATTAAAATTTGGAAAGACTCAGCCGATCTTTCCGCCTGGATAAGGAAATTTCGAATTTGGAACGGCTTTGATTCAGACGCCGTACAAATTATTATTTTGTATATTTTTAAGCAGTTTATTCAGAACTGGAACTGTATTAGCAACGCCCGTGGAAGATTAAGTTCGACGTCTGAATCAACAGGCTTAATTTTGTTAATTTTGAGTCGGTCCAAATTGGAATTAAGTTCGGCTCATGAAAAGATCGGCGTCTAAATTGGGGGGAAGATAGTAGTTTAAAAAATTTATCATGCATTAGACAGGATCGAAAAGAACCAATCATAAATTTGATGTTCACTTAGTTCCCGCGAGGTCCGCCACCTTTAGCCAAGCACTTTTATCCTGTGAAAGTGCTTTGTTTGGATATATTTTTTACTCAATTTATTATTTCTTCCACAAAAAGTGGGTGAATTTATGCGCTACATGTACTCATCATGATTTGTGGCAGCTTTATGCTTTTACACACCACGCGCAGTTTTAGGCTGTCTTCTCGTTTTGTTGGCTTTAACGAACTTGCTGCGGCCGGCTTATTTCTTCCCATTCTAAGACGATAAGTATAGGAAATCGTACGACCTCGAGTACAATTCGTGATAGGTACGAGTGCAAGTTCTCAATCGTCTAAACAAGTTATTCTCGACATCTTGTAGAAGCTACAAATGGACACCACAGACATCCGATTTCAAGCCGTTCATCGTATCGACAAGCGAAAAGAAATCAGAAATCGACCAATAATCGCCCTCTTTGTCTGCCGAGAGGACAGGGACAGTGCGCTTAAAGAGGTATCGTGACGCTTATATTACTGCTGATTATGCGAAGGCAATACAAGAAGAACGCAGAAAACTAAAAAGGCAATGTTTAAAGCGAAAGAACAAGGTCTTCAAGCAAAAAGGGTCGGTAGGTTTCCTGATGGTATATGGACTCATGAAAGAACGACATGTCTTTTACGAAAGCAAGGTGCTGACTGTAAGAAGTTACAAAGAATTGAATGTTAAGGAATTACAAATGGAGTTTAGACATGGCTCCTTGGCATGTTAGCAGCATCTTCGATTCAATCGACGACCAGCATTCTTATTGGCACACTCTTCTGACTAGCATCATTAATGATCATGTTCCGCTGAAAAAGATGAGAGTCCGTGCAGCAGACGTACCGTACATGACGCTCGAATGGAAAAAGGCAATTAGGAAAAAGAGGAGGTATGCGAAACGATATGCAAGAAACCCTACCGAGGAGAACCGAGAACTAATGAAAACGTGGAGGAATACTGCTACAAGACTCCGGCGGAGAGCAATCAAAGAGTATTGGAACAAAAAAGCTGACGATCTGAAAACGAATCCTAGGAATTTCTACAGTGTTTTGAAGCCTTTTCTTCACTCAAAGTCGAAAAAGTGTGAAAACGTCCTACTCAACCTTGACATCGAAGATGTCATGAAAGGGATCAACGCAAGATTGCGGAGCACTTTGCCAAATATTTCTCTTCAGTGGCTAATGACATCGGTGACACTCGTTTATTAGGCATGTCCGAGGACCAACTGTACCGTCATGAAAGCGTGCACATGATAACGCAAAGCTGTAATCGTGGACCTCCTGGTGATTCCTCACAATTTAGATTCCATATGCTTGAGCCGAAGGAAATTGTGGTTGTGCTATCTAACTTGGATTCTACGAAGAGCACAGATCACGACCTAATATCACCCAAGATCTTGAAGATAGCAAGTAGGGAGCTTTCTTATCCCCTCGCTGAGTTATATAACCGTTGCATCGAATCCTCTGATTGGCCACTGCAATGGAAGAAAGGTGACTGGGCATCAGAGTTTAAGAAAGATAGCAAACAAGACATTAAGAACTATGGACCTGTTACAGTATTAACAGTGATAGGGAAAGTCTTTGAGCAGCTACTGAGCAAACAGCTGGCATCATTTATAGACCCAATGTTAGGCAACAAATTGACTGCATATCGAAAGGATCAGAGCTGTGAGACTTCCCTCATTGGATTGGTAGAAAGATGGAAAAAGGCTGTTGACAATAGGAACGTTGTTGGAGTCTTTTCCACTGATATGTCAAAGGTATTCGATTCGCTTTACCCTCCGCTACTGATAAACAAACTGAGAGTATATAGTTTCTCTAACAACTCGCTAGCCCTGATGCGATCATATTTCACAAACAGGAAAAACAGAGTTAAGATCAGTCAAGAAACAACAAGCGATTGGTACGCGACCACGAGAGGTTGTCCCCAGATCCTTGGACGTGAAAATTACCAACAGCTGAAAATCTGGTATAGTGAGAGTGTATAAAGTCAGAACGAATGAAAAGATCAGTGATTTTGGAGGGAGCGCAATGGTTAGCAACGTCATGCATGAGGATAGCCATATACTAAAAGAAAAGTAAATTCAAAGGTAATATGCTGGTGCTTACAAACAGAGGAATTGCATGAGCTCTGCACTCAGAGAAGTATGTTAAACGGAGAGCTCTTTTTTGCAGAATAAGTACTTTGTTCTGATAACAATTAGTAGCTTGGCCCAGGCGGTAAGACCATAAGAAATATATGGCTCTATTAACGATCGATAAATCCTTATAAGAGTATTTGAAGGTACAAAATGCCTGAGCCTAGCAATAATACCAACACCTTTCCTTGTTTTGGATGAAATGTGATCTATGTGATATCTCCATGAGAGGTTACTATCTATGAGAACACCTAAATATTTCACATAGTTTTTACGTTCGAGAGGTATAGATTTCTGTAAGCTGTTATCATAGATCTTTAAGTTCACGTCATAGTAAGCTTTGTGTTGATAGGGATGGAAAATAACAAAGTTGGACTTGCCAGTGTTTAGCAATAATTTGTTTGCATTTAGCCACTCGCAAACTTGCATTAATTTATCATTAAAGACTGCATCAAGGGATTCAAATTTTTGTCAGCGTAAAGGAGATTGGTATCATCAGCGAAAAAGTAAAAGCTGAGCTTATGTTGAGCGAGGCAGATGTCATTAATGTAGACCAAAAGGAGCAATGGAACCAAAGTAGAGCCTTGAGGAATGCCATATAATATTTTCCCTCTGCTGAAGATGCTGATTCCAATTTGACTAGTCTGGAGCCTATCAGATAGATATGAAGAAAACCAATCGCTGATAATTCCGCGTACACCGTAGGGATGTAGTTTACACAGTAATATGGATTGGTCAGCGGTGTCGAAAGCTTTTTTTAAGTCATTAAAAACACCACAAGAAAACAATCCCGCGTCCATGTTACTTTGAATTGTAGTGACAATATCTAAAATTGCATGTTGAGTAGAATGATTTTTTCGGAAACCATATTTAGATTGCGAAAGGATTTGATTCTTTTCAATGAAAAAAAGTGAGGCGTTTGTTCATCAATCTTTCGAACAGTCGATTAAACACAGAGAGTAATGAAATTGGCCTCTAATTGCCTGGTACAGTTTCCTTGCCTGCCAAGGGCCCTATTGCCGTTTGTCACTTTCTCCTTGTATTCCTTTGCTTAACTTGTTATTCTTGCGATATTTCCGGCCGATTCTTGGTAACAGCGCGTTATTTCGTCGGAGACACGGTCCTTGTTTTTGTGAAATTCTCGGTTTTCCAAGGGCCCTCTCTGCCTTCTCACTATTTCCTTAAATTTCTCTGCAAAATTCAGTGTCATTCTTGCGATTTTTGCTAATGGCCATTTTGTCGTTGCAGACAAAATCTTTGTTACTTTTGCGATTTTAATGAAATTGTCTGCCTGCCAACATAGTTAACTACGCTGCCAGACAAATTCTGGTTACTTTTTCGATTTGTGTGGAATTTGCGGCTTGCCGAGGGCCCTCTGCATTTTTCTCACTTTGTCCTTATATTCCTTTGCTCAATTTGTTATTCTTGCGATGATGATGATGATGATGATACTTTATTTATGTGTCAATAGGCTTGTTTCAAATTTTGGGAGAACAAAAGAACCAAATCGAGGTTCAGGGGATAAATTTGCATTTACTTTTGATTTTGATAAAAGAAAATGCAAATTATTCCCCTGAACCTCGACTTGGATCTTTTGTTCTCCTACAATTCGAAACTAGCCTCTTGAGGATCTAGCTCCTAAGTGACAAGAAGCTAATTGGGGACACAGTATATTAAGAATGAAAAAAAAATTACCTAGAAATATACTAATTAGAATCACAGTAACTTCAGCTACAATAAGACATAACATTAAAAAAATAAAATAATAAATTAAAAAAAAATATATATATATATATTATTCCGATTCTTGCTAACAGCCATTTTGTCGTTGCACACAAAATGTTTGTTAATGTTTTGATTTTTGCGAAATTCTGGGCTTGACGAGGGCCCTCTGTGCTTTTATCACTTTCTCCTTCAATTTGTTAGTCTTGCGATGCTTGCGAGTCTTGCTAACAGCCCTTTTCTAGTTACAGACAAAATCAGTCCGTGTTACATTCGCGATTTTTGCGAAATTCGTGGCTTGCCGAGGGCTGTCGGTAGCTTTGTCACTTTCTTCTTCCATTTCTTGGTAATGTTGTCATTCTTGCGATATTTGCGATTGTTCAGGTTAACAGCCATTTTGTCGTTGCTATTGTGATTTTTGAGAAATTCGTGACTTTCTGAGGGCCCTCTGGGCCTTGAACTGAAGAAAGCTGAAAAACTTTCTGGCCTTTCTCAGTTTTTCGTCCCATTCCTTTGTTAAATTTGTTCTTATTGCGTTATTTGCGATTCTTGTTAACACCTGTTTTGTCTTTGCAGACAAAATCCTTGTTACATCTGCGAATTTTGCGAAAGTCGCGGCTTGCCGCCGGAGGGATCCTCTGTGCCTTTCTCAGTTCTCCCTTCCATTCCCTCTTTAAGGTTACTGTAAACCTTCAGGTATGTCTTTCGGAAAGTCGCTCTTCTGCGCGTTGTTTTCAAAGAAACCCCAGGAAATTTGATATCACTGGAAAGCTAATAACCTTTAGAGTCTTAAAATAGCTCTAACTTTAGCAAAGTTTGTTTTAGTAGGCGAGCGCAAGCGTTCACACGCAAAACTGACCGTGTTTGCTCAACGGCATTAATAGCCCTTGCGTTTTCATGGATATGCAAACATTTAACTGGACTATATCACTCAGGAGATAGTATGCTAACAAAGCCTGTGAGGCTTTTTCGATGCTTTCAATGATTCCCGAGAAAAGCCATTGTAAAGTTGGCCAATGAATTTTTTTACTATGCGTGTTACGTGCTTGGACGCCACGGGCAAAGTATTTCGAATTTTGTAAAAGCGGCACACACTTTGGTAAGTTTTAAATGTGTGACGAACAGGTTGGAAAAATTTCGTTCAAATCCGGTAAATCCAGATTGAAGGTAATTCATTTGAATGCAGGGAATAGACGCAAAAATAAACCCCTAGTTTTTAGCCTCCAAAGATATCCATAGTTCTCACGCCTCATTGAAGTTCCTGTCAACGCGGTCATAACGCCGACTAATAGAGAACAACCGAGGAACCCCCTAAGAGGAACCTGAAAAGTAGTTTCATTCATTCCCGGGAAAGTTGATCCACATCTAGTTACAGACGAGGAGTCTATTTTTATATTAATAGTATACTCAGCAAAATTACTTAATCCTGATTGGACGAGATCAATACAATTAATCCCAACTAGTACTCCGCGGGAGTACCTATTAAGTTTCCATGGCAACATTATCTCAAAATCAAAATTTTGTTGAATGTACTGCAAATAAAAATTCGCACGACCTTCTCAAAAATTTCGTTGCACTCGCCTATACTTCTCTGCCCCTGAAAAGGAAAAGCGATGAGAACACACACAGCACGACAGATACAAAACACCAACATATTCCGACTATTCCTACACATTTGGGATGCCAATGGAAGTACCAGGGTTGGCGCAGTGGTGAGAGCGCTCGCCTTCCAGCAATGTGGCCCGGGTTCGATTCCCGGACTCGGCGTCATAAGTGGGCTGAGTTTGTTGGTTCTCTACTCTGCTCCGAGAGGTTTTTCTCCGGGTACTCCGGTTTTCCCCTCTCCACAAAAACCAACATTTAATTTGATTTGATTTGATTTCTTTAGAGTTGATTTGATTTCATATATGTGAGGCGCATTTGAAAATTGTATAATTGAATTTGCGCCATATAAATAAATATTACTACTACTATTACTACTACTACTTTATGAAGGTACTAACCTTTCTGAATCTCTTAATTCTATTATTAGCAGAGTGAATTCAACTTCTGTTGACCAAACGCTGGGTTTGTTATTATCTCGGAATAGTTGTTACTTAATGTCTTCTGTTCTGAAGTGTACCGAAGATCACTATAGCATCTACTCTGTTATTAATCATAGTTGTTGGTAGGTCTCCGTGGATAATTTTTGTTTTGTTAACCTCAGGGACATTTGTTACATTATACTTTTGCTCTCCAATGTGGAGTAACCTAAGTAAGTAAGTAAGTAAGTAAGTAAGAACTTTATTATTGTGTCAAAATCGCTAGCGTACAATATATTAAATAGGCAATGAATCATGCATTAACTGAAGATCAGTTAGTTGTTACATAAAAAACAGTCTTTACAAGTATAATCCAGCAGGCTTGTAAAATTAACCTTTTTAATGCGCTTTTTAAAAGTCTCCAGTGATTCAGACGATCGGATAGATTTGTCGAGTTTGGACCAAATGACAGGGCCTAGATAAGTCAGGTTGTGTTTGCCATAAGCAACAGTCCGAAATCTCAGTATGACGAAATCAGAGTTTCTAAGATGATACTGAGAATTAGTAGCAACAAATGAGTCAGCAATGTAAGGTGGGGCCAGACCATATTTGACTTTATACATTATGGTTACAATAGCTTGGAGTCTTCACGTATAAAGTGTTGGCAGTCTCGCTCTTTGCAAGAGTTCCTCATACGTCGATTTATTGTCACAATAAACAGCGCGTAATGCTTGTTCTTGAATTCGTTCTAGTTTTCTGGCATCAAAAGAACGACAAAAATGCCAGACAGTCTGACAGTATGTGAGATGAGGTAGTATAGCAAATTTGACGATGTGTAATTTAGCTGATGTCGGAATAAGGTTACGTAATCTCAGAAAAACGCCTGTTTGACAGGAGGCTTTTCTACAAACATTGCTCACATGCATCGAAAATAATAGTTGATCGTCTAAAGTAACTCCTAAGAGCGTTATCTCCGATTTCTGATCAATTACGATGTCATTAATAACGATATGTAGATCCTTGTGACAATTCCTCGGACCCAGACTCATCACCTGATACTTTGAAAAATTTCCTTGTAAAAGATTGTTGTTGTACCACTTAGAGATGTTGTTTCCTTCCTCAGTTAAAATGTTTTCCGCCTCGTTAGTAGTCTTCGCCACTGAGAACAGTTGGTGGTCATCAGCATACATAAATAGCCTGTTGTCGTCAGTGGAGAAGTGTAGATCGTTTTGGAAAACATTCCAAAGAAGAGGCCCGAAGCTTGATCCCTAGAACTAATCAACAGTTGTTATCCTTTTCAAGAACTGGGACAACAATCTGGAACAAAATTCCTCCTAAGCTACGCAAGTTGAGTAAAACACGTTTTGAGCAAAAATTGCGCAAATTACTCTTAAAAGTTTTAGAGATTGAGGAGGTCTATGTTGACGTTAGGGCGATTACTTCTTCTCGTCTTTCTTCTTTACAGATCTAAGCTTACTCATTTGTTTATTAGTATTGTTTATTGTTGTTTTCACTGTTACCATTATATTGTCAATAATTTCAATGAATTAATCAATTAATTAATTTTGATAATTTTATCAAAATCAAAAATTAATGTCAAAATCAAAATTTATCATTAATTGTTACCCACCTCGAATAGCTATGCTAACTGTGGGTAACAAATATCGTACAGTTGTTGCTTTCCAGAGCTTATAACAACAATTCTGCGTTAACAATCAGATTGAATGAATAAATTGACAGTATTAAGTAACAAGGATTTTGTCTTCAGCGACAACATGCATGGCTGTTAGTAAGAATTGCAAATATCGCCCCGGGCAGAATGCCTGTACATCATTAATTATTCCGGCATAACCAACGAAGAGGGCAAATTTTAACGCGAGTGTGCATTGAAAAGCCCAGAACAAGAGAAGAAAGGGCCGAAATTGGTAGATTAGCATTGATAAAACTCGCTTCCTAGAATTCTACAACCCATACGTAAAAAGCCCAAGAGCGGGCTTTTGAAGAGGAAGGATTTATCTTTAATTTGCACATAAAAAGAAGACGCTAATAAAATATAAGGACTATAACTCCAACCTTAAAAATGACAAAAAACGGGCATTTTGTGTATGGAAGCCGATTTCAAAAACCCAAGCGCAGGAAATGGAAGATGGATCTTTCATGAAATAGAATCTGTTTTAAGTTTGAAAATTGGTGAATAAGAACCACTATCCCTTTCAGTTTCAAAACATTACCTCGGAGATACGTTCAAAAATGCGCGCAATGAGTGTGACGCTATTGTTTTCAGCGCGCAACTGAATAACAATTGTAGCCTAGACTAAGTAATGGCCTATTCAAGTAAACCCGTCCACTCATTTGTAAAATGTATCACTTGCCGCTGTCTATGAAAGAGCAAGCGGAGATGGCTGTGACCTCATTTTAGAGCTATTAGAACACCAGATCCATCCTCTACCCACTACCAATGCAGAAAACGCTCGTCTAGATGTGTCAGGTATTGGCGTTTGGGGACCATTTGAAAGAACGTTTTTAGACATAAGAGTTATGCACCCGAATGCGCCTTCATACGTTGTCAAAAGTATCGATCAGGTGTATATTGCTCACGAAAAATAAAAAGAAAAGAAAAGAGCATATAACGAGCGAGTGATACAAATCGAAAAGGGCACATTCACTCCTATTGTGATGTCGACGTCAGGGGGTGTTGGTAACAAAGCTGATAGAAATCACAAGCGAATCGCCTCTCTGATAGCTGAGAAAAGAAGAGAAAGCTATGCGGATGTCCTGAACTATATTAGAACAAGACTCAGATTCTGTTTATTGAAGAGCGTTTTAATTGCAATTAGAGGAGTTAGAGGAAAGAGATTCAAAGAAAATACTACACCAATCTCTTCTCTCTCATTCAATTTGATTGATTTTGACAAAGGGGAGTAATTATATTTTACAGTGCCCAAAGCAACTTGCATGGTTCTTTTAGTTTTGTCGGGAAAGCAATAATTTGCAGTCTGGCTTTAGAAGGAACGGTTTTGTCTAATATCAGTTGTTGTTCTTTTGTCAAACCTTGTTTTAGTACCGGAAATTATTATAATTATTCTTTTAGATGGCCATGTTTTATATTTTTTAACATTAATAATTAAGTTAGATACGAAACCCTCTGTAAAGGCCTTGTAATAATACTGATGCCACTTACGTAAGGTTTTTTGTGTGTGTGTGTTTTAATTGATCAGAAATAATAATTTTCAACTGGAGAGGAAATTTAACATGTAGAAGAGTATTTTTAATATTTTTGCAAGATATTGTAAATAACTATAATTCAAGATTGTCACGAATAAAAAACACGTTTTGTTTTTTCTACCTATTGGGATACACAAGTGAAAGAGGTCAAATCTAAAGCCTCAAAGATCCTAGGCCTATTACGTAGAAATCTATCTAATTGCAGCATTTATGTTAAAGAACAGGCCTTTAATTCATTAGTTAGGTCATGTGTTGAATATGTTTCACCCTGTTGGTCTCCTCTTGAAAAGCAGCACATAGCATCCATAGAATCAATTCAACGTGCTGCTGCTAGGTTTTGTTTGGTCTAATTATTAGAGTGACAGGAGAGCCAGTTATAGAGTGACAGGTATGAAATACTCTTTGGGTTGAGATAGTTTAGAAAAACATAGAAATGTAGACTCAGTAACTATGATGTATAAAGTTGTTAACAACTTAGTTCATATACCTCTTTCAAATTCAGTTCACCTTTCATATAATTCTAGAACTCGAGCTAATCATCCTTATAAGTTTATGCACATGTTTGCAAATTCAAATTCATACAAGCATTCTTTTTTCCCAAGGGTAATTCCCCTCTGGAACAGCCTGCTTTGTGATGCTGTCTGTGCAGAATCAGTCAGGTCTTTCCAAGTTTAGTTAATGCAATGTTAAGCCTCATGTACAAACTATATTAATTTATTTAATTATTTTGTATTTTCTAATAAGCTATATGTCAGGCTCATATGTGGCCTTGAAATGTACTCCCGTCGGAACGGTCTGACCATTTTAGCATCCTGTATAGTGTCTTTACTGAAAGGATTAATAAATATGCATATGTATGTATGTATATTCATATCATTTCCGAAGAGATTTATGTTAAGCGATGCGAGAAAGGTTTGCCGACAGATCAAACTAAAGCAATGTTTAACAAACAGCTTTGAAAAAAGGTTAATATTAATCAGCAAAATTCAAATAAGCCCTTCAGTGTTTTTAATCTCTGAAAACTTACTCACCCACTCCTAAGATTCACACGAGAACAAACTGAAAAGTCCAAAGAAACATAATAGATAATCATTGGGCTCTCTACATTTGAGCGAACGCCGACTATATTATCCCACAAACATCACAAACCTTCACTCGCGCAAAGGTGTTTTGTTGAGTTAAAGCATTTTTGTGGTATACAGGACGTGCATTTACTCCTTGATTTCAAAGTTGTTATAATTCCTTGTTCGCACAAAGGTGGTTGGCAAGTTAAAGGACGGGTATTTTTTTCTTTGTTGCGAGATCGCAACATGCTAATAAAATCAATCAAGGGGATTTTGTTATTTCAGAATTGAATTTTTAGAAGAGGTCCAGCACTCAGCAGATAGCCTAACTTCTGGCTGTATAATTTTTATTGTAATCTCATTCGCCCAGAAGCCCTGCAAGCTAATCCAGCCAGGCCGACCACATGCTGGCAAAGATAAACCACCACATCGGGGACTACGTCCCATACTCTTTTCGAGCAGTGCGTGGGTTCTTTGACATCTCACAGCTTATTAAATACAAGTGTTGTGACAAGGGACCTACGGTTTATCGTCCTTATCCGAGAAGACTAGATAGGCTAAACGTTTGCAGATGTCATTACAAAGGCAGCACTTTCTCCTCAGTTATTTAAAGACCCTGAGTGTTGGTCCGACCGGGGTTTGAACAGAGCTAACCGGTCGGCGGTTATGTTCTTTTACTCAACAGAATCAATCCAAACGTATGCATTTACTAACAAACCCTTACGTACATCTTTTGGTTCGTTTTCAGGTATTAATCGAAAATGAGTGATTTGGGTGAACAAAAGGGAAAACAATGGCAGCTAGTAGCCATTGTTTGTTTTGCCCTCTTCCTCCATACCAATGAACATCCACGCGTGCATTAGCCTCCTTCGCAGCCGTTGTTTGTGTCGGTCCTATTCTCCCTCCCCAGTCCCCACCAACGTCTGCTGAACCGAGCCGAACATTCCATTCCCATTGTGTCTGAGTATCCAATCAGGAGGAAGAATAGAAACGACACAAACAACGGCTGCGAAGGAGGCTACGGGCTGGCTACGGAAGCTTAGCCACCGAAATTTAAAAGCCACGATGTGATTGGTCAGTTCCTGAAATGGAATGTCCGGCTCAGTTCAGCAGACGTTGGTGGGGAGGGAGAATAGGACGGACACAAACAACGGCTGCGAAGGAGGCTACGCGTGCATAGCAACCAATGAAATAACTGCTTCCTGCGTGTGACGATTGATGATCAAAGTTTATACAGAGTTAATCTTTAACTATGTAATCGGAGTAGAACGATTGGGAAATCGGAATAAAATATACTTGAAATATCGCAACTGTGTGTGCGCTTTGCTCCCGTTACAAAACATAGTGTCAGAATAGCAAGCTTCGTTACACAGAAGAGGTGAATTCCAGGATGGTAAATCCTTCAGAGGCCGGAACCAGCGGAGCATCTGGCACTGGCGAAAATGGAGCCACTGGAACGACAACTCCCTAGCGCCATAGCAATGCCCAAACCGCTTCGAACCGATAGAAATCTAGCCACGAATTGGAAAAAATTCAAGCTTACATGGGATAACTACGCGATCGTCGCCAGGGTAAATCAATTCGAAGAAGAGTTCCAGACAGCTGCCTTTCTATCAGCGATCGGTGAAGATGGCTTGGAATTCTTCGACGGAATGAATTTACACCCGGAATATGATATGAAGAAACTCGAAAACGTCATAGCAAAATTTGAAGAACTGTGCATCGGAGAAACAAATGAAACTTATGAAAGATACATATTTAACAGCAGAAATCAAGATGCTTTTGGCATCAGTTCACCTATGGAAGGCGTGTAAATATAGAAAGTGACCACAAGCCACTGGAAACGATATTTTCCAAACCTCTTGCATCGGCTCCAAAGCGTTTACAAAAGATGCTCATGAGATTACAGAGTTATGACCTTGTCATACGGTACAAAAAAGGGAAAGAGATGTATCTGGCCGATACTCTCAGCCCGCACTATTTAGAAGCCGAAGACGGTGCGACCGCAGCCAAGGTGTCACACGTCCGCTCCACGTTTGAACAAGAGCTAGAAACCGATGAAGGACTCGACGAGATAAACCATTTGTTAGCACAAGAAGCCCAAGTGAACAAGTGCCACGTCGAAACCGATTGAGACGAGACACTACAAGCTGTGAAAATTATGATCAAGAAGGGATGGTATGGCGAAAAGAACCGCCTCTCTCCAGCGACAGTTCCATACTATCATTTGAGAGATGAACTGGTGACGCAGGATGGTTTAATATTCCGTGGAGATCGCCTTATTGTCCCGAAGTCTCTAAGAAGACAAACCGTTAAGGAACTCCATGCAACTCTAAGGCGGGCAAGAGAAACCCTCCACTAGCCAAACATGAAGAGTTAAATAAGGGACCACATCTCTAAATACGATGTCTGTCCGCAGTTTGCGCCAAAACAGCCCAAAGAAACCCTCATCAGCCACGCCATACCCAATCGTCCTTGGCGAAGGTTGCTGCAGATCTCTTCGAATACGAGCAGAAGAGTTACCTCGTGAATTTCGAATTTGAAATTGACCGGCTGTACGACAGGACAACAAAAGCGGTGATCCTGAAGCTCAAAGCACACAAGGCTCGATATGGAATTCCAGACGAGTTGGTCTCCGATCAAGGCCCCCAGTTCAGGTCCCACGAGTTCCACAGTTTTGCTGAGAACTACGGATTCAAGCACACGCTTACGAGTCCCTATCACTACCAGTCCAACGGGATGGCAGAATCTCCTGTAAAGCGTGCCAAGAAAGTCCTACTAGTTGCTGAGGCCACAAAGAGAGATCCATCCCTCATCCTACTGGACTACAGGAACACTCCTCAGGAAGGCCTGGACACCAGTCCCGCCCAGCGAATAATGAACAGACGCACCAAGACTACCATGCAAACATCATCAAAGCTGCTGGACCCGGAAATTGTCTCAGGAGTACACGAGAAAATCAGAAGGAGACAAACGCGGCAAACAGAAGTACTACAACAGGGGAGCAAGAGACCTGGACCATTTAAGAGATGGTGACCCTGTCGTCATGCAACTTCATGCTCTAAACGATCATACGTGAAGGAAAGCCCACGTTATCCGTAAAATTGGCATCAGATCGTATGAAGTTGAATCCGATGGCCAAACTTACATTCGTAACCGGAGACACCTAAGAAAAGTGTCCCCTCCGCAGAGTAGTGAAGTTGAGGAACAACCAGTGGACCAGAACACAGTGAATCAGCCGAGCGATAGTTCCTACAGTGGGCCTACGAGAGTCGTAAAAGCGAACGACCCAGTTGCTATGGAGCGCCCTGTTACCACCAAGCAGAGCACCGCCACTAATTAAACTACAGCCGACAAGCCAGTAATCAAGAGGCGAAGCGGTCGAGTCTGTTTAAGACCCAAGAGATTCCAGGATTTTGTCATGACATAGGACTGAACTCTTACTTTAAACAATGACATTGGACCGGATTTGACTAACGTGATTTAGTGAGAATTGCATTGATATTACCTTTGATTATCAAAATTGAGACGATTTTGGCTTATATTTCGAACCCTTGCTGGCTTTCTTAAGGAAGGGAGGATGTAACGATCGATGATCTAAGTTTATACAGAGTTAATCTTTAACTATGTAATCGGAGTAGAACGATGGGCAATCGGAATAAAATATACTTGAAAAATCGCAACTTTGTGTGCGCTTCGCTCCCGTTACAAAACACTGCGCGTCTTTAAATAATAACGATCAATATGACAGTCCTGGAACGTTTCTTGAACTGTAAGTAAATGTCTTGAGAACAATAGGCATTCTGCCCGTTGAGAAAAAATAACAAATTTAACAAAGGAATTAAACAGGAAACAGAAAAAGGCACAGTTTGCCCTAAGCAAGCCTTGAAATTGGCAATAATCGCAAAACTTACAAGGCTTACATACTTACTTACAATCTCAAATATCACAAGAGTATCAAATCTAATGAAAAAGTCACAAATGCTAAGAGGGCCCTTGTTAAGCTGGGAATTTGCAAAAGTGACAAGGACTTGTTGTGTCTGCAACGACAAAATGCCTGTTACAAAGAAACGAAAATATCGCAAGAAAATGTATGCAAAGGTACTGCAGGCTTCCGTCAAGCCAAAAAATTCGCAAAAGTAACAAGGATTTTGTCTGCAACGGCAAAATGGCTGTTAGCAAGAATCGCAATTACAGCAAGAATAACAAATTGGGCAAAGGAATACAAGAAGAAAGTGACAAAAGCTAAGAGGACCCTTGGCAGGCAGGGATTTCGCAAAATAGACAACGATTTTGTGTGCAACGACAAATGGCAGTTAGCAAGAATCGGAATATGGCAAGAGTAACAAGTTGGGCTAAGGAATACAAGAAAAAAAGTGACAAAGGCTACTAGGGCGTATTTTAGCAAAGCAAACCCGGACAAACTATTTGTCAACGGCAAACATGTTGCTCCAGAGCAGCCCTTGCAGTAATTTTGACTGGATCAGTATATCCTTTTTGCGAATTGTTGAATTTCTGTTATTTTGTTGTTTTGTTTTTCAAAATATTCTGCCACCATAATAAGGAGCCTTGAAATAGCTGATATCGCGTTCCAATTTCCATAGCTGGTGTTGGGAAGATCATTTTCCAATCTGTAATACCTTTTCCCAGACTTATTTTGGTTTTTTTAGTCGTGTGTGTGTGTGTATATCTGTGTTTGTTTATACTTTTTTTCGTC
>JAEMWC010000671.1:485000-497471 GCA_016490735.1 Pachyseris speciosa
TTCCCAAAAACTTGTAGATGTGAAAGACGATTTTCTCTCTCCCTCTTTCTGCCTAGGTTTAGTTGAAAATGTATCGAATCTACTTCTATGTCACCTACTACTTATTGCTAGACACTACATATATACTTGTAAATTAAAAAACTCCTTACCTAAGCTGCAATTATATATACAACTACTGTTAACCTCCATAAAAATTGAAAAGAAGATAGCTCTGGATAGTAACACCCTTAATTCCTTTAAAAAGAAGTGGAACCCATTGAAGGACGCCCTCCAGAACTAAAGTAATTAATTATAATTTTAGGAATTAATTATAAAGGTTGCTAGCTACTAGAAGTAAGCGGTTATGGTAATGTTGCTAGGTTAGTAGTGAAAGATGTTGTATTTTACAGCATTAGCAGAACGGCATCCTTGTAATGTAATGTAAGAATCGCATGGTAAAGATAGTGTAAGTAGTCGAGTAAATATTGCATTGTACTGTAAGTAGAGTAAGTGTTGTATCGTATTGTAAGTGGAGTAAGTATCGTGTCATATTCTATAAGTAGGGTAAGTACAATGTAAGTAACTATGTGTTCTTGTAATAAAAAAAGAAGGTAAAAAACAAAAAAAGGAAAGGTTTTCTCAAAAGTACAACGATTCTGTGTGCAACAACAAATGGCAGTTAGCAAGAATCGCAAAATCGCAAGAAAACAAATTGGCTAATGAATAAAAGAAAAAGTGACAAAGGCTAAGAGGGCCCTTGGCTGGCAGTAAATTGCAAAAAATCGGAAAACTAATACTGAGGACCAATTTAAGTCTGGAACGAGACAAATGGCTATTAAAAAGAATCGCAAATATCGCAAGAATAACAAATTTAAATAATCGAATGAAAGGGGAAACTGAGAAAGGCACAGTTTACCCTCGGCCAGCCGTGAATCAATACGCAAAAAAACGTAATTAGGACCCTGATTTTGTCTCCAACAAACACAAATATCGCAGGAATAACAAATTGGGCAAAGGAATACAAAGAGACAAGCAGCCGATTGCATGACTCGTTTTGTGTGTCAGTGTTGCCATACATCCATCTGTGACAGGCTAAGTGAGCAGGTGATGACAGCAACTTCGGTGGGAAACTCGGCCGTGATTCATCCAGTAGTAGTTGAAGTCCAAGGTGTTAAATGTCGACCGTTACCGGACACGAGCGCTGGATGTTCGTATGCTTCAGCAGCACTCCTTGATCGCTTGGGAATTCAGCCTCATCAACGTGAAGTGCGCCAAATCGAGATGATGCTGGAAACGGTCACTAAAACATTTTATTACATTACATACATTACTGCTGCCGTGGGCCGAGCCCACATAGCGCCAACACAAACGATCGCCACTCCTTGCGGTCCTGCGCTAACACTGTTGCCTCTTCGAAGGAAAGTTCAGAGTCTTGCAGGTCTCTCGACACTGAATCTTTCCAGCGCATGCGCTGTCTGCCTGGGCGACGGCGTCCTCGTGGTTCCCAGAGGAGCAAGCGGCGGGGCAAGCGAGTTTGGTGCATACGGATGACATGTCCGAGCCATGTAAGACGTTTGTGTCGTAAGATGTTAATGAGCGGTGCTTGGCTGGTTCTCTCGAAGATCACTTCATTTGGCACATGGTCTTGCCAGGAAACGCCAAGAATTCTTCTTAGGCATCTGGTGTGGAACGCTGCTAGTCGTTTCTCTTCCTGGACAGTGGTGTTCCAGCTTTCTGAGCCATACAATAGAGTCGATAGAACTACTGCTTGGTAAATAGCAGTTTTCGTGGGCATCTTGATGGATTTGTGGCGCATGACAGGTAGGAGTCTGTTGAAAGCATTCGCTGCTTTTCCAATACGGTTGTCTAGTTCAGGTGTGAGGTTGCCGTTATGTGATATTATGCTTCCCAGATAGACAAATTTGTCGACATTTTCAAGAGAGTTTTGATTGCTCAAGGTGGTAGTGATATCATTTCTTTTCTTTGCCACGTCCATGACCTTGGTCTTCTTCGAGTTGATAGTGAGACCAACCTTTCTTCCCTTCTCTTCTACTTCAGATGTTGCGTGTTGCAGTCTCTGTTCTGACTCATCAATCAGGGCTATGTCGTCCGCAAAATCGAGATCGGATAGTCGCTGTTTTTGGTAGCGAGAACTTCTTCGTTTTTCAAGTACAATCCCTAGGTCGTTCTTGTCCAGGGAGTTCTTGAGAACCCAATCGATGACGATGCCAAACAATAGTGGGGACTAAAACAGTGGAGATATTCAAAGTGTAAGTCAGTTCAACAAAGGGAGATTTCAGCCTCGTGACCGAAGGTTGAAAAGCGCCAGCTAATCGCTCTGGATAATCCGCGCTACCAGCAGTGCCCGGCTAGATATGGCCACTTGAAAGGAATTCAGATGAAAGAGACAGATACCAAGGATACGCTACCAGTGCATCTCATTTTGGGAGCCAGCGACTACGCTAAGATCAAGACGGAAACAGCACCTCGTATCGGAGCCCTTAATGAACCAATTTGGGAGAAGACCAAACTCGGTTGGACTATCATGTCGCCAGGAAAAGAAGTGGATTTATCCACGATGTTCTTCACGCAGACGTCGAGTACAGATTATGAACGGTTGAGCAGGCTAGACGTGTTGGGACTAGCAGATTCGTCAGTGCTATCAGCAAGAAGTCTATGCGGAGTTTAAGGAACAGCTGCGTTGCAATTCAACTTGATGGTACGAAACTGGGCTGCCATGGAATGGGAACCACCCACCACTTGATGATGAAGTTGAGAAGTCTTTGCAGATTAAGCACCCTGGTAAAGAAACTAAAGAACCAAGGAATCATTGAGCGCTACGACAACGTCTTCAAGGACCAAATAGAAGAAGGAATAGTGGAACGGACTATCGGACCAGCAAACGGCCGTGAGTTCTGCAAACCCCACAAGGCAGTTGTCCGTGGTCTATGATGCACCGGCAAGGGCCAACAAGGGAGCACATTCACTACATGAATGCCTTAACCCTGGACCACTGCTCCAAAACCAACATTGAGCTGTTCTGATTCGTTCTCGATTCCACCCATAGCCATCGCGGGGAACATTAAACAAGCATTTCTCCAAGTCCGCATTCGTGAAGAAGACAGAGACGCGTTTGGGTTCCATTGGCTAAAGGATCTGATCACCGAGACAGTGGAGAGTGGAGTGGCTTACGTCATCCCCATTCCTCCTTGGGGAGTCATCCAATACCTGCCTGAAAGCTGTAGGTCAACCTACACCAACATTGTGAAAGAACTCGAGAAGAGTTTGTACGTGGATGACCTAATATGCCTAGGGTCAACCAGTGAGAAGGCGCAGGAGTTGAAGTCGACTGCGATAGATAAATTCGCCCTGGGAACCTTTGAGTTGCTCAAGTGGCACTGGAATGATCCATTATTAGACTCAAGTCCAGGACCAACCGTGGGAGAACAAGAGACATATAGCAAGGCACAATAGGGCATCCAAAAGAAAGGAGGGGCCTTTCTCCTGGGACTTCAATGGGATAAGGACAGTGACACGATTGGGGTGACTTTTCCCTCAGAAAGGGCAGAACCAACCAAGCGAGGAATTCTGGGGAAGAAAGCCAGAATATACGATTTACTGGGGCTGGTATCTCCCGTTACACTGGGAGGAAAATTTCTGTACAGGGACCCATGCGAAGCCAAAGTAGGTGGGACGCACAGTTGCCGAACAAACTAACGCAAGACTGGTCGAGATGGGAGCAGGATCTTTACTTTTCCACGGTCCTTAGCAACCCAGTGAAAGGAGAACCAGTCCATCCAACATCATCCATTTGGTAATGTCAGTACGAAAAGTGTGGCAACTGCAGCTTACGCTGTGGTCGTCCAAGGGTCAGGCACCAGTCAATGGCTGGTCGCGGCGAGGGCTAGATTAGCTAAGCAAGGGCTAACGATACCTCGATAAGAATTAGTATCCGGACATATGGCAGTACATCTTGTGCCGAATGTGACTGAGGCCTTGGAAGGATTTCCTGTCACCGAGAAACATTACTAGCTTGACAGCACCGTAGCTCTTCATTGGATACAGGGACCGGGCGAATACCAGCAATTTGTAAGCAACCGAGTGAACAAGATACAAGCACATCGTGAGGTGTTATGGCATCACGTGGAGACGTCTGGAAACCAAGCTGAAGTCGTGGTGGAGATGTTACTGATCAAACACTGTGGTGGAATGGGCCTAGGTTGTTGTCTAATAGGGCACAGTGGCCGTTAGATATCGTGACAAGTTCGCCCAAAGAATCGATGGCAGAAGCCAAAGCAACACTAGAGATCTTCGCAGCGGCAATAACAGTGACGAATGAGGTAGACGCCCCCTGGAGAAATTCAGCTACTGGAAGACGATCAAAGTGTGCTCATGGGTGGTGCAGGACCGCTGACCACCGAAGAGATGAATTGCGTGAAGCTCTTTTGTGAGAAATGGGTTCAGGCGCGAGCACCAGAAGATGAGCGCTATCAAGAAGATTGATTAAAGTTGAATTTACAGCCAAACACAGGGAATATTAGAGTGTCGAGGAAGAATTCAGGGGCACTACCCTGTGTACCTTCCTGACAGCCATCGTTACACGGAGAAGTTAGTCGCGCACGCTCACCTTAGAGCCCTCCTAGGGGTTGTTGGTAGTACGATGACGCAAGTGCTGGAGCACTACCAGGTGCCGCGGCTAAGAAGGCTGACCAAGAAGATCATCAAGTCTTGTCATGGGTGTCAGCGATTCCGAGCGCAAGCGTTTCCTGTCCTCCACCAGGGACCGAACTGAGGGACAAATGCCATTCCAAGTTATCGGGGTGGACTATGCATACCCGCTGAAGTACAAGACGAAGGCGAAGACTGAGGGAAAGGCGTATGTGTTGCTTTACGCTTGCAGTCTGACACGTACCTTGTTTTTGGATTTACTGCCCAAGCCTTTGAGTTATGCAGAAGATGACGTCGAGATCCCCATTCTCACCCCAAGTTCTCTTTTGTACCTCCAACCGAATGCACTGCCAGAGCTGAAACCGCAAAACATTCAAGACTACGACCTTCGGAAGCGCGCTAAGTATTTCAAAAATGCAAGGATGCTTTATGGTCGCACTGGACTGCCGAGTACCTGCGTGGACTCAAACATAGACACCGACTCAAGTACAAAGGCAACCCCAATTATCCTGGAAGGGAGATGTGGTAATTATCAAGTCAGAGGACAAGAACCGCAACCAGTAGAAGCTGGGGATCGTGGAAGACTTAATAACAGGCCGAGATGGTGTTGTCAGTGGGTCCAAGCTACGTGCTGGCAAGTCTCACATGGAGAGGGCAGTGCAGCATCTTTACCCCCTCGAACTAACTTGCAACCGTGCGACTGAGAAACCTACAGCACCCCTTAACCCGAGGGCACCGATGTTTCGACCAAGAAGGGATGCTGCAGTCTCTGCGAGACATCGCATACAGGAACTTGCTCAGGATGAAGCTTTTCCTCGGAACACTTGAGAAAAGGACGCTTGAATTCTTATTAAACTGTACTTAGTCGATTGAACAATGAGCTTTGCGCAACCAGTATTTATCCCCTTTGAAGACAAATAGGGGAGTTTGTGTTGTGTGACATTTGTTATGTTCATATTTCGTGATTTAGGCTGATTTAATCGGAAATTTCCTCTAGCGAGCAAATAGGATCAAAGTTCAGAGGTCTTGCTACCCTGGTGATCAGGTGAACGAATCTTAGCCAATCAACATTAAGCCTGCTACGTCTTAGGGAGTGTAACGAAAACGGTGATCAAAACCTAATAAAACGTCAAGTTTGCGAAGAACGACCTACTGACTCTTGGCATTCGAAATAGGCCCTTTGAGAAGCCGAGAATTTCACAAAATCGAAAAAACTAACAAGGATTTTGCCTGCAGCGACAAAACGGCTGTTAGCTAAAATCGCAAATATTGCAGGAATAACAAATTTAAAAAGGGAATGGAAGGAGTAAGTGAAAACGAGTGGCAAGCGGCAGGCAATAAAATTCGCAAAAATCGAAAAAGTAACACAGCTTTTGTGTCCAACAAACAAATCGAGCAATTTCAGGTTTTAGTGGACAAAAATCTGGTACCAGAATATTTTAAAGTATTTTAAAGTCATTTTTACATTTTCTTAAGGCTAAATACATAGGTAATTGCCTGAAATAACACCACAAACAATTCCCCATGGGAACGAGAGAAAATAAATTTCAAAGTTAGAGAACTTGTGCAAACACAGGCGAAATTTCATCATCAGTTTCATTTCACCAGTACTTTCAAGTGTTTCATACATTACTTCAACATTCGTTTTCGACGTTTGGTGTTGCTAGAAATTAATTTTTTTTTTGAGAAGATATTTAAAACAATCGTACAGAAGTTTGCAATGCTATGAAAATAATCTTGGTACAAGGTTTTTGTCCGCTTGTTACTCGAACGTCTGGTGGATTCCGTCTTAATTATTTTTTTCTTCTTGTTTTGTAGATCTGCCCAAACATGCCCCCAGAACCCTTGCCGAAGATGTTATCTGAAGTAAAGCCGAAGATTTTATCCGAAGATGTCTCGAACGGAACGGGGAGGAGTGGGGGGAGAGTGTAATCGGAGAACTGACAGAATTCTGTTGATTTGTAAAAAGTGTATGTTTAATAACATTTAAACAAATCCTAACCTTTGCACACTTTCCATATTGACAAAATTCATACCACAAGATAAACTGAGTTGTTTACGAATCCATTGTACGAAATGAAAGCATTCTACTCTAAGACAGTGATGAAGAATGGGTGATCGTGATGTCCGCAGGAGATTACAGTTTGTAGGCGTGTCATATTGTCAAATGTCGGACAACGACCGACGGAACTCATGAAGCAGAAAGTAAGCAATTTTGTTTGATCGAATTTTATTGAAATAAAACACGAATAGGAATCATTGTTTTTCGTAACTAATAGTAAATGATTAAAATCAAAGCAGTAAAGCAGTATCGATAGAAAATGGTTATCAAGAGGTAAACCCAAGGACATTTAACCATGAAATTTGCTGAGAGTACAAATCAAAACTACATCGCTTCTACTTGTCGGCGAAACCGCTTTTGCAATTGTGAAATCATAAGTAAGCAAAACACAAATTGAACCTTGAAGTAAAATAAAACTAGATACGAAGCGAAAAGAACGTTCCAACTGTCATTTGATTTGCAAGCGGTAAACCTAAGGACATTTTTCATTGAAATCTAATAACATTACAAATTAACTTTCCACGTGGAATGTTCTTCGCGAGACGGCTTGAACGTTATCTCTCTCACATTTTTTTTACGAACTGCGTCGGAGTTTTGTTGTCGATACACTTTAACGGTCTCTCTCCGACATGTCCGAAGTTCGGTAGTCAGCATGAAACTATAAATTGTAAAACAAGATTGAATAAATGAAATATAGTTTTGAAGTAAAGAAGTAAAGAAGTTTCAAGCGAAACGCTTGAATCAGCAAATTAAAAGTTTGTAATTCAAGTGTAGAATGTACGCTTATTCAAATAATGAAATCAAACAAGAATGTTTTGCGTGGTTGATCGAATGTATTTGTTAAGTCCACACCGGAAGATGATTTTGTCAAACTTACCTCGTTGCGTTTTGTCGGCGAGACCGCTCTCTCATGGTGAAATCAGAGGTAAACACGGTTTTGATTCGTGTTTTACCTTAGCTTATGGTAGAAAAACGAAAACTTGAATCAAAGCGCCAACGGAGAACAAAAAAAAGTCAAACCGCCGAATCTGCAGCATGTCTAATTCACGGAATCCAAGGAACTTACGGCACCGCCTCTTGACTTTCTCTTAACTGCTTTAACTGACAGAAAATACATACCTGAATATCGTTTAAAACGTAACAGGGTGTGTAAATGTCTCCTCATCCCTTTTACTGATGTTTTATTTCATACAAAAATGGTCAGAATACCGCGTGGGTAATGCATGGGTAGTATAATAATGATAAAAACAAATAAAAACATAATAAACATTTTTTTAATGTGTCAATGATTACCTAACTTACACATAGTGTAAAGTCCAAATGTATTTTTAGCAAATGCGTCTTTTTCTGCAAGAAGTGTAGCCTGCGTTGCGATTCAGTGCCGCCTTCAGTTAACGTGTAGTGGTGACCACTATTCTCAGTCAGAGAAAAGGCTAAAATATCTGTTTTTGTATTTCAATCAAATTTCCCAATTTTGTAACTTATCTTAAATCACTAAATCACTCACTTCCAATTCCTTCTTCTCATTATTACATCCCCCAAAACTGTCAAACCGCAGGCAATGTTTTCTGCTATTAATTTAATTTCATTTTTTGTATTCATTTCGAAAGTCTGAATATTATTTCCTCTTAATTATTGATTCATAGTGCTCATTACTTGATACCAAAGAACCCAGGCAACGCTTAATTCGTATTATATTATGCTATCGAACACTGAATTTGGAACTTCGAATTCCGAATTCAGTATTTCAGCAATGTAACGGTGCCAGCCTTGAGTTGATTAGACTACACACATGAACACCTATGTGCACGTAATCTTCGATAATGTGCGTTTACAATGAAAGCGCTAAATGTCCTGTCTAAGGTTGTGCAAAGGGGCAGTTAACATTTGACGCTAATACATGTCTTTCAAGCAATTCCAAAGACTCTATTGCATTAACAAGAGCTATAACAAAAGTGCTTGTGCTTCGGAAGCCCGTTACTTAGACATTGTTCGATTTAATAAGGTTCCCACTGTCTATTGCTGCTCAGTCTTGTCACTAATGGAGTTCTCGCCATGTAGGAACTTTCAAAACTTTTGCGGACGGAGTCTAGCGGTGTTTCCATCTTTCATGCGTGCATGGCTGTTTAATGGGGTGCATGAGGGTGGCGTTTCAATGCTGAATGGAATTTTTGACGGCATTGTAGTGACCGGTGTGGCAGGTAGTTTTATCGGTGGTGGTTTTGTAGGCTTTACCTGGGATGTCAAGGGCCGTTGCATTACCATAGGAATTGTCTCTGTTGCGAGAAGCGTTAGCATTGGTAAGACCACTGTAGGTTTTACAGTCGCTTCGCTCTGCATTCGTTTTGACAGCCTTTGATACCGTTACAAAAGTTGATCCAATAAAGTCACTTCTTGGTCTTCTGGTAAATAAGAATCCATGATACTTTTCATGTCTCGATCTAAACGTGTTAGCGTCGTAAGTTGTGGAGGAGTCATTAATCGGTGTTCCGTTTTTCGATACTTTGAGATAAATTGTTCCGGAACCAGCAACATCTTTTGTGCGCGTTTCATTTCAACACTTTACCCAATACATCCAGGGCCAATGGCGTAATCAAAGCGGCAAGAGCCGATAAAAGGACCTCCTTGTTGATTGAGGACTTCTTTTTTCTTCTTGAGACTGGGTTTCTTACGCGTCAAATAGAGGAGCTCTTTGTCTTGTGCGGCTTCAACCATTTAAATGCTGACCTGGGTAGGACAATGTTCCCCTTAAGCCGGTTGCTAGTTTTAAAGCCATCTCGCCAATCACTTCTATTTGCCCTCTGTGAGCTGTCAAAATATCCCTGGAAACCCCGCAACCTGTTGTTGCACACCAAAGTGCAAAGTTAAGCTGTTTTGGCCAAAACCCAATGTGTGGGCCGCCAAGCCATTTTCTGGCAACTTTTGATGTTCTGAATGTAATCTGCATGTACTGTGTTTGTGAAAAAGTCTGTGGGTGTGACGTAAAAATTTTGCAAATTGTTCAGCTTTTCGCCAATCTGCGATTGAATTTTTTCTGTGAAATCGACCGCTGGGATTGTCTGCGACGGGCGCCCTGAAACAGCTGAAAGCTGGAATGGGAACCCGCTATTTGGTTGTATTCCCAGTGCCTCCTTCATTGCTTGAGACCAATATTTTTTTGTCTGAACCGAAAACGCTTTTCAGATAATCTGGCCCAGCTTTGAAATAAATTTCAGCTGTTGCCTTATGGTTATCGGTAGAGTCAGTTTGCACGACAAATTTGCCCTTGTCGGCGTTCGACAGTACAGACAGGTACAAAGAAAGAGTAAATGTTGATTGATTTTTGAACCTTTCGAGAGCTGTCGTTTCTGTTTCGTAGTCCTTCCACAACGCAAAACCATGTTACCACTACTTTGATTCGTTTGTCTTGCCGTGCGATGCGACATTTGGGAAGTCATCGTGTTAACTGTAATCCACTGGCAATGGTTCATTCCTTTTATGCGTTTTCGTGTTGACGTAAACTACGGATACGTTTTTGACAGAGGCAGTATGTTGCTACGTAATCGTAGAGTAACCTGTGTTCGCGGATACAAATCCAACATGAGATAACCATAGGGTTGCGAAGTGGCATCTTGAAAACTTTGCCATATGTAAGCAAGGTGTCCTGCAAAGGCTTGTCGTCCTATTGTCCGCAAACCCAGTGAATCGCGAGGGTTATTAAACGCATTAATGTAGTGGGAATTGAGAGATATACTTCGGGAAAAACTTTCCAGGTGGAAAGAAGTATTGTGTCAAATAAATGCAAGATCCGTTCATCGTTGCTGCGGTTTCTCATCAGGTAATCTAATACGATGCTTCCTGGGCAAAAGTGTAATAGGAATAAAGAGGAAATATCTTCAGGAATACCTTCCACCAATGTCACCTGGTTTCCCATGCCCCTGTAAGAATCCTGCCATTGCCTATGGCAATACAAGATCTTGTGAATGGGACGTTCAAGCAAACAATCTGCATGTCGAAGTAGTTGACGCGTAAAGGTTGTTTTTCCATACTGACTCGGGCTGGCTCTGATGATACTGCTCGGACACTTGAATTGAGACATGTTGTCGCAGGGAAACTCAATTGGATTTCTGAAGACTCGAAAGGTCCCTTATCGTTTAAACAGACATCAACCACACCGACGTGTACATCACTTTTCTTCAACATTACTTTATTGATTGTCTCTGACAACACTGAAACGACTTACAACCTTGCTGTTCACTTTGAAGAAACGATTCCTTTTTAATATTGGTCATCGAATGAAAATTAGTGTGTACACTCGGTGCAACTTGTGTATCGTTCCACTGTGAATCATATCCCTTAAATCTAGATTGAATGGTGTTCATTTCCACATTTCGTGAGCGATGAAGTTAATAAAACAAGCAATAGTCTCCACAGACATCTGAGTGTAGTCCCCTCAGTGTTTTATCGTTGCAGTACGTAGCTTGCCGTAGAATGTAGGTATCCATGTTGTATGTGTCGGGAGGAAATCCGTAACTATCAAATATTCTCTTTCGTGTGGTGCTTCAAAGTACATTGCCACCCAGTGTGTTCCGGGCTGATCGTGAGGGTCCGTATTTGCAATGAGACCGGAGGGACAGATGTTGATAAACAGGTAATTGTCACTTGAGACACGCCTTGGTCAATGGAGCTAATACGGGTTCACAAAGACAGGCTTGTCATAGTTCTTGGATAGTATGCATCACGTTTGAATTAAGATCCTTGCGAGAAATCCTAGACCACGCGCCTATTCAGATCAATTTCCAACTGATTCTGAAATTCCGCGTACACGATTAAATTGAGAACTGTAGCAGTTTTCAGTACCAAATCTCAGATACAGGTTGATGTTACCAGTTCGATGGGGTTTCAAGTGATCGGGATGTCCACTTCCTGCTGGCTTCAAATCAAAACGGAATAAGCCGTATCCGTTCTCCCAATCCTCCCTGTCAATGTCGAGACCGTGACTGCAATTCATGTCTCCACTTCCTGAAAACAAAATGTTGTAGCCATCGATATTTTTCCCACCTCTCAGGTCCAGAGCAGAGTAAGGCGTTTCCCAGACTACCGTTATGTGTATCGTTTCGCACTCCCGGGTTCGCACCATTCCAAAAATGATGGGCTGGGGAATCAGCCCATGGAATAGATCGGTCTCTGTGTGATTTAACACTCCCAAAGGAATGATTTTGGCATCCGTTGGGGTCCTGGTTAATGTATAGATGGCTGGTAGGGCAGTGCTCCCCTCTCTTCCTTGCATGATCTCTTTATGTTCTAGTTTCGTACTGTCATGGCCACGTTCAGCTGGGTCCCGGTGTAGCTGTACTCTATCAGGTCGCGCCGTATCCGGATTTGGTCCTCCCCATCGTACTCGAGCTCGGGATAAAAGTTCGACCCATACTGAAGGCGGCAAGTCGCGAGTTTTGCCCCGCCATCGAGGGCGAAGGTGTGGAAGACATAGGGGTTCGTTGTGGCGGCATTCAGGCGCGCCACCTTTTGTATGAAAACGAACACATGCTTCACGTTTTTCACTCCCGGGCTTATGGTCCATTGCCCCCAATTGTCCCGGCGGTCGTCACCACATTGGTTGGGTTTCAGGAAGTTTTCATTCACTATCTTCTGTCCCTCAGGCGCAAACATCAACTTCGGAACCCACAGCTCGAACAGCTTGACAACGATCCGGTGGTTGGCGGCGGCAGCGCCCCCGAAAAGCATCTCGCCGTCGTCCTGCAGCCTTATTTCGAACTGGAGCT